>OW028590.1:29675000-29981466 GCA_932294275.1 Chloroclysta siterata | reverse complement strand
CCTAGACCTAACCTAACCTAACCTAACCTAACCTAACCTAACCTAACCTAACCTAACCTAACCTAACCTAACCTAACCTAACCTAACCTAACCTAACCTAACCTAACCTAACCTAACCTAACCTAACCTAACCTAACCTAACCTAACCTAACCTAACCTAACCTAACCTAACCTAACCTAACCTAACCTAACCTAACCTAACCTAACCTAACCTAACCTAACCTAACCTAACCTAACCTAACCTAACCTAACCTAACCTAACCTAACCTAACCTAACCTAACCTAACCTAACCTAACCTAACCTAACCTAACCTAACCTAACCTAACCTAACCTAACCTAACCTAACCTAACCTAACCTAACCTAACCTAACCTAACCTAACCTAACCTAACCTAACCTAACCTAACCTAACCTAACCTAACCTAACCTAACCTAACCTAACCTAACCTAACCTAACCTAACCTAACCTAACCTAACCTAACCTAACCTAACCTAACCTAACCTAACCTAACCTAACCTAACCTAACCTAACCTAACCTAACCTAACCTAACCTAACCTAACCTAACCTAACCTAACCTAACCTAACCTAACCTAACCTAACCTAACCTAACCTAACCTAACCTAACCTAACCTAACCTAACCTAACCTAACCTAACCTAACCTAACCTAACCTAACCTAACCTAACCTAACCTAACCTAACCTAACCTAACCTAACCTAACCTAACCTAACCTAACCTAACCTAACCTAACCTAACCTAACCTAACCTAACCTAACCTAACCTAACCTAACCTAACCTAACCTAACCTAACCTAACCTAACCTAACCTAACCTAACCTAACCTAACCTAACCTAACCTAACCTAACCTAACCTAACCTAACCTAACCTAACCTAACCTAACCTAACCTAACCTAACCTAACCTAACCTAACCTAACCTAACCTAACCTAACCTAACCTAACCTAACCTAACCTAACCTAACCTAACCTAACCTAACCTAACCTAACCTAACCTAACCTAACCTAACCTAACCTAACCTAACCTAACCTAACCTAACCTAACCTAACCTAACCTAACCTAACCTAACCTAACCTAACCTAACCTAACCTAACCTAACCTAACCTAACCTAACCTAACCTAACCTAACCTAACCTAACCTAACCTAACCTAACCTAACCTAACCTAACCTAACCTAACCTAACCTAACCTAACCTAACCTAACCTAACCTAACCTAACCTAACCTAACCTAACCTAACCTAACCTAACCTAACCTAACCTAACCTAACCTAACCTAACCTAACCTAACCTAACCTAACCTAACCTAACCTAACCTAACCTAACCTAACCTAACCTAACCTAACCTAACCTAACCTAACCTAACCTAACCTAACCTAACCTAACCTAACCTAACCTAACCTAACCTAACCTAACCTAACCTAACCTAACCTAACCTAACCTAACCTAACCTAACCTAACCTAACCTAACCTAACCTAACCTAACCTAACCTAACCTAACCTAACCTAACCTAACCTAACCTAACCTAACCTAACCTAACCTAACCTAACCTAACCTAACCTAACCTAACCTAACCTAACCTAACCTAACCTAACCTAACCTAACCTAACCTAACCTAACCTAACCTAACCTAACCTAACCTAACCTAACCTAACCTAACCTAACCTAACCTAACCTAACCTAACCTAACCTAACCTAACCTAACCTAACCTAACCTAACCTAACCTAACCTAACCTAACCTAACCTAACCTAACCTAACCTAACCTAACCTAACCTAACCTAACCTAACCTAACCTAACCTAACCTAACCTAACCTAACCTAACCTAACCTAACCTAACCTAACCTAACCTAACCTAACCTAACCTAACCTAACCTAACCTAACCTAACCTAACCTAACCTAACCTAACCTAACCTAACCTAACCTAACCTAACCTAACCTAACCTAACCTAACCTAACCTAACCTAACCTAACCTAACCTAACCTAACCTAACCTAACCTAACCTAACCTAACCTAACCTAACCTAACCTAACCTAACCTAACCTAACCTAACCTAACCTAACCTAACCTAACCTAACCTAACCTAACCTAACCTAACCTAACCTAACCTAACCTAACCTAACCTAACCTAACCTAACCTAACCTAACCTAACCTAACCTAACCTAACCTAACCTAACCTAACCTAACCTAACCTAACCTAACCTAACCTAACCTAACCTAACCTAACCTAACCTAACCTAACCTAACCTAACCTAACCTAACCTAACCTAACCTAACCTAACCTAACCTAACCTAACCTAACCTAACCTAACCTAACCTAACCTAACCTAACCTAACCTAACCTAACCTAACCTAACCTAACCTAACCTAACCTAACCTAACCTAACCTAACCTAACCTAACCTAACCTAACCTAACCTAACCTAACCTAACCTAACCTAACCTAACCTAACCTAACCTAACCTAACCTAACCTAACCTAACCTAACCTAACCTAACCTAACCTAACCTAACCTAACCTAACCTAACCTAACCTAACCTAACCTAACCTAACCTAACCTAACCTAACCTAACCTAACCTAACCTAACCTAACCTAACCTAACCTAACCTAACCTAACCTAACCTAACCTAACCTAACCTAACCTAACCTAACCTAACCTAACCTAACCTAACCTAACCTAACCTAACCTAACCTAACCTAACCTAACCTAACCTAACCTAACCTAACCTAACCTAACCTAACCTAACCTAACCTAACCTAACCTAACCTAACCTAACCTAACCTAACCTAACCTAACCTAACCTAACCTAACCTAACCTAACCTAACCTAACCTAACCTAACCTAACCTAACCTAACCTAACCTAACCTAACCTAACCTAACCTAACCTAACCTAACCTAACCTAACCTAACCTAACCTAACCTAACCTAACCTAACCTAACCTAACCTAACCTAACCTAACCTAACCTAACCTAACCTAACCTAACCTAACCTAACCTAACCTAACCTAACCTAACCTAACCTAACCTAACCTAACCTAACCTAACCTAACCTAACCTAACCTAACCTAACCTAACCTAACCTAACCTAACCTAACCTAACCTAACCTAACCTAACCTAACCTAACCTAACCTAACCTAACCTAACCTAACCTAACCTAACCTAACCTAACCTAACCTAACCTAACCTAACCTAACCTAACCTAACCTAACCTAACCTAACCTAACCTAACCTAACCTAACCTAACCTAACCTAACCTAACCTAACCTAACCTAACCTAACCTAACCTAACCTAACCTAACCTAACCTAACCTAACCTAACCTAACCTAACCTAACCTAACCTAACCTAACCTAACCTAACCTAACCTAACCTAACCTAACCTAACCTAACCTAACCTAACCTAACCTAACCTAACCTAACCTAACCTAACCTAACCTAACCTAACCTAACCTAACCTAACCTAACCTAACCTAACCTAACCTAACCTAACCTAACCTAACCTAACCTAACCTAACCTAACCTAACCTAACCTAACCTAACCTAACCTAACCTAACCTAACCTAACCTAACCTAACCTAACCTAACCTAACCTAACCTAACCTAACCTAACCTAACCTAACCTAACCTAACCTAACCTAACCTAACCTAACCTAACCTAACCTAACCTAACCTAACCTAACCTAACCTAACCTAACCTAACCTAACCTAACCTAACCTAACCTAACCTAACCTAACCTAACCTAACCTAACCTAACCTAACCTAACCTAACCTAACCTAACCTAACCTAACCTAACCTAACCTAACCTAACCTAACCTAACCTAACCTAACCTAACCTAACCTAACCTAACCTAACCTAACCTAACCTAACCTAACCTAACCTAACCTAACCTAACCTAACCTAACCTAACCTAACCTAACCTAACCTAACCTAACCTAACCTAACCTAACCTAACCTAACCTAACCTAACCTAACCTAACCTAACCTAACCTAACCTAACCTAACCTAACCTAACCTAACCTAACCTAACCTAACCTAACCTAACCTAACCTAACCTAACCTAACCTAACCTAACCTAACCTAACCTAACCTAACCTAACCTAACCTAACCTAACCTAACCTAACCTAACCTAACCTAACCTAACCTAACCTAACCTAACCTAACCTAACCTAACCTAACCTAACCTAACCTAACCTAACCTAACCTAACCTAACCTAACCTAACCTAACCTAACCTAACCTAACCTAACCTAACCTAACCTAACCTAACCTAACCTAACCTAACCTAACCTAACCTAACCTAACCTAACCTAACCTAACCTAACCTAACCTAACCTAACCTAACCTAACCTAACCTAACCTAACCTAACCTAACCTAACCTAACCTAACCTAACCTAACCTAACCTAACCTAACCTAACCTAACCTAACCTAACCTAACCTAACCTAACCTAACCTAACCTAACCTAACCTAACCTAACCTAACCTAACCTAACCTAACCTAACCTAACCTAACCTAACCTAACCTAACCTAACCTAACCTAACCTAACCTAACCTAACCTAACCTAACCTAACCTAACCTAACCTAACCTAACCTAACCTAACCTAACCTAACCTAACCTAACCTAACCTAACCTAACCTAACCTAACCTAACCTAACCTAACCTAACCTAACCTAACCTAACCTAACCTAACCTAACCTAACCTAACCTAACCTAACCTAACCTAACCTAACCTAACCTAACCTAACCTAACCTAACCTAACCTAACCTAACCTAACCTAACCTAACCTAACCTAACCTAACCTAACCTAACCTAACCTAACCTAACCTAACCTAACCTAACCTAACCTAACCTAACCTAACCTAACCTAACCTAACCTAACCTAACCTAACCTAACCTAACCTAACCTAACCTAACCTAACCTAACCTAACCTAACCTAACCTAACCTAACCTAACCTAACCTAACCTAACCTAACCTAACCTAACCTAACCTAACCTAACCTAACCTAACCTAACCTAACCTAACCTAACCTAACCTAACCTAACCTAACCTAACCTAACCTAACCTAACCTAACCTAACCTAACCTAACCTAACCTAACCTAACCTAACCTAACCTAACCTAACCTAACCTAACCTAACCTAACCTAACCTAACCTAACCTAACCTAACCTAACCTAACCTAACCTAACCTAACCTAACCTAACCTAACCTAACCTAACCTAACCTAACCTAACCTAACCTAACCTAACCTAACCTAACCTAACCTAACCTAACCTAACCTAACCTAACCTAACCTAACCTAACCTAACCTAACCTAACCTAACCTAACCTAACCTAACCTAACCTAACCTAACCTAACCTAACCTAACCTAACCTAACCTAACCTAACCTAACCTAACCTAACCTAACCTAACCTAACCTAACCTAACCTAACCTAACCTAACCTAACCTAACCTAACCTAACCTAACCTAACCTAACCTAACCTAACCTAACCTAACCTAACCTAACCTAACCTAACCTAACCTAACCTAACCTAACCTAACCTAACCTAACCTAACCTAACCTAACCTAACCTAACCTAACCTAACCTAACCTAACCTAACCTAACCTAACCTAACCTAACCTAACCTAACCTAACCTAACCTAACCTAACCTAACCTAACCTAACCTAACCTAACCTAACCTAACCTAACCTAACCTAACCTAACCTAACCTAACCTAACCTAACCTAACCTAACCTAACCTAACCTAACCTAACCTAACCTAACCTAACCTAACCTAACCTAACCTAACCTAACCTAACCTAACCTAACCTAACCTAACCTAACCTAACCTAACCTAACCTAACCTAACCTAACCTAACCTAACCTAACCTAACCTAACCTAACCTAACCTAACCTAACCTAACCTAACCTAACCTAACCTAACCTAACCTAACCTAACCTAACCTAACCTAACCTAACCTAACCTAACCTAACCTAACCTAACCTAACCTAACCTAACCTAACCTAACCTAACCTAACCTAACCTAACCTAACCTAACCTAACCTAACCTAACCTAACCTAACCTAACCTAACCTAACCTAACCTAACCTAACCTAACCTAACCTAACCTAACCTAACCTAACCTAACCTAACCTAACCTAACCTAACCTAACCTAACCTAACCTAACCTAACCTAACCTAACCTAACCTAACCTAACCTAACCTAACCTAACCTAACCTAACCTAACCTAACCTAACCTAACCTAACCTAACCTAACCTAACCTAACCTAACCTAACCTAACCTAACCTAACCTAACCTAACCTAACCTAACCTAACCTAACCTAACCTAACCTAACCTAACCTAACCTAACCTAACCTAACCTAACCTAACCTAACCTAACCTAACCTAACCTAACCTAACCTAACCTAACCTAACCTAACCTAACCTAACCTAACCTAACCTAACCTAACCTAACCTAACCTAACCTAACCTAACCTAACCTAACCTAACCTAACCTAACCTAACCTAACCTAACCTAACCTAACCTAACCTAACCTAACCTAACCTAACCTAACCTAACCTAACCTAACCTAACCTAACCTAACCTAACCTAACCTAACCTAACCTAACCTAACCTAACCTAACCTAACCTAACCTAACCTAACCTAACCTAACCTAACCTAACCTAACCTAACCTAACCTAACCTAACCTAACCTAACCTAACCTAACCTAACCTAACCTAACCTAACCTAACCTAACCTAACCTAACCTAACCTAACCTAACCTAACCTAACCTAACCTAACCTAACCTAACCTAACCTAACCTAACCTAACCTAACCTAACCTAACCTAACCTAACCTAACCTAACCTAACCTAACCTAACCTAACCTAACCTAACCTAACCTAACCTAACCTAACCTAACCTAACCTAACCTAACCTAACCTAACCTAACCTAACCTAACCTAACCTAACCTAACCTAACCTAACCTAACCTAACCTAACCTAACCTAACCTAACCTAACCTAACCTAACCTAACCTAACCTAACCTAACCTAACCTAACCTAACCTAACCTAACCTAACCTAACCTAACCTAACCTAACCTAACCTAACCTAACCTAACCTAACCTAACCTAACCTAACCTAACCTAACCTAACCTAACCTAACCTAACCTAACCTAACCTAACCTAACCTAACCTAACCTAACCTAACCTAACCTAACCTAACCTAACCTAACCTAACCTAACCTAACCTAACCTAACCTAACCTAACCTAACCTAACCTAACCTAACCTAACCTAACCTAACCTAACCTAACCTAACCTAACCTAACCTAACCTAACCTAACCTAACCTAACCTAACCTAACCTAACCTAACCTAACCTAACCTAACCTAACCTAACCTAACCTAACCTAACCTAACCTAACCTAACCTAACCTAACCTAACCTAACCTAACCTAACCTAACCTAACCTAACCTAACCTAACCTAACCTAACCTAACCTAACCTAACCTAACCTAACCTAACCTAACCTAACCTAACCTAACCTAACCTAACCTAACCTAACCTAACCTAACCTAACCTAACCTAACCTAACCTAACCTAACCTAACCTAACCTAACCTAACCTAACCTAACCTAACCTAACCTAACCTAACCTAACCTAACCTAACCTAACCTAACCTAACCTAACCTAACCTAACCTAACCTAACCTAACCTAACCTAACCTAACCTAACCTAACCTAACCTAACCTAACCTAACCTAACCTAACCTAACCTAACCTAACCTAACCTAACCTAACCTAACCTAACCTAACCTAACCTAACCTAACCTAACCTAACCTAACCTAACCTAACCTAACCTAACCTAACCTAACCTAACCTAACCTAACCTAACCTAACCTAACCTAACCTAACCTAACCTAACCTAACCTAACCTAACCTAACCTAACCTAACCTAACCTAACCTAACCTAACCTAACCTAACCTAACCTAACCTAACCTAACCTAACCTAACCTAACCTAACCTAACCTAACCTAACCTAACCTAACCTAACCTAACCTAACCTAACCTAACCTAACCTAACCTAACCTAACCTAACCTAACCTAACCTAACCTAACCTAACCTAACCTAACCTAACCTAACCTAACCTAACCTAACCTAACCTAACCTAACCTAACCTAACCTAACCTAACCTAACCTAACCTAACCTAACCTAACCTAACCTAACCTAACCTAACCTAACCTAACCTAACCTAACCTAACCTAACCTAACCTAACCTAACCTAACCTAACCTAACCTAACCTAACCTAACCTAACCTAACCTAACCTAACCTAACCTAACCTAACCTAACCTAACCTAACCTAACCTAACCTAACCTAACCTAACCTAACCTAACCTAACCTAACCTAACCTAACCTAACCTAACCTAACCTAACCTAACCTAACCTAACCTAACCTAACCTAACCTAACCTAACCTAACCTAACCTAACCTAACCTAACCTAACCTAACCTAACCTAACCTAACCTAACCTAACCTAACCTAACCTAACCTAACCTAACCTAACCTAACCTAACCTAACCTAACCTAACCTAACCTAACCTAACCTAACCTAACCTAACCTAACCTAACCTAACCTAACCTAACCTAACCTAACCTAACCTAACCTAACCTAACCTAACCTAACCTAACCTAACCTAACCTAACCTAACCTAACCTAACCTAACCTAACCTAACCTAACCTAACCTAACCTAACCTAACCTAACCTAACCTAACCTAACCTAACCTAACCTAACCTAACCTAACCTAACCTAACCTAACCTAACCTAACCTAACCTAACCTAACCTAACCTAACCTAACCTAACCTAACCTAACCTAACCTAACCTAACCTAACCTAACCTAACCTAACCTAACCTAACCTAACCTAACCTAACCTAACCTAACCTAACCTAACCTAACCTAACCTAACCTAACCTAACCTAACCTAACCTAACCTAACCTAACCTAACCTAACCTAACCTAACCTAACCTAACCTAACCTAACCTAACCTAACCTAACCTAACCTAACCTAACCTAACCTAACCTAACCTAACCTAACCTAACCTAACCTAACCTAACCTAACCTAACCTAACCTAACCTAACCTAACCTAACCTAACCTAACCTAACCTAACCTAACCTAACCTAACCTAACCTAACCTAACCTAACCTAACCTAACCTAACCTAACCTAACCTAACCTAACCTAACCTAACCTAACCTAACCTAACCTAACCTAACCTAACCTAACCTAACCTAACCTAACCTAACCTAACCTAACCTAACCTAACCTAACCTAACCTAACCTAACCTAACCTAACCTAACCTAACCTAACCTAACCTAACCTAACCTAACCTAACCTAACCTAACCTAACCTAACCTAACCTAACCTAACCTAACCTAACCTAACCTAACCTAACCTAACCTAACCTAACCTAACCTAACCTAACCTAACCTAACCTAACCTAACCTAACCTAACCTAACCTAACCTAACCTAACCTAACCTAACCTAACCTAACCTAACCTAACCTAACCTAACCTAACCTAACCTAACCTAACCTAACCTAACCTAACCTAACCTAACCTAACCTAACCTAACCTAACCTAACCTAACCTAACCTAACCTAACCTAACCTAACCTAACCTAACCTAACCTAACCTAACCTAACCTAACCTAACCTAACCTAACCTAACCTAACCTAACCTAACCTAACCTAACCTAACCTAACCTAACCTAACCTAACCTAACCTAACCTAACCTAACCTAACCTAACCTAACCTAACCTAACCTAACCTAACCTAACCTAACCTAACCTAACCTAACCTAACCTAACCTAACCTAACCTAACCTAACCTAACCTAACCTAACCTAACCTAACCTAACCTAACCTAACCTAACCTAACCTAACCTAACCTAACCTAACCTAACCTAACCTAACCTAACCTAACCTAACCTAACCTAACCTAACCTAACCTAACCTAACCTAACCTAACCTAACCTAACCTAACCTAACCTAACCTAACCTAACCTAACCTAACCTAACCTAACCTAACCTAACCTAACCTAACCTAACCTAACCTAACCTAACCTAACCTAACCTAACCTAACCTAACCTAACCTAACCTAACCTAACCTAACCTAACCTAACCTAACCTAACCTAACCTAACCTAACCTAACCTAACCTAACCTAACCTAACCTAACCTAACCTAACCTAACCTAACCTAACCTAACCTAACCTAACCTAACCTAACCTAACCTAACCTAACCTAACCTAACCTAACCTAACCTAACCTAACCTAACCTAACCTAACCTAACCTAACCTAACCTAACCTAACCTAACCTAACCTAACCTAACCTAACCTAACCTAACCTAACCTAACCTAACCTAACCTAACCTAACCTAACCTAACCTAACCTAACCTAACCTAACCTAACCTAACCTAACCTAACCTAACCTAACCTAACCTAACCTAACCTAACCTAACCTAACCTAACCTAACCTAACCTAACCTAACCTAACCTAACCTAACCTAACCTAACCTAACCTAACCTAACCTAACCTAACCTAACCTAACCTAACCTAACCTAACCTAACCTAACCTAACCTAACCTAACCTAACCTAACCTAACCTAACCTAACCTAACCTAACCTAACCTAACCTAACCTAACCTAACCTAACCTAACCTAACCTAACCTAACCTAACCTAACCTAACCTAACCTAACCTAACCTAACCTAACCTAACCTAACCTAACCTAACCTAACCTAACCTAACCTAACCTAACCTAACCTAACCTAACCTAACCTAACCTAACCTAACCTAACCTAACCTAACCTAACCTAACCTAACCTAACCTAACCTAACCTAACCTAACCTAACCTAACCTAACCTAACCTAACCTAACCTAACCTAACCTAACCTAACCTAACCTAACCTAACCTAACCTAACCTAACCTAACCTAACCTAACCTAACCTAACCTAACCTAACCTAACCTAACCTAACCTAACCTAACCTAACCTAACCTAACCTAACCTAACCTAACCTAACCTAACCTAACCTAACCTAACCTAACCTAACCTAACCTAACCTAACCTAACCTAACCTAACCTAACCTAACCTAACCTAACCTAACCTAACCTAACCTAACCTAACCTAACCTAACCTAACCTAACCTAACCTAACCTAACCTAACCTAACCTAACCTAACCTAACCTAACCTAACCTAACCTAACCTAACCTAACCTAACCTAACCTAACCTAACCTAACCTAACCTAACCTAACCTAACCTAACCTAACCTAACCTAACCTAACCTAACCTAACCTAACCTAACCTAACCTAACCTAACCTAACCTAACCTAACCTAACCTAACCTAACCTAACCTAACCTAACCTAACCTAACCTAACCTAACCTAACCTAACCTAACCTAACCTAACCTAACCTAACCTAACCTAACCTAACCTAACCTAACCTAACCTAACCTAACCTAACCTAACCTAACCTAACCTAACCTAACCTAACCTAACCTAACCTAACCTAACCTAACCTAACCTAACCTAACCTAACCTAACCTAACCTAACCTAACCTAACCTAACCTAACCTAACCTAACCTAACCTAACCTAACCTAACCTAACCTAACCTAACCTAACCTAACCTAACCTAACCTAACCTAACCTAACCTAACCTAACCTAACCTAACCTAACCTAACCTAACCTAACCTAACCTAACCTAACCTAACCTAACCTAACCTAACCTAACCTAACCTAACCTAACCTAACCTAACCTAACCTAACCTAACCTAACCTAACCTAACCTAACCTAACCTAACCTAACCTAACCTAACCTAACCTAACCTAACCTAACCTAACCTAACCTAACCTAACCTAACCTAACCTAACCTAACCTAACCTAACCTAACCTAACCTAACCTAACCTAACCTAACCTAACCTAACCTAACCTAACCTAACCTAACCTAACCTAACCTAACCTAACCTAACCTAACCTAACCTAACCTAACCTAACCTAACCTAACCTAACCTAACCTAACCTAACCTAACCTAACCTAACCTAACCTAACCTAACCTAACCTAACCTATATAATTTGCTTATTTTTACAATTTATTTTTACAATTTTACTTTTTAATTTATTTAATCTAAGTGAGGTTTTAACATAGTTTTAATTGATTTTAGTATACAAATTGACATATTTTACAACTTTTACAATTTTACTTTTTATTTATTTGTATTAATTTTAAATTTGATTTTATTTATTTATTGTCCCTTTGACAGCCCTCAACATGTTTGGTTTTCGCACTCCTGCAAAGGAGACTAAGTCTTCTCGCATTTCAACATCCCCAGCCATGCAGGAGTGCGCAAACCAAAATGTCCGCCGTAGCATCGGAGAATGGGAGTCTGGAAAGGCAGACCCCATAACCCCGACCACCCCCAAGAAAACCGCGCCGGTGGATCCCCAGAGGCCAAAGAAGGTGCTCTCACAAGGCAGTAGAGTGGGAGTGAGAGCGCCGACTGAGGCTGCAGGGAGCCCACCGGCACAGCCCAGGTACACCAGCCGGTTGGCGGAGGCGAAAGCCTGCCTCACGAAGGCCAAATTGAACCTCGGCAACTCCCGAAACATAAAGACGGAGATTAAGACCGAGGTTCTTTTGGCCATCGAGAGGCTGTACCAGCTGGTGAAAGAAGCGGAGACTGAAGATTTGGGAAAGAAGAAAGAAAGAGAACATGAGAAGGGAGGAAAGCAAGAGAATGAAAAGGAAACGGAAAAGGCAAAAGAGAAGGAAGAAGGAAATATAGTTTTGAAACTGAAGGAGCACGCCAGGCTTATGGAAGAGAATTGTCTTAAGATGGAAAGGATGCAGGAAAGGCTAGAAACGCAGCAGGAGAAACTGGGAAAGCAGTCATACGCGAGTGTGGCAGCGGCGCATCCGGTGAAGAAATTCCCTGAGCAGACCGCGCTGCACTCTGTCGTAGTGACTGCAAAAGATGACCAGGAAACAGGAGAGGAAGTGTTAAACAGGATCAGAGAGACTTTGAATGCCAAGGAAGGGAATGGAATAAGTGTAGAGCGGGTTCGAAAAGCGAAGGATAGAAAGGTGATTGTGGGGTGCAGGACAGTGGAGGAGAGAGAAATGGTTAAGCAGAGACTCAGGAGGGCGGAAGAGCACCTAAGTGTAGAAGATGTTAAAAACAAGGACCCACTAATAATACTGAAGAACGTCCTCACTTACAACACAGACAACGATATTTTAAAAGCCATCTGGAAACAGAATGAGAAACTATTAGAAAACTTAGATAGTACACAAAACAAAATAGAAATAGTTTATAAAAAGAACACCCGAAACACCCAAACGCAGCACGTGGTCATGAGGGTGTCCCCCGGAGTCTGGCAGCGTCTGGTCCACGCAGGAACCGTCGTCGTAGACCTCCAGCGAGTTCGAGTGGCAGACCAATCGCCACTCGTCCAATGCTCGCTGTGTCTCGGCTATGGCCACGGACGACGGTTCTGCGTGGAGACCACTATCAAATGCAGCCACTGCGGGGGGCCCCACGTGAAAACGGACTGCGCCGACTGGCTCGCCAATGCGCCCCCTTCCTGCTGCAACTGCGTGCACGCGAAGGCTGAGAAGGCGGACCACAACGCCTTCAGCCACGAGTGCACGATCAGGAGGAAGTGGGACGCATTGGCCAGGGCCACAATAGCTTACCATTGTTAGCCCCAGGGGGAAGTACACCGATGTGCCCATAAAATTAGCTGTCCAAATAAACGGATCGGGCCATGTTTTCCATGGCCCCCCGTTTATCCCTGAGTGGTGAAAAATGCACTCGGTGGAAAACCAGGAAAGTCTCGGGCTAACCAATTGCAATAGTTTAAATTCATAGGTTGAATAAGCCTTGTTGGCTTTATATATTGATATATATAATCCACCCAGCAAAAACCAGGAAAAATAAATAAATAAAACACAACATTAAAATCAGAAATAGTAAAATAGGGTAGGGTAAAAGTATACAAAAAACAGCAATAAAACAGATAATTATTAAACCAGACTAAAATAAATAAAAATATCACCAACAACGTTCTTTTGTATTATATTGTATTATTATGTAAAAATATATATTGTTTCAAATAAATATAAATGTTCAAATATTAAAATGTTAAAATTAAGGCTACAATTATCATTATATTAGATACAAAATAAATTTAGTTGTAAAATTAGAAAAGTAAGCAGGTAAATTTGATTAAAAACTTTTTAGACTTAACTTTATCTTAGCAAAATTAGGAAACTTATATTGGTAATAAAAACTTTAAAATAAGTAATAACAAGGGCTCTGATCATGTCAGAGGGACACCATAGTGCCATTTCGAGATGGCGTAAAAAAAAAAAAAAAAAAAAAAAAAAAAAAAAAAAAAAAAAAAAACCTAACCTAACCTAACCTAACCTAACCTAACCTAACCTAACCTAACCTAACCTAACCTAACCTAACCTAACCTAACCTAACCTAACCTAACCTAACCTAACCTAACCTAACCTAACCTAACCTAACCTAACCTAACCTAACCTAACCTAACCTAACCTAACCTAACCTAACCTAACCTAACCTAACCTAACCTAACCTAACCTAACCTAACCTAACCTAACCTAACCTAACCTAACCTAACCTAACCTAACCTAACCTAACCTAACCTAACCTAACCTAACCTAACCTAACCTAACCTAACCTAACCTAACCTAACCTAACCTAACCTAACCTAACCTAACCTAACCTAACCTAACCTAACCTAACCTAACCTAACCTAACCTAACCTAACCTAACCTAACCTAACCTAACCGACAAAATTTGAAATTCAAATATTGACCAAATATCGCGTGCGATACACTAAACTAAGCGTCTCGACGTCCATTGTGCGTATATATATTGTAACGAGGCACGGTCGACATTAAACTTTTGACTTTTCGACAATTTTCATTTTTTGTCAAAACTTAGAAAAATTACATACCCATTTCGGCTTTAATTAATTATTAGTTCCAAATTTTTAGTTTCTGTTTGCTAGGATAGTTGCAGTTCATCGCATCTGATAACCGTCAATTGCAAACTTTCGTTTTCGGTAGGAAAAAGCCAAAATTTTGACCGTTTGTTCCCGAAAACGAGCTTTTGTCTACGGAAAAATCGGAAAATATTTTTTCTTGACTCGAACTTAAAGTGAATATAGCCGCGCAATACACCATCAGAAGCGGCTCGCGACGCCCTATCCGTAGAGCACGCGAACGTATTCATTAGTCAGAAGGAATATCGAAAAACTGCGATTTTCCATCAAAATTCATCAAATTTTGTTAATTTTCGGGTGTTTTTAGGCATTTTCTCAAATTTTCTCCACCATCTTGCTGGTTTCTGCACTTCCCGTGGCTGCTCCATCCTCGCCCGGCGTAACTGCACGCATCTGAAACAGAAAAAACACTGATTAGCGCCAAAATTTGAAAAAATTCGCCCGCCCACCCTCCCATTGTGTCGTTAGACACGTAAGAAAAATTGACTTTTAGGAGGGAAAACACCCATAACTCCTAAACTAAGCCGAATTTTTAAACGGGGTTTTGGACTACGTACTTGTACGGTAACAGGGCTGTTGCCCGTAGTCATATTTTTAAGTTTAATCTAGTCTTTTACATTTTGACCTTGACTTAACGGTCTTTTGCCGTTAAGTCAAATTATTTACCCGAAAACAGGTAAATTTGCCTGTTTTCGAAGCTTCTGACCAAAGTTCTTTTTAGGAACAATTATATTAGTTAGGTTAGGTATAGATTAAATAGATTTTAAATATATTATTTGACAAGTTTTACAATTTATTTTTACAATTTTACTTTTATATTTTATTTGATCTTAGTTAGGAAGTTTAAATAGTTTTAATATTTTACTTAAGTATACAAATTGACATTTTTTACTACTTATACAATTTTACTTTTTATTTATTTGTATTTTTATTTAAATTTGATTTTATTAATTTATCGTCCCTCTGACAGCCCTCAACATGTTTGGTTTTCGCACTCCTGCTAAGGAGACTAAGTCTTCTCGCACTTCAACATCTCCAGCGTTGCAGGAGTGCGCAAACCAAAATGTTCGCCGAAGTATCGGGGAATGGGAGTCTGGAAAGGCAGACCCCATAACCCCGACCACCCCCAAGAAAACCGCGCCGGTGGAATCCCAGAAGCCTAAGAAGGTGCTCTCGCAAGGCAGTAGAGTGGGAGCGAGAGTGCCGACTGAAGCCGCAGGGAGCCCACCGGCAAGACCCAAGTACACCAGCCGGTTAGCGGAGGCGAAAGCCTGCCTCACGAGAGCCAAACTGAACCTCGGCAACTCCCGAAATACAAAGACGGAGATTAAGACCGAGGTTCTTTTGGCTGTCGAGAGGCTGTACCAGCTGGTGAAGGAGGCGGAAAGTGAAGAACAGGGAAAGAAGAAAGAAAGGGAACCAGAGAAGGTAGGAAAACAAGAGGGTGAAAACGAACCGAAAAGAGAAAAAGAGAAGGAAGAAGGAAACATCGTCCTGAAAATGAAAGAACACGCACGGCTTATTGAAGCAAATAGTCAAAAGATGGAAAGGATGCAGGAAAGGCTAGAGGCACAACAGGAGAAACTCGAAAAACAGTCGTACGCGAGTGTAGCAGCGGCGCACCCAGCGAAGAAATTCCTGGAGCAGACCGCGCTGCACTCGGTTGTTGTGACCTCGAAGGATGACATGGAAACTGGAGACGAAGTATTAAAAAGGATAAGGGAGACGATAAGAGCCAAGGAAGGAGGAATTAGTGTGGAAAGAGTTCGGAAGGCAAAGGATAGGAAAGTGATTGTGGGGTGCAGGACGGAAGAGGAAAGAGAAATGGTAAAAGAGAGGCTAAAGGGGGCTGAAGAGTACCTTAACGTGGAGACGGTGAAAAATAAAGATCCGCTTATAATTTTAAAGAACGTCTTCACGCATAACACCGACCAAGAAATAATCGAAGCCATCTGGCAACAGAATGGGATAGTATTAAAAGAAATAGATAGAGTACATAATAAAATTGAATTAGCATATAAAAAGAAGACCCGAAACACCGAAACGCAGCACGTCATCATGAGGGTGTCTCCCGGAGTGTGGCAGCGCCTGGTCCACGCAGGCACCGTCGTCATAGACCTCCAGCGAGTCCGAGTGGCAGACCAGTCGCCACTCGTGCAATGCTCGCTGTGTCTTGGCTACGGCCACGGACGACGGTTCTGCGTGGAGACCACCGTGAAGTGCAGCCACTGCGGGGGACCCCACATGAGGGCGGACTGCGCCGTCTTTCTGGATGGAGCGCCCCCTTCCTGCTGCAACTGCGCGCACGCCAAGGCTGAGAAGGCGGACCACAATGCCTTCAGCCAGGAGTGCGCAATCAGGAGGAAGTGGGACGCTTTAGCCAGAACCACCATAGCATACTACAGCTAAGGCAGCTTGGGGAAGTACACCGATGTCCAAAATAGTAGCTGTCCAAATAAACGGGTCGGGCCATGTTGTACATGGCCCCCCGTTTATCCCTGAGAGGTGAAGAAGTGCACTCGGTAGAAAACCAAAAAGTCTGGGGCTGACCAACAAACACACTAAACTTAAACTCATAGGTAAATAAGCCTTGTTGACATTATATATTGGTATATATAATTAAACCAGCAAAAATCAGGATAAGCAAAATTAGATATATACAACATTAAAAGAATAGAATACAACATTAGAATCACTTATAGCATTTAGAATCAGTTACAGTAAAGTAGAGTAGAGTAGGGTAAAAATAGCATAAGAACAGCAATAAACTAGATTAAAATAAATATAACATCATATACAACTTTAAAAAAGTAGCATTTCAATCTTATTATGTACCGTACCAAATAAAATATATATAAATAAATACGACAACAAGAATAAATTAGAAAAGTTAGTAGCACTACCGTAAAATCATCAAGACTTAAAATGGAAAAAGCAAAATTTTAGGCTCTTCCAGTAAATTTATAAATTTGTTATAAACATAAGTAACATAGAAACATTAGATAAACTTAGTAAAAAATATTTAGACAAAACCCATTCAGTAAACTTAACATTTAAATAATTAGGAAAGTAAATAAGTAGGAAATTAGTAATACCAAGGTCTCTGATTACGTCAGAGGGACAACTAGTGGCATTTCGAGATGCCGAATAAAAAAAAAAAAAAAAAAAAAAAAAAAAAAAAAAACCTAACCTAACCTAACCTAACCTAACCTAACCTAACCTAACCTAACCTAACCTAACCTAACCTAACCTAACCTAACCTAACCTAACCTAACCTAACCTAACCTAACCTAACCTAACCTAACCTAACCTAACCTAACCTAACCTAACCTAACCTAACCTAACCTAACCTAACCTAACCTAACCTAACCTAACCTAACCTAACCTAACCTAACCTAACCTAACCTAACCTAACCTAACCTAACCTAACCTAACCTAACCTAACCTAACCTAACCTAACCTAACCTAACCTAACCTAACCTAACCTAACCTAACCTAACCTAACCTAACCTAACCTAACCTAACCTAACCTAACCTAACCTAACCTAACCTAACCTAACCTAACCTAACCTAACCTAACCTAACCTAACCTAACCTAACCTAACCTAACCTAACCTAACCTAACCTAACCTAACCTAACCTAACCTAACCTAACCTAACCTAACCTAACCTAACCTAACCTAACCTAACCTAACCTAACCTAACCTAACCTAACCTAACCTAACCTAACCTAACCTAACCTAACCTAACCTAACCTAACCTAACCTAACCTAACCTAACCTAACCTAACCTAACCTAACCTAACCTAACCTAACCTAACCTAACCGACAAAAACTGAAATTAAATTATCGACCTATTATCGCGTGCGATACATCAAATTAAGCGTCTCGACGTCTATTGTGCGTAAATATTGTTTTAAGAGGCACGGTCGATAATAATATTTTGACTTTTCGACTATTTTCATTTTTGTCAGGACTTAGAAAAATTTCTGAGAAATTTTTATATACACATTTTTTGATTTAGCTTAAATTTAGCTTAAATTTGTTGATAGTGTTTACTAGGCACGGTCGACACTAAAAATTGACTTTTTGAAAATTTCTATTTTTATTTTGTCAAAAACTTTGAAAATTTTTACATCTATTTCGGCTTTCAATAATTATTTCTTCCAAATTTTTAGGTTCCGTTTGTTAGGATAGTCGTAGTTTGTCGCTTAGGATAACCGTCAATTGCAAAATTTCGTTTTCGGTAACAGAAAGCCAAAATATTGACTGTTTTGTTCCTGAAAACGCGCTTTTGTGTACGGAAAAAATCCAAAAATATTTTTCTTGACTCGAACTTAAGGTGAATATAGCCGCGTGATACACCATTAGAAGCGGCTCGCGACGCCCTATCCGTAGAGCTAGCGCACGTACTCATCAGTCAGAAGATATTTCGAAAAACTGCGATTTACCGTTAGAATTTGTTAAATTTTGGTCTTTTTAGGAGGTTTTTAGGCTATTTTTCATTTTTTTTTCTTCAACATCTTGCTGGTTTCTGCACATCTCGCGGCTGGTCCATCCTCGCCCGGCGTCACTGCACGCATCTGAAACAGAAAAGACACTGATAACCGCCAAAAAGTGAAAAAAATCGCCCGCCCACCCACCCATATTGCAGTTACTTAGGTAAAGTTGCTCGCATTTTGGTGGGGAAATTAACTTTAAAATTCGATATCTCATAAGTTAAGCCACATATTTGACCGGGGTTTTCGGCATTATACTAATACAATTTTTGACTAATTATTGATTTTATTAAAACGACTCTAGCTTGAGTCATATTCGATTTGACTTTTTATTTTTACATTTTATTCCTAAAGTGACGTTATTTACCTTATAAAAGGTACCTATTTACATTATAACCGGATTTTTTGATCCATATACGGTACGATTTTATGCTAGGAATAAAAATAAGGTTAGGTTAGCGATATTAAATTATAAATAGACAATTCAAAATAATATTTACAACTTTTACAAACTTTCCTGAATTATATTTTTAAATTTACACGTGTCCCTCTGATCACCCCACAACAATGTTTGGCTTTCGCACGCCATCTAAAGGGCCCAAACCCACGACATCTTCGGGAAAAACTCCACCCACCACGCAGGAGAGCGAGAGGACCCAACGCTCCAGCGTGCGCAAAAGTATTGGAGAGTGGGAGTCTGTTAAATCAGACCCCATCACACCAACCACTCCAAAGAAAACGGCGCCGGTGGAACCACCAAAGCCAAAATCGGTGATCTCGCAAGGGACTAGAGCCGGGGTGAGAGTGCCGACAGAGGCTGCGATAAGTCCACCGACGCAGCCCAAATATACCTGCAGGCTGGCAGAAGCCAAGGCGTGTCTTACCAAAGCCAAGATCAATTTAGGGAACTCCAGAAATATAAAGACGGAGATCAAGGCAGAGGTACTACACGCCATCGAAAGGCTCTACCAGCTTGTTAAGGAAGCGGAGTATGAAAGGGAACAAGGAAGGAAGAAAGTAAATGAAACGGTGGCCGAAAAGGAACCAGAGAAAGAGAAGGACTCGGAAAAGGAGAAAATGACTGTGAGGGAAATGAGAAATGAAGGACAGGAATTGGTGAAGAAAATGGAAGAACACGCAGTACTCATTCGCGAAAATACAGAGAGAATGGGGAAGCTACAGGAAAGAATGGAAAGGCACCAAGAGGTAGTGGAAAGGCAGACATACGCGAGTGTAGCAGCGGTGCATCCCGGAAAGCAACTCCCGATGCCGACCGCGCTATACTCGGTAGTGGTCAGTGCCAAAGATGAGATGGAAACGGGAGAGGAAGTGTTGCAAAGGATAAGAGAAACAGTCAAAGCCAAAGAAGGAGGAATAGTGGTAGAAAAGATCCGCAAAGCTAAGGACAGAAAAGTGATCGTGGGGTGTAAGACAGAGGAGGAAAGACAGGCAGTAAAGGACAGACTTAAAAGCGCAGAGAAGTACTTAAATGTTGAAGAGATGAGAAACAAAAACCCTTTAGTTATCTTTAAGAATGTGCTTAGTTATAACAGTGATGAAGACATACTAAACTCAATTTGGAAACAAAACGAGAGGACATTGAAGGATTTGGACAGGACTGCAAACAAAATAGAAATAGTGTACAAAAAGAAAACCAGTAACACCCAAACGCATCACGTCGTCATGAGGGTGTCCCCTGTAGTCTGGCAGCGCCTGGTCCACGCAGGCACCGTCGTCATAGACTTACAGCGAGTACGAGTGGCAGACCAGTCGCCACTCGTGCAGTGCTCGCTGTGTCTAGGCTACGGCCACGGACGACGGTTCTGCGTGGAGACCATCGTGAAGTGTAGCCACTGCGGGGGGCCCCACGTGAGGACGGAGTGCGCCGACTGGCTCGCCAATGCGCCCCCTTCCTGCTGTAATTGCGTGCACGCCAGAGCTGAAAAAGTTGACCACAACGCTTTCAGCTCGGAGTGCACGATCAGGAGGAAGTGGGACGCATTGGCCAGAGCCACAATAGCTTACCTTTAAGATGGTCTTAGGCACAACCACCGACGAGCCACGAAGAAGCAGTCCAAGCAAACGGTAAGGACCATGATGACCATGGCCCTCCGTTTGCCTCTGAGTAGCAAATTGCAGTCGGTGGAAAACATTTTGAAAGTCTCGGCAAACAAACTACAAACTGTAAAAATATAAAAAATTCAAAATAAATAAACTAACGTTAACTAAGCCTTGTTGGCCTTATATATTGTGAGATAATATATAATCAACCAGCATAACATAGCACGTAAGAGTAAAATTTAGTAAAACATAACATATAACGATTTGGATTTAAAAATGTAAAATAAGTAAAAACTAAAATTAGAAAACATTAAATATCACCAAATGTCTTTTTGTAAAATATATCATAATAAATAACATAACATAATAAAAACATAGTAAAACAAGCAATATTTTAAAAGTAAAACCATTGAAATAGAAAAAGATTAAAACATGTAGCTCCTTAGTAAATATATCATAGTGTAATTAGTAGTTGGACCATTTTGCTCATATAATTCACAAATCTTAGTTAATAATAAAAATAACAGTTTAAAATTTGGTTAAATTCACTTGCATTACATAAGTAGAATTGGAATGTATTAAATTTCTCTTTAGCTTAAACTCACTTGCATAATTTCAGTAAAAATTGGAAAGTTTTAAAATAATATTGTATAAATTCATTTGCATAAGTTAGGTAAAAATTAGAATGTAAAAATTTTCTCTTAGTTTAAATTCATTTAGTATAACTTCAGTAAAACATTGTAACGTAAAAAGTAGTTGAGGTAATTAGTAGTTTTTCATTTTGTATAGAATCTTAAAAGTAATAACAAAGTCTCTGATCTCCATGTCAGAGGGACACCTTAGTGCCATTTCTAGATGGCGATAAAAAAAAAAAAAAAAAAAAAAAAAAAAAAACCTAACCTAACCTAACCTAACCTAACCTAACCTAACCTAACCTAACCTAACCTAACCTAACCTAACCTAACCTAACCTAACCTAACCTAACCTAACCTAACCTAACCTAACCTAACCTAACCTAACCTAACCTAACCTAACCTAACCTAACCTAACCTAACCTAACCTAACCTAACCTAACCGGACAAAATTTGAAATTCAAATATTGACCAAATATCGCGTGCGATACACCAAATAAAGCGTCTCGACGTCCATTGTGCGTATATGTATATATTGTAACGAGGCACGGTCGATAATAAACTTTTGACTTTTCGACAATTTTCATTTTTTGTCAAAACTTAGAAAATTTTAATACCCATTTCGGCTTTAATTAATTATTTGTTCCAAATTTTTAGATTCTGTTTGCTAGGATAGTTGCAGTTAATCGCATCTGATAACCGTCAATTGCAAACTTTCGTTTTCGGTAGGAAAAAGCCAAAATTTTGACCGTTTGTTCCCGAAAACGAGCTTTTGTCTACGGAAAAATCGGAAAATATTTTTTCTTGACTCGAACTTAAAGTGAATATAGCCGCGCAATACACCATCAGAAGCGGCTCGCGACGCCCTATCCGTAGAGCACGCGAACGTATTCATTAGTCAGAAGGAATATCGAAAAACTGCGATTTTCCATCAAAATTCATCAAATTTTGTTAATTTTCGGGTGTTTTTAGGCATTTTCTCAAATTTTCTCCACCATCTTGCTGGTTTCTGCACTTCCCGTGGCTGCTCCATCCTCGCCCGGCGTAACTGCACGCATCTGAAACAGAAAAAACACTGATTAGCGCCAAAATTTGAAAAAGTTGCCCGCCGGCCTATATTCGAGTTTCTTCAGAATTCACCTTAGGTCTGCGAACACTCCATACATTCGACAAAATTTGAAATTCAAATATTGACCAAATATCGCGTGCGATACACCAAATTAAGCGTCTCGACGTCCATTGTGCGTATATATATTGTAACGAGGCACGGTCGACACTAAACTTTTGACTTTTCGACAATTTTCATTTTTTGTCAAAACTTAGAAAAATTACATACCCATTTCGGCTTTAATTAATTATTAGTTCCAAATTTTTAGTTTCTGTTTGCTAGGATAGTTGCAGTTCATCGCATCTGATAACCGTCAATTGCAAACTTTCGTTTTCGGTAGGAAAAAGCCAAAATTTTGACCGTTTGTTCCCGAAAACGAGCTTTTGTCTACGGAAAAATCGGAAAATATTTTTTCTTGACTCGAACTTAAAGTGAATATAGCCGCGCAATACACCATCAGAAGCGGCTCGCGACGCCCTATCCGTAGAGCACGCGAACGTATTCATTAGTCAGAAGGAATATCGAAAAACTGCGATTTTCCATCAAAATTCATCAAATTTTGTTAATTTTCGGGTGTTTTTAGGCATTTTCTCAAATTTTCTCCACCATCTTGCTGGTTTCTGCACTTCCCGTGGCTGCTCCATCCTCGCCCGGCGTAACTGCACGCATCTGAAACAGAAAAAACACTGATTAGCGCCAAAATTTGAAAAAGTTGCCCGCCGACCTATATCGAGTTTCTTCAGAATTCACCTTAGCTCTGCGAACACTCCATACAATCGACAAAATCTGAAATCCAAATATTGACCAAATATCGCGTGCGATACACCAAATTAAGCGTCTCGACGTACATTGTGCGTATATATATTGTAACGAGGCACGGTCGATAATAAACTTTTGACTTTTCGACAATTTTCATTTTTTGTCAAAACTTAGAAAATTTTAATACTTATTTCGGCTTTAATTAATTATTTGTTCCAAATTTTTAGATTCTGTTTGCTAGGATAGTTGCAGTTCATCGCATCTGATAACCGTCAATTGCAAACTTTCGTTTTCGGTAGGAAAAAGCCAAAATTTTGACCGTTTGTTCCCGAAAACGAGCTTTTGTCTACGGAAAAATCGGAAAATCGGAAAACAAAATTCATCAAATTTTGTTAATTTTCGGGTGTTTTTAGGCATTTTCTCAAATTTTCTCCACCATCTTGCTGGTTTCTGCACTTCCCGTGGCTGCTCCATCCTCGCCCGGCGTAACTGCACGCATCTGAAACAGAAAAAACACTGATTAGCGCCAAAATTTGAAAAAGTTGCCCGCCGACCTATATCGAGTTTCTTCAGAATTCACCTTAGCTCTGCGAACACTCCATACAATCGACAAAATCTGAAATCCAAATATTGACCAAATATCGCGTGCGATACACCAAATTAAGCGTCTCGACGTACATTGTGCGTATATATATTGTAACGAGGCACGGTCGATAATAAACTTTTGACTTTTCGACAATTTTCATTTTTTGTCAAAACTTAGAAAATTTTAATACTTATTTCGGCTTTAATTAATTATTTGTTCCAAATTTTTAGATTCTGTTTGCTAGGATAGTTGCAGTTCATCGCATCTGATAACCGTCAATTGCAAACTTTCGTTTTCGGTAGGAAAAAGCCAAAATTTTGACCGTTTGTTCCCGAAAACGAGCTTTTGTCTACGGAAAAATCGGAAAATCGGAAAACAAAATTCATCAAATTTTGTTAATTTTCGGGTGTTTTTAGGCATTTTCTCAAATTTTCTCCACCATCTTGCTGGTTTCTGCACTTCCCGTGGCTGCTCCATCCTCGCCCGGCGTAACTGCACGCATCTGAAACAGAAAAAACACTGATTAGCGCCAAAATTTGAAAAAATTCGCCCGCCCACCCTCCCATTGTGTCGTTAGACACGTAAGAAAAATTGACTTTTAGGAGGGAAAACACCCATAACTCCTAAACTAAGCCGAATTTTTGAACGGGGTTTTGGACTACGTACTTGTACGGTAACAGGGCTGTTGCCCATAGTCATATTTTTAAGTTTAATCTAGTCTTTTACATTTTGACCTTGACTTAACGGTCTTTTGCCGTTAAGTCAAATTATTTACCCGAAAACAGGTAAATTTGCCTGTTTTCGAAGCTTCTGACCAAAGTTCTTTTTAGGAACAATTATATTAGTTAGGTTAGGTATAGATTAAATAGATTTTAAATATATTATTTGACAAGTTTTACAATTTATTTTTACAATTTTACTTTTATATTTTATTTGATCTTAGTTAGGAAGTTTAAATAGTTTTAATATTTTACTTAAGTATACAAATTGACATTTTTTACTACTTATACAATTTTACTTTTTATTTATTTGTATTTTTATTTAAATTTGATTTTATTAATTTATCGTCCCTCTGACAGCCCTCAACATGTTTGGTTTTCGCACTCCTGCTAAGGAGACTAAGTCTTCTCGCACTTCAACATCTCCAGCGTTGCAGGAGTGCGCAAACCAAAATGTTCGCCGAAGTATCGGGGAATGGGAGTCTGGAAAGGCAGACCCCATAACCCCGACCACCCCCAAGAAAACCGCGCCGGTGGAATCCCAGAAGCCTAAGAAGGTGCTCTCGCAAGGCAGTAGAGTGGGAGCGAGAGTGCCGACTGAAGCCGCAGGGAGCCCACCGGCAAGACCCAAGTACACCAGCCGGTTAGCGGAGGCGAAAGCCTGCCTCACGAGAGCCAAACTGAACCTCGGCAACTCCCGAA
The DNA here is from genome assembly GCA_932294275.1 of Chloroclysta siterata. Taxonomy (NCBI): domain Eukaryota; kingdom Metazoa; phylum Arthropoda; class Insecta; order Lepidoptera; family Geometridae; genus Chloroclysta; species Chloroclysta siterata. The sequence continues at coordinate 29,955,259 of OW028590.1, read as the reverse complement.
ATACAAAGACGGAGATTAAGACCGAGGTTCTTTTGGCTGTCGAGAGGCTGTACCAGCTGGTGAAGGAGGCGGAAAGTGAAGAACAGGGAAAGAAGAAAGAAAGGGAACCAGAGAAGGTAGGAAAACAAGAGGGTGAAAACGAACCGAAAAGAGAAAAAGAGAAGGAAGAAGGAAACATCGTCCTGAAAATGAAAGAACACGCACGGCTTATTGAAGCAAATAGTCAAAAGATGGAAAGGATGCAGGAAAGGCTAGAGGCACAACAGGAGAAACTCGAAAAACAGTCGTACGCGAGTGTAGCAGCGGCGCACCCAGCGAAGAAATTCCTGGAGCAGACCGCGCTGCACTCGGTTGTTGTGACCTCGAAGGATGACATGGAAACTGGAGACGAAGTATTAAAAAGGATAAGGGAGACGATAAGAGCCAAGGAAGGAGGAATTAGTGTGGAAAGAGTTCGGAAGGCAAAGGATAGGAAAGTGATTGTGGGGTGCAGGACGGAAGAGGAAAGAGAAATGGTAAAAGAGAGGCTAAAGGGGGCTGAAGAGTACCTTAACGTGGAGACGGTGAAAAATAAAGATCCGCTTATAATTTTAAAGAACGTCTTCACGCATAACACCGACCAAGAAATAATCGAAGCCATCTGGCAACAGAATGGGATAGTATTAAAAGAAATAGATAGAGTACATAATAAAATTGAATTAGCATATAAAAAGAAGACCCGAAACACCGAAACGCAGCACGTCATCATGAGGGTGTCTCCCGGAGTGTGGCAGCGCCTGGTCCACGCAGGCACCGTCGTCATAGACCTCCAGCGAGTCCGAGTGGCAGACCAGTCGCCACTCGTGCAATGCTCGCTGTGTCTTGGCTACGGCCACGGACGACGGTTCTGCGTGGAGACCACCGTGAAGTGCAGCCACTGCGGGGGACCCCACATGAGGGCGGACTGCGCCGTCTTTCTGGATGGAGCGCCCCCTTCCTGCTGCAACTGCGCGCACGCCAAGGCTGAGAAGGCGGACCACAATGCCTTCAGCCAGGAGTGCGCAATCAGGAGGAAGTGGGACGCTTTAGCCAGAACCACCATAGCATACTACAGCTAAGGCAGCTTGGGGAAGTACACCGATGTCCAAAATAGTAGCTGTCCAAATAAACGGGTCGGGCCATGTTGTACATGGCCCCCCGTTTATCCCTGAGAGGTGAAGAAGTGCACTCGGTAGAAAACCAAAAAGTCTGGGGCTGACCAACAAACACACTAAACTTAAACTCATAGGTAAATAAGCCTTGTTGACATTATATATTGGTATATATAATTAAACCAGCAAAAATCAGGATAAGCAAAATTAGATATATACAACATTAAAAGAATAGAATACAACATTAGAATCACTTATAGCATTTAGAATCAGTTACAGTAAAGTAGAGTAGAGTAGGGTAAAAATAGCATAAGAACAGCAATAAACTAGATTAAAATAAATATAACATCATATACAACTTTAAAAAAGTAGCATTTCAATCTTATTATGTACCGTACCAAATAAAATATATATAAATAAATACGACAACAAGAATAAATTAGAAAAGTTAGTAGCACTACCGTAAAATCATCAAGACTTAAAATGGAAAAAGCAAAATTTTAGGCTCTTCCAGTAAATTTATAAATTTGTTATAAACATAAGTAACATAGAAACATTAGATAAACTTAGTAAAAAATATTTAGACAAAACCCATTCAGTAAACTTAACATTTAAATAATTAGGAAAGTAAATAAGTAGGAAATTAGTAATACCAAGGTCTCTGATTACGTCAGAGGGACAACTAGTGGCATTTCGAGATGCCGAATAAAAAAAAAAAAAAAAAAAAAAAAAAAAAAAAAAACCTAACCTAACCTAACCTAACCTAACCTAACCTAACCTAACCTAACCTAACCTAACCTAACCTAACCTAACCTAACCTAACCTAACCTAACCTAACCTAACCTAACCTAACCTAACCTAACCTAACCTAACCTAACCTAACCTAACCTAACCTAACCTAACCTAACCTAACCTAACCTAACCTAACCTAACCTAACCTAACCTAACCTAACCTAACCTAACCTAACCTAACCTAACCTAACCTAACCTAACCTAACCTAACCTAACCTAACCTAACCTAACCTAACCTAACCTAACCTAACCTAACCTAACCTAACCTAACCTAACCTAACCTAACCTAACCTAACCTAACCTAACCTAACCTAACCTAACCTAACCTAACCTAACCTAACCTAACCTAACCTAACCTAACCTAACCTAACCTAACCTAACCTAACCTAACCTAACCTAACCTAACCTAACCTAACCTAACCTAACCTAACCTAACCTAACCTAACCTAACCTAACCTAACCTAACCTAACCTAACCTAACCTAACCTAACCTAACCTAACCTAACCTAACCTAACCTAACCTAACCTAACCTAACCTAACCTAACCTAACCTAACCTAACCTAACCTAACCTAACCTAACCTAACCGACAAAAACTGAAATTAAATTATCGACCTATTATCGCGTGCGATACATCAAATTAAGCGTCTCGACGTCTATTGTGCGTAAATATTGTTTTAAGAGGCACGGTCGATAATAATATTTTGACTTTTCGACTATTTTCATTTTTGTCAGGACTTAGAAAAATTTCTGAGAAATTTTTATATACACATTTTTTGATTTAGCTTAAATTTAGCTTAAATTTGTTGATAGTGTTTACTAGGCACGGTCGACACTAAAAATTGACTTTTTGAAAATTTCTATTTTTATTTTGTCAAAAACTTTGAAAATTTTTACATCTATTTCGGCTTTCAATAATTATTTCTTCCAAATTTTTAGGTTCCGTTTGTTAGGATAGTCGTAGTTTGTCGCTTAGGATAACCGTCAATTGCAAAATTTCGTTTTCGGTAACAGAAAGCCAAAATATTGACTGTTTTGTTCCTGAAAACGCGCTTTTGTGTACGGAAAAAATCCAAAAATATTTTTCTTGACTCGAACTTAAGGTGAATATAGCCGCGTGATACACCATTAGAAGCGGCTCGCGACGCCCTATCCGTAGAGCTAGCGCACGTACTCATCAGTCAGAAGATATTTCGAAAAACTGCGATTTACCGTTAGAATTTGTTAAATTTTGGTCTTTTTAGGAGGTTTTTAGGCTATTTTTCATTTTTTTTTCTTCAACATCTTGCTGGTTTCTGCACATCTCGCGGCTGGTCCATCCTCGCCCGGCGTCACTGCACGCATCTGAAACAGAAAAGACACTGATAACCGCCAAAAAGTGAAAAAAATCGCCCGCCCACCCACCCATATTGCAGTTACTTAGGTAAAGTTGCTCGCATTTTGGTGGGGAAATTAACTTTAAAATTCGATATCTCATAAGTTAAGCCACATATTTGACCGGGGTTTTCGGCATTATACTAATACAATTTTTGACTAATTATTGATTTTATTAAAACGACTCTAGCTTGAGTCATATTCGATTTGACTTTTTATTTTTACATTTTATTCCTAAAGTGACGTTATTTACCTTATAAAAGGTACCTATTTACATTATAACCGGATTTTTTGATCCATATACGGTACGATTTTATGCTAGGAATAAAAATAAGGTTAGGTTAGCGATATTAAATTATAAATAGACAATTCAAAATAATATTTACAACTTTTACAAACTTTCCTGAATTATATTTTTAAATTTACACGTGTCCCTCTGATCACCCCACAACAATGTTTGGCTTTCGCACGCCATCTAAAGGGCCCAAACCCACGACATCTTCGGGAAAAACTCCACCCACCACGCAGGAGAGCGAGAGGACCCAACGCTCCAGCGTGCGCAAAAGTATTGGAGAGTGGGAGTCTGTTAAATCAGACCCCATCACACCAACCACTCCAAAGAAAACGGCGCCGGTGGAACCACCAAAGCCAAAATCGGTGATCTCGCAAGGGACTAGAGCCGGGGTGAGAGTGCCGACAGAGGCTGCGATAAGTCCACCGACGCAGCCCAAATATACCTGCAGGCTGGCAGAAGCCAAGGCGTGTCTTACCAAAGCCAAGATCAATTTAGGGAACTCCAGAAATATAAAGACGGAGATCAAGGCAGAGGTACTACACGCCATCGAAAGGCTCTACCAGCTTGTTAAGGAAGCGGAGTATGAAAGGGAACAAGGAAGGAAGAAAGTAAATGAAACGGTGGCCGAAAAGGAACCAGAGAAAGAGAAGGACTCGGAAAAGGAGAAAATGACTGTGAGGGAAATGAGAAATGAAGGACAGGAATTGGTGAAGAAAATGGAAGAACACGCAGTACTCATTCGCGAAAATACAGAGAGAATGGGGAAGCTACAGGAAAGAATGGAAAGGCACCAAGAGGTAGTGGAAAGGCAGACATACGCGAGTGTAGCAGCGGTGCATCCCGGAAAGCAACTCCCGATGCCGACCGCGCTATACTCGGTAGTGGTCAGTGCCAAAGATGAGATGGAAACGGGAGAGGAAGTGTTGCAAAGGATAAGAGAAACAGTCAAAGCCAAAGAAGGAGGAATAGTGGTAGAAAAGATCCGCAAAGCTAAGGACAGAAAAGTGATCGTGGGGTGTAAGACAGAGGAGGAAAGACAGGCAGTAAAGGACAGACTTAAAAGCGCAGAGAAGTACTTAAATGTTGAAGAGATGAGAAACAAAAACCCTTTAGTTATCTTTAAGAATGTGCTTAGTTATAACAGTGATGAAGACATACTAAACTCAATTTGGAAACAAAACGAGAGGACATTGAAGGATTTGGACAGGACTGCAAACAAAATAGAAATAGTGTACAAAAAGAAAACCAGTAACACCCAAACGCATCACGTCGTCATGAGGGTGTCCCCTGTAGTCTGGCAGCGCCTGGTCCACGCAGGCACCGTCGTCATAGACTTACAGCGAGTACGAGTGGCAGACCAGTCGCCACTCGTGCAGTGCTCGCTGTGTCTAGGCTACGGCCACGGACGACGGTTCTGCGTGGAGACCATCGTGAAGTGTAGCCAAGCCACTGCGGGGGGCCCCACGTGAGGACGGAGTGCGCCGACTGGCTCGCCAATGCGCCCCCTTCCTGCTGTAATTGCGTGCACGCCAGAGCTGAAAAAGTTGACCACAACGCTTTCAGCTCGGAGTGCACGATCAGGAGGAAGTGGGACGCATTGGCCAGAGCCACAATAGCTTACCTTTAAGATGGTCTTAGGCACAACCACCGACGAGCCACGAAGAAGCAGTCCAAGCAAACGGTAAGGACCATGATGACCATGGCCCTCCGTTTGCCTCTGAGTAGCAAATTGCAGTCGGTGGAAAACATTTTGAAAGTCTCGGCAAACAAACTACAAACTGTAAAAATATAAAAAATTCAAAATAAATAAACTAACGTTAACTAAGCCTTGTTGGCCTTATATATTGTGAGATAATATATAATCAACCAGCATAACATAGCACGTAAGAGTAAAATTTAGTAAAACATAACATATAACGATTTGGATTTAAAAATGTAAAATAAGTAAAAACTAAAATTAGAAAACATTAAATATCACCAAATGTCTTTTTGTAAAATATATCATAATAAATAACATAACATAATAAAAACATAGTAAAACAAGCAATATTTTAAAAGTAAAACCATTGAAATAGAAAAAGATTAAAACATGTAGCTCCTTAGTAAATATATCATAGTGTAATTAGTAGTTGGACCATTTTGCTCATATAATTCACAAATCTTAGTTAATAATAAAAATAACAGTTTAAAATTTGGTTAAATTCACTTGCATTACATAAGTAGAATTGGAATGTATTAAATTTCTCTTTAGCTTAAACTCACTTGCATAATTTCAGTAAAAATTGGAAAGTTTTAAAATAATATTGTATAAATTCATTTGCATAAGTTAGGTAAAAATTAGAATGTAAAAATTTTCTCTTAGTTTAAATTCATTTAGTATAACTTCAGTAAAACATTGTAACGTAAAAAGTAGTTGAGGTAATTAGTAGTTTTTCATTTTGTATAGAATCTTAAAAGTAATAACAAAGTCTCTGATCTCCATGTCAGAGGGACACCTTAGTGCCATTTCTAGATGGCGATAAAAAAAAAAAAAAAAAAAAAAAAAAAAAAACCTAACCTAACCTAACCTAACCTAACCTAACCTAACCTAACCTAACCTAACCTAACCTAACCTAACCTAACCTAACCTAACCTAACCTAACCTAACCTAACCTAACCTAACCTAACCTAACCTAACCTAACCTAACCTAACCTAACCTAACCTAACCTAACCTAACCTAACCTAACCTAACCTAACCTAACCGGACAAAATTTGAAATTCAAATATTGACCAAATATCGCGTGCGATACACCAAATAAAGCGTCTCGACGTCCATTGTGCGTATATGTATATATTGTAACGAGGCACGGTCGATAATAAACTTTTGACTTTTCGACAATTTTCATTTTTTGTCAAAACTTAGAAAATTTTAATACCCATTTCGGCTTTAATTAATTATTTGTTCCAAATTTTTAGATTCTGTTTGCTAGGATAGTTGCAGTTAATCGCATCTGATAACCGTCAATTGCAAACTTTCGTTTTCGGTAGGAAAAAGCCAAAATTTTGACCGTTTGTTCCCGAAAACGAGCTTTTGTCTACGGAAAAATCGGAAAATATTTTTTCTTGACTCGAACTTAAAGTGAATATAGCCGCGCAATACACCATCAGAAGCGGCTCGCGACGCCCTATCCGTAGAGCACGCGAACGTATTCATTAGTCAGAAGGAATATCGAAAAACTGCGATTTTCCATCAAAATTCATCAAATTTTGTTAATTTTCGGGTGTTTTTAGGCATTTTCTCAAATTTTCTCCACCATCTTGCTGGTTTCTGCACTTCCCGTGGCTGCTCCATCCTCGCCCGGCGTAACTGCACGCATCTGAAACAGAAAAAACACTGATTAGCGCCAAAATTTGAAAAAGTTGCCCGCCGGCCTATATTCGAGTTTCTTCAGAATTCACCTTAGGTCTGCGAACACTCCATACATTCGACAAAATTTGAAATTCAAATATTGACCAAATATCGCGTGCGATACACCAAATTAAGCGTCTCGACGTCCATTGTGCGTATATATATTGTAACGAGGCACGGTCGACACTAAACTTTTGACTTTTCGACAATTTTCATTTTTTGTCAAAACTTAGAAAAATTACATACCCATTTCGGCTTTAATTAATTATTAGTTCCAAATTTTTAGTTTCTGTTTGCTAGGATAGTTGCAGTTCATCGCATCTGATAACCGTCAATTGCAAACTTTCGTTTTCGGTAGGAAAAAGCCAAAATTTTGACCGTTTGTTCCCGAAAACGAGCTTTTGTCTACGGAAAAATCGGAAAATATTTTTTCTTGACTCGAACTTAAAGTGAATATAGCCGCGCAATACACCATCAGAAGCGGCTCGCGACGCCCTATCCGTAGAGCACGCGAACGTATTCATTAGTCAGAAGGAATATCGAAAAACTGCGATTTTCCATCAAAATTCATCAAATTTTGTTAATTTTCGGGTGTTTTTAGGCATTTTCTCAAATTTTCTCCACCATCTTGCTGGTTTCTGCACTTCCCGTGGCTGCTCCATCCTCGCCCGGCGTAACTGCACGCATCTGAAACAGAAAAAACACTGATTAGCGCCAAAATTTGAAAAAGTTGCCCGCCGACCTATATCGAGTTTCTTCAGAATTCACCTTAGCTCTGCGAACACTCCATACAATCGACAAAATCTGAAATCCAAATATTGACCAAATATCGCGTGCGATACACCAAATTAAGCGTCTCGACGTACATTGTGCGTATATATATTGTAACGAGGCACGGTCGATAATAAACTTTTGACTTTTCGACAATTTTCATTTTTTGTCAAAACTTAGAAAATTTTAATACTTATTTCGGCTTTAATTAATTATTTGTTCCAAATTTTTAGATTCTGTTTGCTAGGATAGTTGCAGTTCATCGCATCTGATAACCGTCAATTGCAAACTTTCGTTTTCGGTAGGAAAAAGCCAAAATTTTGACCGTTTGTTCCCGAAAACGAGCTTTTGTCTACGGAAAAATCGGAAAATCGGAAAACAAAATTCATCAAATTTTGTTAATTTTCGGGTGTTTTTAGGCATTTTCTCAAATTTTCTCCACCATCTTGCTGGTTTCTGCACTTCCCGTGGCTGCTCCATCCTCGCCCGGCGTAACTGCACGCATCTGAAACAGAAAAAACACTGATTAGCGCCAAAATTTGAAAAAATTCGCCCGCCCACCCTCCCATTGTGTCGTTAGACACGTAAGAAAAATTGACTTTTAGGAGGGAAAACACCCATAACTCCTAAACTAAGCCGAATTTTTGAACGGGGTTTTGGACTACGTACTTGTACGGTAACAGGGCTGTTGCCCATAGTCATATTTTTAAGTTTAATCTAGTCTTTTACATTTTGACCTTGACTTAACGGTCTTTTGCCGTTAAGTCAAATTATTTACCCGAAAACAGGTAAATTTGCCTGTTTTCGAAGCTTCTGACCAAAGTTCTTTTTAGGAACAATTATATTAGTTAGGTTAGGTATAGATTAAATAGATTTTAAATATATTATTTGACAAGTTTTACAATTTATTTTTACAATTTTACTTTTATATTTTATTTGATCTTAGTTAGGAATTTTAAATAGTTTTAATATTTTACTTATACAAATTGTCATTTTTTTACTACTTATACAATTTTACTTTTCATTTATTTGTATTTTTATTTAATTTTGATTTTATTATTTTATCGTCCCTCTGACAGCCCTCAACATGTTTGGTTTTCGCACTCCTGCGAAGGAGACTAAGTCTTCTCGCACTTCAACATCCCCAGCGATGCAGGAGTGCGCAAACCAAAATGTTCGCCGAAGTATCGGAGAGTGGGAGTCTGGAAAGGCAGACCCCATTACCCCGACCACCCCCAAGAAAACCGCGCCGGTGGAATCCCAGAAGCCTAAGAAGGTGCTCTCGCAAGGCAGTAGAGTGGGAGTGAGAGTGCCGACTGAAGCCGCAGGGAGCCCACCGGCAAGACCCAAGTACACCAGCCGGTTAGCGGAGGCGAAAGCCTGCCTCACAAGAGCCAAATTGAACCTCGGCAACTCCCGAAATACAAAGACGGAGATTAAGACCGAGGTTCTTTTGGCTGTCGAGAGGCTGTACCAGCTGGTGAAGGAGGCGGAAAGTGAAGAACAGGGAAAGAAGAAAGAAAGGGAACCAGAGAAGCTAGGAAAACAAGAGAGTGAAAAGGAACTGGAAAGTGGGAAAGAGAAGGAAGAAAGAAATATTGTCTCGAAAATGAAGGAGCACGCCAGGCTTATGGAAGAAAATTGCCATAAGATGGAAAGGATGCAGGAGAAGCTTGAAGCGCAGCAGGAGAAACTGGAAAAGCAGTCATACGCGAGTGTGGCAGCGGCGCATCCGGCGAAGAAATTCCTGGAGCAGACCGCGCTGCACTCTGTCGTAGTGACTGCTAAAGACGACCAGGAAACAGGAGAGGAAGTCCTGAAGAGGATCAGGGAGACATTGAACGCAAAGGAAGGGAATGGAATAAGTGTAGAGCGGGTTCGAAAAGCGAAGGATAGAAAGGTAATTGTGGGGTGCAGGACAGCGGAGGAAAGAGAGATAGTAAAGGAGAGGCTCAAGAGGGCGGAAGAGCACCTTAATGTGGAAAATGTAAAAAATAAAGACCCATTAGTAATACTCAAGAACGTCCTCAACTACAACACAGACCACGATATTTTGGAGGCAATCTGGAAACAGAATGACAAAATTCTAAAAGACGTAGACAGATCACAAAACAAAATAGAAATAGTTTATAAGAAAAATACCCGAAATACCCAAACACAGCACGTAGTCATGAGGGTGTCCCCCGGAGTATGGCAGCGTCTGGTCCACGCAGAGACCGTCGTCGTAGACTTGCAGCGAGTCCGAGTGGCAGACCAGTCGCCACTCGTGCAATGCTCGCTCTGTCTAGGCTACGGCCACGGACGACGGTTCTGCGTGGAGACCACCGTCAAATGCAGCCACTGCGGGGGGGCCCACATGAGGACGGACTGCGCCGACTGGCTCGCCAATGCGCCCCCTTCCTGCTGCAATTGCGTGCACGCCAAGGCTGAGAAGGCAGACCACAATGCCTTCAGCCAGGAGTGCACGATCAGGAGGAAGTGGGACGCATTGGCTAGAGCCACCATAGCCTACCACTGTTAGCCCCAGGGGGAAGTACATCGATGTGCCCATAAAAGTAGCTGTCCAAATAAACGGATCGGGCCATGTTTTCATGGCCCCCCGTTTATCCCTGAGAGGTGAAAAATGCACTCGGTGGAAAACCAGGAAAGTCTCGGGCTAACCAATAGCAATAGTTTTAAATTCATAGGTTAAATAAGCCTTGTTGGCATTATATATTGAAATATATAATTCATCCAGCAAAAACCACGAAAAATAAATAAATAAAATACAACATTAAAATCAGACATAGAAAAGTAGAGTAGGGTAAAAAAGTGTATAAAAACAGCAATAAAACAGATAATTAATAAAATAGGTAAAAATAAATAAAACTATCAACAACAACGTTCTTTTGTATTATATTGTATTATTATGTGAAAATATATGCTTTAAATAAATATAAATGTTAAAATATTTAAATGTTAACATTCAGGCTACAAATATCAGTATAATATTATGTATTAGATTTAAATAAATTAAGTTCGTAAAATCACAAAAGTAAGTAGGTAAATTAGATAAAAACTTTTAGAATTAACTTTAACTTAGTAAAATTAGGAAACTTCTATTTGTAAAAAAATTGTAAAATAAGTAATAAAAAGGGCTCTGATTATGTCAGAGGGACACTTAGTGCCATTTATAGATGGCAAAAAAAAAAAAAAAAAAAAAAAAAAAAAAAAAAAAAAAACCTAACCTAACCTAACCTAACCTAACCTAACCTAACCTAACCTAACCTAACCTAACCTAACCTAACCTAACCTAACCTAACCTAACCTAACCTAACCAGTCTGCCTCGATCCGCAGTCGAGAGAGCCACGAATTGAGGTCGTTCCGCGTTCGAAAAATCGAAAAAATAGGTTTTTTACGCCGAAAATACAAGTGTGATACATCCAAACACGCGGAATCTTAAGGCGCACACAACAGTGAAAACCGCGCGGTGAAACGACAAGTGACCAAGAAGTTATTTACAAAAAAGTGATTTTTGAAAATAAAAAGTGGTTTTTCTCGGGATCGGCAGCGACGACATACACATTTTATAGTGCCTCCAAAAAGGCCTTTTGGAGACCTACAATTGGACACCAGTTGCTGATTTTTCCCGCGCAGGAGTGCGGAGAAATCAGCAAAAAAACAACTACCACGTGGCGGCGAGGTCAGTGACCCCGTGCCCTTGGAACACTTTTAAGAGCGGAATCCAAAGGAGGCAGTGGAGAGCAGCCGGGAGGCACCTGCAGATTTCGAATTGGACCAAATTTGACCGAGATATAGACTCAAAAACTTTTGTGCTGTTCTGTGTTTTACTGTAAGTGTTTTTATTTTTAATCTTCAGCGACAACATAGGCTCATTTTTTGTTTGTTTGCTGTCCCTATGTTGTCGATTATTTATGTGAAGAAATAATATTTTTAAGACAAACCGTTTCCGAGCGCGGTAATTTTGAGCTAAATTACCAACCGCAAATAAATTGAAACGCTTGTTTCTCGGAAACGGCTGGAGATAGGTACTTTTTTGTGTGATTCAGTATATATTATATATATAATATATACAGTGACGTTGGATATTCCAAGTACTTGCGAACCCCCCCTCTAACTCCACCCCCCCCTCTCGAATAAAATTTTAAATTCAGTCAAAATCGTTATATTTCTTTTAAAAAGTCATATTTAAAAACTGTTAATATAATATATAGAAAATTTTACAACTAATTTGTTACATAAAATTTTTTATCCCCCCCTCCCCCCTAAAAATTTAAACTCGAAACCATATAAATATAGACTAAATAAAATCTTTAATGTTAACTTCGCCTAGGTCATATTTTTCGTTATAAACCTTGTTTTTGAAAAATTGGATTATCCCCTCCCATCCACCCCAAAAAAATTTTTCAAAAATTTAAAATCTTATTTTGCAATTATCTCGGAAACGGAGCGAGATAATCAAATTCTGGCACCGGCCAATATATTTAATATATATTAAATATATTGCAAAGCTCCGCTTGCTGAATATTGAAAAAATTTTTTGTTTCCCCCCTCCCCCCTCTTTATTGTCAGAAAATTTTGTGTTTTTGCAAATATCTCCGGAACCAAGGGCTTAAATTTGACGCGGTTTTTTGCTTACGCCTGTTCGCCGACAGGACAAAACAGGACACTACAGAGACCGACTCTAGGTAGAGTCAAAAACTTTTTGACAGTTTTTTCTTTTAAAGAAACCTTTTTGACTACTTTTTGGACTGTTTTGAGCAACCAAGACACCGACTGCTGTTTTACACTGAGTAATCTTATTTTTTAACTATATATTTTTAAATCTTCTCTGTTTTGACCTTTTATATACCATATTATTTACATTAGACTTAACATATTTACAACCTATTTACAACTTTTACAAATTTACTTTTAAAATACCTACTTGATATATTTTGACACGTTCCTTTGACAAGTGCCAACAAAATGTTTGGATTCCACACCCCCAAGAAAGGGGGCTTTACGCTCACCAATGAGGACCAGGGCTCAACATCATCTGGGCAAACGAGTGGACAGGGTCCGACTGTACGAGAACGTGAAGTAACCAAGGCAAAAGGTGCACCCTCCTCAAGCGTGCGTAGGAGCATAGGAGAGTGGGAGTCCGGGAAACCCGTCGAACCTCCTAAGACAACAATCACCCCACCTAAGAAAGCTGTGTTGGTGGAACCTCCGAAGCTAAAACCAATGAAGACTCTCTCACAAGACAACAGGGCCGTAGCCCGAAGAACGTCGACAGAAGCAGTGGGGAGCCCACCGACACAACAAAAGTTGAAGTTCACTGACCGGTTGGCAGAAGCAAAAGCTTGTGTCCAAAAAGCCAAAACACACCTTGGGAACTCGCGGAATATCAAAACCGAGATCAAGAACGAGGTGACACAAGCTGTCGAAAGGCTTTACCAATTGGTCAAGGAAGCAGATAGTGTGAAAGGACAAGGAACAAAGAAAGCGAACGAACCAGAGAAGAAAGGAGAGCCTGAAGAAGAGAAGGAGCCAAAACCCGAAGAGCCAAAGAAGGACCAGAAAGAAGAAGGGAAAGAGCTCATGAAGAAAATAGAACTACACACAAAACTCATCCAAGAAAGCAACGATAAAATGGAAAAGTTAAGAGAGACCATCGAGAAACAACAAGAAATGCAAGAAAAGATGACATACGCGAGTGTGGCAGCGGTGCAACCTAGGAGACAGCACTCGGAGCAAACCGCGCTACACTCCGTAGTAGTCACAGCAAAGAACGAGACAGAGACAGGAGATGAAATATTGAGCAGGATAAGGGAAGTGGTCAAGGCAAAAGAGGGAGGAATAGAAGTGGAAAGAATAAGGAAAGGTAAGGACAGGAAAGTGATAGTTGGATGTAGAACGGAAAAAGACAGGGAACAAGTAAAAGAAAGGCTCAAGAGAGCGGAAGAGCACCTAACTGTCCAAGAGGTGAAAAACAAAGATCCGCTTGTCATACTGAAAGACGTTTTTCAGTACAACAGTGACAAGGACATCATAGAAGCACTGTGGAATCAAAACAAAAAGACACTGAGAGACCTAGACGAACAAGAGAACAAGGTGGAAATCCTGTACAAGAAACGATCGCGGAACCCCCAAGCAAATAGCGTAATCATGAGAGTGTCCCCTGGAGTGTGGCAGCGCTTGGTCGACGCAGAATCGATCATGATAGATATACAACGCGTGAAGGTGGCAGACCAATCGCCTCTGGTCCAATGCTCACTCTGCCTAGGGTACGGGCATGGACGTCGATTCTGCAAAGACACCGTAGAAAAGTGCAGCCACTGTGGGGGGCCTCACATGAAAGCAGACTGCGCAGATTGGATGGCTGGAGCAGCCCCAACGTGCTGCAACTGCACCCGTGCCAAGCACGAGCGAGTCGAACATAACGCATTCAGCAGTGAATGCCCGATCAGAAAGAGATGGGAGACTATAGCGAGGGCCACAATAGCATACCAGTGTTAAAGTGGCCCCGGGTGTGAGATCCTCCTCGGACAGCGCAAAGGCCTACCTCATAGCACAAGCCAACCTACAGAGGAAAGAACTAGCTACACACGAGATGATGCTAATGGCCAACGAAAAGAAAATAGCCTTTGCGTTGATTCAAGAACCGTACATTGGAGCTATCGGCAGGCTGAAGAACTACGGGGGGACCAGGATCTTTCAGAACTCTAACCAAGGGAGCGGTACCATAAAGGCGGCAATAGCCGTCTTCGATGACGACATGGATGTGATCCAACTACCGAATCTCACCACAAACAATATCGCAGTGGTGAAACTGAGAACTAGAGCCTGGGAGATTGTGGTTGCCTCGTTTTACTTCGAGCCTGACCAGACGAGCATCGAACCATATCTGGAGCAGCTGAGGAGGATCGAACAGCAGGAGAAACCGAGATATCTGATTATTGGGGGCGACGCGAACGCAAAAAGCACATGGTGGGGAAGCAGCATCGTAGACCAGAAGGGCGAAGAACTTTCAGGATTCCTAGAAGAGACAGGCCTGCAGATACTCAACGACGGCGACATCCCTACGTTCGACACTATAAGGGGAAACAAGAGATACACCAGCTTTGTTGACATCACGGCCTGCACCGCGGACATGCTAAACCTGGTTGAAGACTGGAGAGTGAATGAAGGCACCATAAGCTCGGACCACAACGCTCTCACTTTTAAAATTCGACTAACAAAATCCAAAGGCACTAGAATAGACAGAACAACTAGAATCTTTAATAGTAAAAAAGCTAATTGGAACGAATTTCATGAGAAATTCGCCCAATTGCGAGAAGAAAATAAAATCAATCGGGATGAGATAGAGAAAATAGATAGCATAATAGAGTTAGATAAAAAAGTAGAGTCATACATAAAAGCAATAGTAGATACATGCAATGATAGTATACCAAAAGTTAAAAAAGCAACAAAACTTACCTTACCGTGGTGGTCCGTAGAACTTGAGAAGCTGAAGAGCGAAGTCAAAACCAGGAAGCGTCGAATCCGATGTGCAGCGCCGGTCCGCAGGGGTGGAGTCGTCGATGAGTACCTGAAAGCAAAAGAAAAGTATGAGACAGAAGCAAAGAAAGCACAGACTGAAAGTTGGAAAGAGTTTTGTAGCAAGCAGGATAGAGAGGGTCTATGGGAAGGAATTTACAGAGTGATAGGAAGGACAACTAAGAGGCAGGAGGATATCCCCCTGACGAAGGAAGGAAGGGTATTGAGCGCCGAACAGTCGGCAGAGATGCTGGCCAACGCCTTCTACCCGGAGGACTTAGAAAGTCAGGACAATGAAGACCACCGACGGATAAGAAGAGAAGCTAACCATGTAAACGACTGGGTCCATGATGAGCACCATGACCCACCGTTTACTATGGAAGAACTGAGAACCGCGGTGGAAAGTTTCAACCCCAAAAAAGCCCCGGGAATTGACGGTCTTACGGCCGACATTTGTAACAAGGCGATAGCTCATGACCCAGGAACCTACCTCGCTCTAGCCAACAAATGCTTGTTGTTGCACCACTTCCCAACCACCTGGAAGGAGGCAGCGGTGGTGATCCTCCGGAAACCGGGAAAGACGGACTATACAAGTCCCAAGGCCTATAGACCCATTGGCCTGTTACCGGTCATGGGCAAGATCCTTGAAAAAATGCTAGTCGGGCGTATTAAATGGCACATACTTCCGAAGATGAGTACTCGCCAGTATGGGTTCATGCCCCAGAAGAGCACTGAAGACTCCCTCTATGATCTTATGCGATACATACGAGCTAAACTGGATCAGAAGAAGCTGATAACTATGATATCGCTGGACATAGAGGGAGCCTTCGACAGTGCCTGGTGGCCAGCTATAAGAACCAGACTGGCTGAGGAAACGTGTCCCGTGAATATAAGAAGGCTCTTGGATAGCTATCTGCAAGACCGAAGGGTGCGAGTGAGGTATGCCGGCCAGGAATACGCGAAGAAGACAAACAAAGGGTGTGTCCAAGGATCGATCGGAGGGCCTATACTGTGGAATCTTCTCCTGGATTCCCTCCTGAAGGATCTTGAGCACAGAGGAGACTACTGCCAGGCCTTCGCCGATGATGTTGTTCTGGTATTTCACGGAGAAACGGCACTAGAAGTTCAGGGCCAGGCCAATGCCGCCCTCGCCTATGTTCGGGCGTGGGGTGTCAAAAATAAGCTGAAATTTGCACCGCATAAAACAAACGCAATGGTCATAACCAAGAAGCTGAAATTTGACACTCCACTACTGAGGATGGGCGGGATCGACATTGGAATGTCCGATGAAATCAAAATATTAGGCGTCACAATAGACCACAAGCTGACCTTCAACAACCATGCGGCGAACGTATGCAAGAAGGCTCTTAACATCTACAAGAAGCTAGCGACAGCCGCAAGGGTCAGTTGGGGCCTTCACCCGGAGGTCATTCGGACCATATACGTAGCAACAGTGGAGCCAACAATCATGTACGCTGCGAGTGTCTGGGCACACGAGACAAAGAAAATCAAGATACAGAAACAGCTCAACACGGTGCAAAGAGGCTTCGCGCAGAAATTGACGAAGGCGTATAGAACCGTATCCCTGAACTCGGCCCTGATGCTGGCTGGGTTACTCCCACTAGACCTTAGGATACAAGAAGCAGCCGCATTGTATAAGGCAAAGCGAGGAGTCCCCCTGCCAGTTCTAGCAGACAGGGAGGTGGAAAGGATGGTAGGATACGCAAAGACCCCTCACCCAGCTGAGTATGCGAGTCTGGAGTACGTCAACCTGGAAGACCAGGAAGCTGTTGACAATCACAACGACCAAGATGTCAAAATATTCACAGATGGCAGCAAAATTGAGGGTAAAGTCGGAGCGGCACTGTCCCTATGGGACGGTGAAGCCGAGACGAAAGCCCTCAAGTTGAAGCTGTCATCATACTGTACCGTATATCAGGCGGAGCTCCTGGCTATAAACAGGGCAACGAGGGAGATATTGAAACGACCCGAGCGAAGTTTTGGAGTGTATACCGATTCAAGGGCAGCACTGCAAACCATCACCAACGCAGGATCAATACACCCCCTCGCCGTAGAAACTCGCAAAAATCTTCGGGAGGCTTTGATCCAGAACAAGGAGGTATCCTTGTTCTGGATCAAAGCCCACGCGGGACTGATAGGGAATGAGCGAGCGGATCAACTTGCCAAAGACGCTGCCCTGAAAACAAAAAGGACTCCAGACTATGAACATTGCCCAGCCTCCTTTGTTAAGAAACAAATAAGACTCGAGACACTTACCAAATGGAACAACCGGTACAAGACAGGTGAAACAGCAGCTATCACAAAGATATTCTTTCCTGACGCTTTAACAGCTTTTAAGACTGTGAGACAAATTGACGTGACTAGTACAATGACGCAAATTATGACGGGGCATGGTGGATTCTCCGAATACTTGACCCGTTTCAAGTGTAAGGAGAATCCATCATGCATCTGCGAACCAGGCGTGAGCGAAACTGTGCCGCACATCTTGTTCGAATGCCCTGTAGACGGATTAAGGAGGTATGAGATAGAACAAAAACTAGGTAGCAAATTAGAAGCAAAAAATGTAAGCGAATTGATAAACGACAAAGAGAAAAGACCTATACTAATAGAGTACTGTACGAAAATAGCAGCGATGGTTATAAAAAGAAATAAAGATGAATAAAATATGGTGAATATATATTATATGATATATATAAACAGCATATAGAAAAACATAGCATAAGCAAATTAGTTAAATAAAGAAAATGTACAATACATAACAATATAGTAAGAATAAAATGTAAGAGAAAAATAGAGAATAAGGAAATTGTGTAAAGTTTGATAAAATGTATAGAAATAGAAATAAAACCTGTAACTAGATATATAAGAACCCCCCTAGACCTGATAAGAATGTAATCCCACCCGTAGATAGAAATAAAGCAAACACTGTCTTTGATTACGTCAGAGGAACAACGTAGTGCCATTTCTAGATGGCAAGTAGGAAAAAAAAAAAAAAAAAAAAAAACCTAACCTAACCTAACCTAACCTAACCTAACCTAACCTAACCTAACCTTTTTTTTTTTTTTTTTTTTTTTTTTTTTTTTTTTTGACGCTGGGAAAAATGCGTTACGCATTCCCCCCCATTGGAGGATTGAGGGGATATGTGGGACTCCCCGGTTTTCCGCTCCCGGTATACCCACTAAACAACCCAGCGACACTCCCGCGTCGCCTATATGGAGGGGAACTGGGAAACTGGCAGAGCCTTTTCATCCAGTCCCCCGCCGGCGATTGGCCCGCCATGACAGCGGGGCCCCCGCAACGCCCCCGCCTTTACGGCGGGGCCCGCACGCCCCCCCCCTTTGAAGGGAGGGACCCGGGAGCGACCGTGAGTGCCCGGCCGTTCCCGCCTGACGGGGTGGTGAAAATGTGCAATGCGGAAGAAGGCCCCTCCAGGTCTTCTCCCGCTATTCACCACCATGAGCGGCGCGAGAAGTTCCGCGTCTCTCGCGCGCGCTCTACCGCCTGGGTAGACCCGTAGGTCTACCCTGCCTCATCACACTGTGCCCTCTGCTAGACAGAGGGACACGCGGAGAGGCCCACCGTGTCGGGTTATTAGCCACCATGAAACACGTCCGCAGTACTCTGCAGGCGTGTTTCATGGTGTTACCAGGGTGCACCACGAGGAGGTTACCCGACCTAGCACCCCAACCTAACCTAACCTAACCTAACCTAACCTAACCTAACCTAACCTAACCTAACCTAACCTAACCTAACCTAACCTAACCTAACCTAACCTAACCTAACCTAACCTAACCTAACCTAACCTAACCTAACCTAACCTAACCTAACCTAACCTAACCTAACCTAACCTAACCTAACCTAACCACTAAAAGCCCCAAATATGTTTGGTTTCCGCACCCCTGTGAAAGAGGCTAAGTCTTCGAAAGAAGCCCCTCAGAGCTTAACATCGCCAGCCTTGCAGGAGTGCGGAAAGAGGCAGAATGTCCGAAGAAGTGTTGGAGAATGGGAGTCGGGACTCACTCCAACCACCCCCAAGAAATCCGCGCCGGTGGAACCCCAAAAGCCAAAGAAGGTGCTCTCGCAAGGCAGTAGAGTGGGAGCGAGAGCACTGACTGAGGCCGCAAGGAGCCCACCGGCACCGCCCAAATATACCAGCCGGTTGGCGGAGGCGAAAGCCTGCCTCTCAAAAGCCAAACTGAGCCTCGGCAACTCCCGTAATATTAAAACGGAGATAAAGACCGAGGTTCTGTTGGCTATTGAGAGGTTATACCAGCTGGTAAAAGAAGCGGAGAATGCGAAAGAACAGGGAAAGAGGAAAGTAGAAGAACCGGAAAAGGAGAGAGAACCAGAGCTCGGAAAGGAACCGGAAAAGGAAAAAGAGAAGGAAGAAAGGAATATTGTCACGAAACTGAAAGAGCATGCAAGGCTCATAGAAGAAAACAATGTAAAGATGGAAAGGATACAGGAAAGGCTCGAAGCGCAACAAGAAAAATTGGAAAAGCAGTCATACGCGAGTGTGGCAGCGGCGCATCCGGTGAAGAAATTCCCGGAGCAGACCGCGCTGCACTCGGTCGTTGTGACTGCTAAGGATGATCAAGAGACAGGAGATGAAGTGCTGAAAAGGATTCGTGAGACAATAAACGCAAAGAAAGGAGGAATAAGTGTGGAACGGATTAGAAAGGCGAAGGACAGAAAGGTGATTGTGGGATGTAGGACTGAGGAAGAAAGAGAGTTAGTAAAGGAGAGGCTTAAAAGGGCAAAAGAGTACCTGAACGTGGAGACGATGAAGAACAAGGATCCTCTGGTGGTTCTTAAAAACGTCTTCACTCACAACACCGACCAAGACATTCTTGAAGCCATCTGGCAACAAAATGGGGAAATTCTAAAGGATATTGATAGGATACATAATGACATTAAAATTGCATACAAAAAGAAGACCCGAAACCCCCAAACGCAGCACGTCGTCGTGAGGGTGTCTCCCGGAGTGTGGCAGCGCCTGGTCCACGCAGGCACCGTCGTCGTAGACCTCCAGCGAGTCCGAGTGGCAGACCAGTCGCCACTCGTGCAATGCTCGCTGTGTCTCGGCTACGGTCACGGACGACGGTTCTGCGTGGAGACCACTGTGAAGTGCAGCCACTGCGGGGGACCCCACATGAGGGCGGACTGCGCCGACTTTCTGGATGGAGCGCCCCCTTCCTGCTGCAACTGCGCGCACGCCAAGGCTGAGAAGGTAGACCACAATGCCTTCAGCCAGGAGTGCGCGATCAGGAGGAAGTGGGACGCTCTAGCCAGAACCACCATAGCATATCACAGCTAAGGCAGCCCCAGGGGAAGTACATCGATGTCCAACATAGTAGCTGTCCAAATAAACGGGTCAGGCCATGTTGTACATGGCCCCCCGTTTATCCCTGAAGAAGTGAAGAATAACGCACTCGGTGGAAAACCGCAAAAGTCTTGGGCTAGCCAACATTTAAACTCATAGGTATATAAGCCTTGTTGACATTATATATTGGTATATATAATTAAACCAGCAAAATCGAGATTAGAAAAATAAATAGAACACCACATTAAAATCAGTCATTGTAAAATAGAGTTAATGTTATTATGTATTGTACCAAATTATTGTTTTTAAAATAAAAACGACATTAAGAAACATTAGATAAATTTAGTAAGTTTACTGTATAATCATTAAAACGTAAAGAATTGAAGGTAAATAAAAAGATAATTGATCAAAATAAGTAAAATCATAAAACTTGAGATAAAATTAGTAATTAATTAGTTATATAAAACATATTTATTATATTTTAAAATAGAAAAATTATGTAGGTAAACAAATGAGAACAATAGTCATAACAAGGTCTCTGATTATGTCAGAGGGACATCATAGTGCCATTTCGAGATGGCGAAAAAAAAAAAAAAAAAAAAAAAAAAAAAAACCTAACCTAACCTAACCCCAAAGATCTTAGAAATGTATTTATTAAATATTGTACGGAAATAGTAAGTAGAGTAATAAATAGGAACAAATAGCTATAAAATTATGGTGTTTACATATTTTAAAATAATATGTACCAGCAGCATAAAAATGTATAGAGTAAAATTGTAAAATAGGTAACAGTATATATAAGTAAATATAAAAAGGATTCTAAGCACAATATTGTATAATTTAAGTGTGTATAATTAGTTAAAATTAAGTAAAACATGTAATTAGCAAAAAAAAAAAAAAAAAAAAAAAAAAATAAAGTACTTTAGAATATAATTAGATATAGTTTCCCGTAAACCCCTAGAGGGCCAGATATATTGTATCCCCCCGTATATAGAAATAAAGAAAATAAAGTCTTTGAATCATTTCGTCAAAGGAAGTTAGTCGTCACCTAGTGCCATTTCGAGATGGTGGTACGGGTAGGAAAAAATTAAAAAAAAAAAAAAAAAAAAAAAAAAAAAAACCTAACCTAACCTAACCTAACCTAACCTAACCTAACCTTTTTTTTTTTTTTTTTTTTTTTTTTTTTTTTTTGACGCTGGGAAAAATGCGTTACGCATTCCCCCCCATTGGAGGATGGAGGGGATATGTGGGACTCCCCGGTTTTCCGCTCCCGGTATACCCACTAAACAACCCAGCGGCACACCCGCGTCGCCTATATGGAGGGGAACTGGGAAACTGGCAGAGCCTTTTCATCCAGTCCCCCGCCGGCGACTGGCCCGCCATTACAGCGGGGCCCCCGCAATGTCCCCGCCTTTACGGCGGGGCCCGCACGCCCCTTCCTTTGCAGGGAGGGGCCCGGGAATGGCCGTGAGTGCCCGGCCGTTCCCGCCCGACGGGGTGGTGAATAAGTGCAATGCGGGAGAAGGCCCCTCCAGGTCTTCTCCCGCTATTCACCACCATGAGCGGCGCGAGATGTTCCGCGTCTCCCACGCGCGCTCTACCGCCTGGGTAGACCCATAGGTCTACCCTGCCTCATCACACTGTGCCCTCTGCTAGACAGAGGGACACGCGGAGAGGCCCACCGTGTCGGGTTATTAGCCACCATGAAACACGTCCGCAGTACTCTGCAGGCGTGTTTCATGGTGTTACCAGGGTGCACCACGAGGAGGTTACCCGACCTAGCACCCCAACCTAACCTAACCTAACCTTTTTTTTTTTTTTTTTTTTTTTTTTTTTTTTTTTTTTTCCCAGGGGAAATCCTTTATGGATACCAACTAGCCGGGGGGGGCTAGAGGGTTATGTCGGACTCCTGATACCGACTAAAACCCCTGGGGTGTTCCTCTCCTTTGCTTGGGACGGGGTTACGGGTTCGGTTTGCACCGCGACCCCGTCAGCAAATGTCCTTGCGGACCCATCTACCTCTTTTGCCTTGCAAACTCATTCTGCGCTGTGTGTGGAGGCACCCTGAACACCGGGGTGCCTTCCCGCTCTGACCCTCGTAGTGCAGGCGACAGACTCCCCCAATCTGTCACCCGCGGGTCTTGACTATGTTGGCAATCGAGCCAAGTAGGCCCGACGCCGCTGGCCGTGCCTCCTGCGGCGAATCGGGAGAGAGTTTGGGTCTTTTTCTCGATCCCGCTCTGCCGCTTCCTTCTGCGTCATCACATTTCTACAGAAGGCCTCGACCGCAGTCCAGGCCTCCTCGCTGCCCACCATGGCTGCGCACAAAGCCGGCAAAGAGACGTCCCGCCCTATAATGGCAGACAAGGCAGCGCGAGGCTCCGCCCAGGCTGGGCACTCTTCGCGCGTGTGAAGTGCCGTGTCTGCCACACCTCCTCCACAGTGGTGGCACTCCGTCGAGGGTTCTCGTCCAACCACCCGACACAGGTACTCACCAAAGCACCCATGGCCAGTCAACACCTGTGTCAGGTGGTATGTTAGCACGCCATGTTTGCGCTCGACCCATTCTCTAAGAATAGGTCGAACTGCCTCAACTAGTTCCCGGCTAGCTCCCGGGATTTCAAGCCGCTCTTCCCACTTCTGGAATAGCTGGTCTCGAGCCTCATCCCTCTGTTGTGCAACTTCACGTGGGTGAAGACGCAGGCCCTCCTCTTGCACCGCTATTCCATGCCAGTAGCGGTCTGCAAGAACTGCTGCGTCCAAGTCCCACGGTGGACTACCTGCCAGCAGACACGCTCCAGAGTGGGACACCGTGCGGTAGGCTCGAGCAGCCCTGAGTGCCATGACTCGCTGCGGGCGTCGCAGCAGTGGCACGTTTCGGACGCTCAGAGCCTCAGCCCATATTGGTGCTCCATACAGCGCCATTGAGCGCACCACACCAGCATATAGTCGCCGACATGCTCCTCCCGGACCTCCCAGATTCGGGAGGATTCTCGCCAACGCTCCAGCTTCAGAAACCAGCCTTGGAGCCAACCGCTTAAAGTGTTCATCGAACTTCCATCTACCGTCGAGAACGATTCCAAGATACTTCATCGTCAGCCCGACGGTGATGGAAGTTCCGCCCACCATTATGGCTGCTCCAGGCGGTGGCTTATTCCTAGGCCCATGAAACACAAGGGCTTCGGATTTGTTCAGGGCCACTTCAAGCCCCAGAGCCCTAATCCTACTGACCATTTGGGCGACGCCCGCGGTAGCAAGTCGGGCTGCCTCCCTATGGTTATTTCCGCAGGCCGACACGAGGGTGTCATCGGCGTAACACGTCACACCTATTCCTGGCAGAGTGGCCCCACGCAGCACCCAGTCATACCCGATGTTCCACAGGAGTGGTCCGAGAACTGAACCCTGTGGAACACCGCACGACATCACTTTCCTTCCCCAACCATCCCTTGTCGGGTACTCGACCGCCCTGCCATTAAAATAGTTGGCCACGACCGCCTGGATGTAACTTGGCACACCGTGATATTTTAGCGCTGCCTTCACTGTTTCCCAGGGCAGAGTATTGAAAGCATTGGATATGTCCAGGGACACTGCCCACATTACTCCACCCCGAGAGACCACTTCTTCAGACAGGCCTTTTACCCGCGCGATGGCATCCAGGGTGGACCTGCCCCGGCGGAAGCCAAACTGCGCCTCGTGCAGCCCCGGCTCCATGCTTTCGACGAGACGAGAAGCGAGCACTCGCTCAAACAGCTTACTAACCTCGCCGAGCAGCACAATAGGGCGATAGGCTGAAGGCATCTCTGCCGGACGTCCGTCTTTTCGAAGGAGGACGAGCCTTCCGGTTTTCCACGCCTGCGGAAACTGTCCTCGCTCCAGGCACGCTGTGAATAACGCCCGCACATCCTCTCCCATTTCCCCCATCGCAACTACCACGGCACGTCCTGGCAAACCATCTGGTCCAGGAGCAGTGTTCTTCGACCGAAGTTTTAGAACGGCTGCTGCAAATTCCACCTCATTCACCGGGGGAACCACTTCTTCCTCATTTTCTGGTCCAGATGCAGCCATTGGTGGTGGTACCCATACACCCCGTTGGGGAAAGAGAGTGTCCACAACCCGCTCCAGCAGCTGTGGCTCAAGGCTACTCGTCAGTGGGGGAGCCCAGGGCCTGAGTTTTTGCCTTACGACTCGGTACGGCCTTCCCCACGGGTCCCTGTTTAGCGTTGCCAACCACTCCTCCCACGCGCTCTCTTTGGCTTGTGCGATGGCCACCTGTAGGGCTATACAGGCGGACCTATAGGCTTCGTACAGGCTATCCTCCTCGCTCTGGTCACGGACCCTTCTCCTCCTGTGACGAGTGTAACGGCGGCGCGCAACTACACAGTCTACCCGCAAGTCGCGCAGCCCCGAGTGCCACCAATGCACCTGACGGCGTGGTGGAAATGATTTGGCCCTCGGCATCGACGCATCGCACACCCGAGTTAGGGCCGCCTCAAGCCTTTCCGCCTTCACATCCACCTCTTCAACCGGGTCCGAGCCAGCCAACCAGGCCTCGACTATCGCCGCCTCTCTGGCGAGCTCTCGCTCGAGCCGTCCCAGGACCCAACGAGGGCTACCTCTGACTGGGGTGGAGGTTTCTCTTCCGGAGCTATTGGGTGCGGAGACACTGTAACGGATGTATCTGTGGTCCGACAGTGTCTCCATGTCCACCACCACTCTCCAATCTTGGATCCGGTTGGCCAAGTGAGGGGATGCAAGTGTGATATCCACAATTGACCCCCCCTGCCGTCGCACACACGTATTTTCGGATCCCTGGTTGAGTATAATTAGCCCCAAGGACACCGCCCACTCTTCGAGCACTTCTCCGCGTACGTCAGTTGCTGGGGATCCCCACGCCGTTGATTTGGCGTTGAAATCTCCAGCAACTAGCACGGGGTAGGAGGTCACTTGCCTTACCAGAGCCCCAACATCCACGAGCATTTGCTCGAAGTCAGCGAGGCTTCGATTCGGTGAGAAGTACACTCCTATTACCGCTATTCCGCCCACGACAGCCAGCACGCATCCCCTACCCTTTGCTACTCTATCAAAGGGAGGGGAGCCAGCAGCGGATGGGGCTATGATTGCCACCAAGTCATCGCAGTCACCCACCCAATCATCCCGGGCAGGAACCACATATGGCTCGGCGACTACGGCTACTTTAATCATGCACTGTGCCATGGTCTGGACCAACAGGTCCTGAGCCCTGGCACAGTGCATGATGTTCGCTTGCAAAAATGGAAGAGCCATCTAAATTACGGTGTCCATCAGATCCTCCTCCGCAGTTGTGCGCTGGGACGACTGTGAGGCTTTGGGGCTCTCCTCAGTTTTCCCCCTCTTTTTACGGCCTCTACGGCTTCTCTTGGGCCCTTTGGCATCGGGACATCCTTTTCCACCAACCTGATGCGATGCAGACTTGCCAGCCGCCGCACACACAACGCAGTGTGGCTCAGCATCACAGCCCCGAGCCTTGTGGCCGGGCTTACCGCATCGGAAACAGAAGCCATCGCGGCTTCCTTCAGCTGTGCATTTGCTACCGACGTGTCCGATTTCAAGGCACCGGAAGCACCTCAAAGGCTTGGGGTCGAGCAGCGACACCTTCGCTAGAATCCAGCCCACTTTTAGCCGGCCAGCTTTAACCACGCTATTTGCGACCGTTACAGGGCAACTCAACAGGATCGAGCCACGTGCCGATATCGCACCGGCTTTTATGGCCTCAGCGGCGCAGCCACAGTGCTCAGCCACAGCAGCTGTGACTTCTTGCGCAGTAACGGAATCATCTAGCTGAGTGACCCGTATATCAGCACATTTAACCGGCCGCTGCACTCGTACCGCGTCAGGACTCAGGACCTCCTTTAGCTTCTCAGCTAAAGAGTCAGCCTTTTCAGCGCCCGTTTCACCGGAGACCTCCAGAATCCGGGCGCCAGTTGCCGCTGTTCTAATGCGTAGATCATCAATGCCAAGGCTCTTGATGTCTATGCGTTTCTTTGCCTCTGTGAGGAGGGTGGCGTATGAAGCGCCTTTCTCTGCAGCACCGGCCTGCAGGGTGAGCGTGATAGCCGCCGAGCGAGGGGAACGTAGCTTCACCATGCGTGGTGTCGATTTCTTCGGGATGCCAGGCTCAGGGACGCCAGCCGCCTGTTTGGCTTTCTTTTTTGCCGCTTTTTTGGAGGCCTTCCCACCCACTGTGGTCCACACCCCACCCTCAGGAGGGGTTGCGGAGGGCATCGAGGGTGGTTTTCGAGCCGCCTCTTCAGCCGCCAGGCTTCCCTTGCCCTTCCTTCCCTTGGTGGGCTTAGGTGCAGAGCCAACTGGGCTCTCAGACGAAGTTGACGCTTCTGGTACGGGCACACTCTCAGGTGCTGCCCTGCGTACATGTTCAGTCTCCGCCCTTCGTTCACGGTTTCTGTCTGCCGCCAGTGGAGGCCGCAGACGAACTTCCGGAAGGAGTCTCTCCTCAATTGCCTCCAGCCGGGCACTCAGCATAGTCCCAACTTGGACCATGATGGTGCGTGACAGCTCCTGAACATCCAGCTGCTGCGCCCTTTCCTGAGGCCCGGTAACTGGTCGAGACTGCCGTATCTCTGCTCTTAATTCCGCGAACTCTTTGCGGAGAGCAGCAAGCTCTGTCTGCAGGCGTGTGTTGTCCGCCTGTAGCTTGGCTGTCTCTTCGGAGACGGAGCGCTTGCGGAGCACTTCCACGGCCTCTACAATGTATTGAGTCGCTTCGTTAAGAGACTTCTGGAACGGACCACTCAAGTGGCTGGACTTGCGTGAGACCGTTTTGATAACGTTCACGCAATCCAGCACCTGCTTGTTGAGAGATGACGCCAATTGGTCTCCAACCTCACCAGCCAGAAGTCCAGCCATGCACGATGGGCGCGTCACCCTCGTGCGCCGCGTCTTCTCCATGGCTATCGCCACCTCTTCAGTTGCGTCAAGGAGAAACTCCTCTCGCCTAGAGGCGTTCAGCCCGACGTTTAGCCCAGTGGTGGGCGAGCGACCTCTACCTTTTCCTTTTAAAGACTTCGTCACTCTGTGTAACGAAGTGTCTCCCGTCACAGCTACATCCGAGTCTGACCCGGAATCTTCCGGGCCACGTCTCTTCAGCCAAAATCGGCCGGGCGCGGTATCGGATGCCACCGTCTCCAGGCTCCTGTCGGTGTCTGACTCCGACAGGCGCTCCACTACTACCTTGGGTACCATGCGACAGCCAAGGGTTTTGGTGTTGACGCTCACCTCATGGGCGAGCGCTTCCACCTCCAATTCATCGTTATCCATATCGCTTGCAATTTCAGATTCCGTTTTGTTAAAGCTAGGGTCGTGTTTACGAAGGCGGGCAGAACGCCGGCCTACGAAGCAGTTGTTGCCCCCCCCAGAGTACGAGGGGCAGCCCTCCACCGCAGTGGAGGGGTGGGATTCCCCCTTTCGGGGACCCACCTGGGGACCATTTTCGCAACTACTTGTATCCATTGTCTTATTTCTCCGATGCTCCACATCGTCGTCTCTTTTTCCAGGGGTGAGCTCCCCTATCATCATCACGCCCTGAAAAGGGCGCACCTCTCTGCTACTATCGATGTCTGACACCGATAGGCACTCCACTACTACTTGGGGTTCCAAAGGAAAGCCAAGGTCATTGGTGTTGGCACCCGCCTTCTGGGCGAGCGCTTCCACCTCCAATTCGTCATTAACCAAATCATTAGCAATTTCAGAGTCCACTTCATTCATGCTTAAGTCGCGTTCACGAAGGCGGGCAGAACGCCGGCCTACGAAGTAGTTGTTGCCCCCCCCAGAGTACGAGGGGCAGCCCTCCACCGCAGTAGAGGGGTGGGATTCCCCCTTTCGGGGACCCACCTGGGGACCATTTTCGCAACTACTTGTATCCATCTCTATTCCTCCAATGCTCCACATCGTCGTCTCTTTTTTTCAGGGGTGAGAATCCCCTGCCAGTACGTCCTGAAAAGGGGCGCACCCGTCCCGCCTGACAGGCCCTTCCTGGGCCCCGCCGAGATGCGCTGCACTACTCCCTCCCCCCAAGCCTTTCCGTATGGGTAACCCTGCGGCATAGCCTTTGAGGATCATTGGAACATGCACGCCATTTCCCCCCCACCCCAGTGTGTTCTGTCCGCGCCGGTTTGTCGCTAGCTTCTAACTCGAAGCTATCGACAAACCGAGACCCCCTATCCGCAACCCGGGGACGCGCCACGTCGGTGTATCACCTCACCGCCTGCTGGGAAGGAGACCCAGTAGGTTCGTGGAACCTAACCTAACCTAACCTAACCTTTTTTTTGTTAACGGGGAGGAAATCTGCACACAGACACCCTACCACACCGAGGGATGCGATAGGGTAGTGTGAGGATGACGGACTCGTCGACTCACTAAAACCACCCCGGTGGCCAGCCTCAATGCATGTCAAGGGGCTCCGACAACTCCAAAAGGAACATTTCGGTGCCCCTCTCGCATAGCGCCTTAAAGCACGTCCCGGGAACGACACCCATTGCCGCCCCCAGCACTCGTGGTGCTACGGCTGCACACGCCACGATGTGCCAGCCGCCCTCCCGGGGTCCGCTATTGACCAGCCGAAGCCCTCGCTCCGACCGCCCACAGACCCGAAAGGCCCCCTGTTTGGCAGGGGGTACCACTCTAGCCCCTCATGGGGCAGGCAGCGCGGGGTGGCCGTTGCCAACACCCCGCCGCCGCCTCCTCCGAGCGGGATCGGCCCTCTCCCGATCTCGCTCGGCGGCCTCTTTCCGAACCATAACGGTCTCACAGAAAGAGGCCACGGCCTTCCAAGCCGTCTCATCTACCAGCATAGCCTCGACTACGCTTGGTAGAGAGAGGTCCTGCCCGATCCTGTTGACCAGAATTCCGCGCTCCACGCTCCACGCTGAGCACTGCTCTAGCGTGTGCTGCGCGGAATCCCGGTCCCACCCACAATGGTGGCATTGTGGGGTCGGTTCGCGTCCAATCCTACTCAGGTACTCACCGAAGCAACCATGCCCGGTAAGTACCTGAGTAAGGCGATAGGTGACGTGCCCATGCTCCCTTCCCAGCCAGGCTTCGAAACTTGGCGCAATGGCGCCGACGATGCGCTGGCGCGAACTGCGCGGTTCATCGAACCGCTCGCGCCACTCCACGAGCGCACGTCGGCGCTCTTGCACCCGCACTTCAGCGGGCGCGGTTCCACTCCCGTCGTCATTGCAACGGAGACGCCGATACACACGTGCATCCATCTCCGCCAAGACGTCAAGGGGCGGAAACCGCGCCAAGAGTGTTGCCGCCTCAAAGGATATCGTACGATATCCTCGTGCGATACGAATGGCCATAGTACGCTGTAGGCTATTAAACAATAGCCTATAGCGCCTAACCCCCGCCAGTCTCACAGACCAGACGGGCGCTCCGTAGAGTGCCATCGATCGCACCACCCCTCCATAGAGGCGGCGAACTCCTTCCCTAGGTCCCCCGAGATTTGGCAGCAGTCTGTGCAGAGCACCCACTACCTTCTGAATCCGGGGGACGGAGCGACTGAAGTGCTCTCCGAAGTCCCAGCGACTGTCCAGGATGAGGCCCAGGTACTTGAGGTACCGCCCCACCTGGACGTCGACGTCACCTACGCGAACCGACATGCTGGGTGGTTCCCTTCCCCTCGGGAATTTGTGGAACCACAGCGCCTCGGTCTTGTGAGGCGCTGTCCGCAGACCCAGCGCGTGGATCTTGTCCACGACACAAGCCACCCCAAGCTCGGCGAGCCCCTTGGCCCCCTCGAAGTCGTCCCCGCCGGCCAACACTAACGTGTCATCCGCATAGCAGACGACGTGTAGGCCAACGGGGAGATCGATGCGCAAGACCGCGTCGTACGCGAGGTTCCACAAGAGCGGGCCCAAAACGGACCCCTGCGGAACCCCACAGCACACCTCCCTCTGGTGCAATGCACCGTCCCTGCCAACATACTGGACATGTCTGTCGCGCAGGTAGGCTCCAACAATGCCCTGCAGGTAGGGGGGGACCCCGTGAAACACGAGGGCCTCCCTAATCGCCCTCCAAGGCAGGGAGTTGAACGCGTTGACGATGTCTAAAGACACCGCCAACATCCTCCCGCCTCGGGACACTACCTGGCTCGACAGCGTACGGACTCTAAGAATCGCGTCCACTGTCGAACGAGCCTGCCGGAAACCAAACTGGTCATCCGACAGGTCGGGGCCTACCCGCCCGAGATGCGCGCACAGACGACCGGCAATTATTCTTTCGAACAATTTGCCGGCCTCGTCCAGCAGGCAAATGGGACGGTACGCAGAGGGAGAATCCGCGGACCTGCCATCCTTCTTCAAGAGGACCAATTTCGCCTCCTTCCACTCCTTGGGGAACACGCCTGTACGGAGACAGCTGTCAAACAGCCGCCTAAGGCGGTCCCCCAATCCGGCGGATAGAGCCAACACCCAAGCCCGACCCGGTATACCATCCGGGCCAGGCGCCGTGTTACGAGCCCTGAGGCGCTTCACGGCTCGGTCCAACTCCTCTTCGGTCACCCCCAGTTCATCGTCCCAGGGAATCGGGCTCGATGGTATCACGGGGGGTGATGAGGGACTGTCCTGGATCCTAGGGAATAGCATGTCAACCACGCCTCCCACAAACGTAGGATCCAGGGTTTCCGTCAACGGAGGGGCCCACGGTCTGAGCTTGCCCAGTACCATCTTGTACGGGCGCCCCCATGGGTCCCTATTCAGTCCCTCGAGGAGTTCATGCCAGGACCGAGCCTTGGCGACGGCAATGGCGTGTTGAAGCGCCATTGTAGCGCCTCGGTATACCTCGTAGGCTCTATCCACCTCTGCGGCAGGGGCTCGCCGTCTTCTCCGGGTATTGGTGTACAGGCGTCGGGACCGCAGGCACGTCTCACGCAACCGCGCTATGTCCTCCGACCACCAGTACACCGACCCACGCTTGGTTGGCCCGGTTCTGGGCATCGATAAGTCGCAAATCGACGTCATCGTTGCGCGGAACCAGGCCGCCTCCCTAACAGGATCGGGCAGATCCTCTCCGGCTTGGCCTTCCGACCAGGCCGCGACGATGGTGGCGGCTTCGAGCAGATCTCTGTCGAGCCGCTTGAGGGCCCATCGTCGCGGCAGACTGCCACTGCGGCGGGACGCACGTCCGGGGGGGCGAAGGGCTACATCGAAAACGATGTAGCGGTGGTCAGATAGTGTGACCGCCTCCTCCGCAACTCTCCATCCCGAAACTAGGTGTGTGGCAGAAGGAGTCGCCCATGAAAGATCCACGATCGACTCACCCTGCCACCGCACACAAGTGCTTACAGACCCCCGATTAAGTAACCGGAGGTCCATACCCGCCGCCCAATCTATGATTGTCTCTCCCCTGCGGTCGTCTCGGGGACTCCCCCACTCACGAGAGTGAGCGTTGAAGTCACCCAAGACAAGCACGGGACGCGGAAGGCACCTGCGAATGCAGTTTCCCACCGCGTCCAAGTACGCCTCGTACTCGGCGAGGGTACAGTTGGGAGAGATGCTAACCTAACCTAACCTAACCTAACCTAACCTAACCTAACCTAACCTAACCGACAAAATTTGAAATTCAAATATTGACCAAATATCGCGTGCGATACACCAAATTAAGCGTCTCGACGTCCATTGTGCGTATATATATTGTAACGAGGCACGGTCGACACTAAACTTTTGACTTTTCGACAATTTTCATTTTTTGTCAAAACTTAGAAAATTTTTACTCCCATTTCGGCTTTAATTAATTACTAGTTCCAAATTTTTAGATTCTGTTTGCTAGGATAGTTGCAGTTCATCGCATCTGATAACCGTCAATTGCAAACTTTCGTTTTCGGTAGGAAAAAGCCAAAGTTTTGACCGTTTGTTCCCGAAAACGAGCTTTTGTCTACGGAAAAATCGGAAAATATTTTTTCTTGACTCGAACTTAAAGTGAATATAGCCGCGCAATACACCATTAGAAGCGGCTCGCGACGCCCTATCCGTAGAGCACGCGAACGGATTCATTAGTCAGAAGGAATATCGAAAAACTGCGATTTTCCATCAAAATCCATCAAATTTTGTTAATTTTCGGGTGTTTTTAGGCATTTTCTCAAATTTTCTCCACCATCTTGCTGGTTTCTGCACTTCCCGTGGCTGCTCCATCCTCGCCCGGCGTAACTGCACGCATCTGAAACAGAAAAAACACTGATTAGCGCCAAAATTTGAAAAAGTTGCCCGCCGGCCTATATTCGAGTTTCTTCAGAATTCACCTTAGGTCTGCGAACAATCCATACATTCGACAAAATTTGAAATTCAAATATTGACCAAATATCGCGTGCGATACACCAAATTAAGCGTCTCGACGTCCATTGTGCGTATATATATTGTAACGAGGCACGGTCGACACTAAACTTTTGACTTTTCGACAATTTTCATTTTTTGTCAAAACTTAGAAAATTTTTACTCCCATTTCGGCTTTAATTAATTACTAGTTCCAAATTTTTAGATTCTGTTTGCTAGGATAGTTGCAGTTCATCGCATCTGATAACCGTCAATTGCAAACTTTCGTTTTCGGTAGGAAAAAGCCAAAGTTTTGACCGTTTGTTCCCGAAAACGAGCTTTTGTCTACGGAAAAATCGGAAAATATTTTTTCTTGACTCGAACTTAAAGTGAATATAGCCGCGCAATACACCATTAGAAGCGGCTCGCGACGCCCTATCCGTAGAGCACGCGAACGGATTCATTAGTCAGAAGGAATATCGAAAAACTGCGATTTTCCATCAAAATCCATCAAATTTTGTTAATTTTCGGGTGTTTTTAGGCATTTTCTCAAATTTTCTCCACCATCTTGCTGGTTTCTGCACTTCCCGTGGCTGCTCCATCCTCGCCCGGCGTAACTGCACGCATCTGAAACAGAAAAAACACTGATTAGCGCCAAAATTTGAAAAAGTTGCCCGCCGGCCTATATTCGAGTTTCTTCAGAATTCACCTTAGGTCTGCGAACAATCCATACATTCGACAAAATTTGAAATTCAAATATTGACCAAATATCGCGTGCGATACACCAAATTAAGCGTCTCGACGTCCATTGTGCGTATATATATTGTAACGAGGCACGGTCGACACTAAACTTTTGACTTTTCGACAATTTTCATTTTTTGTCAAAACTTAGAAAATTTTTACTCCCATTTCGGCTTTAATTAATTACTAGTTCCAAATTTTTAGATTCTGTTTGCTAGGATAGTTGCAGTTCATCGCATCTGATAACCGTCAATTGCAAACTTTCGTTTTCGGTAGGAAAAAGCCAAAGTTTTGACCGTTTGTTCCCGAAAACGAGCTTTTGTCTACGGAAAAATCGGAAAATATTTTTTCTTGACTCGAACTTAAAGTGAATATAGCCGCGCAATACACCATTAGAAGCGGCTCGCGACGCCCTATCCGTAGAGCACGCGAACGGATTCATTAGTCAGAAGGAATATCGAAAAACTGCGATTTTCCATCAAAATCCATCAAATTTTGTTAATTTTCGGGTGTTTTTAGGCATTTTCTCAAATTTTCTCCACCATCTTGCTGGTTTCTGCACTTCCCGTGGCTGCTCCATCCTCGCCCGGCGTAACTGCACGCATCTGAAACAGAAAAAACACTGATTAGCGCCAAAATTGACAATGACAGCCCTCAACATGTTTGGTTTTCGCACTCCTGCTAAGGAGACTAAGTCTTCTCGCACTTCAACATCTCCAGCGTTGCAGGAGTGCGCAAACCAAAATGTTCGCCGAAGTATCGGGGAATGGGAGTCTGGAAAGGCAGACCCCATAACCCCGACCACCCCCAAGAAAACCGCGCCGGTGGAATCCCAGAAGCCTAAGAAGGTGCTCTCGCAAGGCAGTAGAGTGGGAGCGAGAGTGCCGACTGAAGCCGCAGGGAGCCCGCCGGCAAGACCTAAGTACACCAGCCGGTTGGCGGAGGCGAAAGCCTGCCTCACGAGAGCCAAACTGAACCTCGGCAACTCCCGAAATACAAAGACGGAGATCAAGACCGAGGTTCTTTTGGCTGTCGAGAGGCTGTACCAGCTGGTGAAGGAGGCGGAAAGTGAAGAACAGGGAAAGAAGAAAGAAAGGGAACCCGAGAAGAGAGGAAAGCAAGAGAATGAAAAAGAACTAGAAATGGCAAAAGAGAAGGAAGAAGAAAATATCGTCTCGAAAATGAAAGAACACGCAAGGCTTATCGAAGAGAACAGTCAGAAGATGGAAAGGATGCAGATAAGGCTAGAAGCGCAGCAGGAGAAACTGGAAAGGCAGTCATACGCGAGTGTGGCAGCGGCGCATCCGGTGAAGAAATTCCCGGAGCAGACCGCGCTGCACTCTGTCGTAGTGACTGCCAAAGACAACCAGGAAACAGGAGACGAAGTGCTGAAGAGGATACGCGAGACGATAAATGCCAAGGAGGGAGGAATTAGTGTGGAGCGGGTACGGAAAGCAAAGGATAGGAAAGTGATTGTGGGGTGCAGGACTGAAGAAGAAAGAGAGATTTTAAAAGAAAGGCTAAAGAGGGCGGAGGAGTATCTGAATGTGGAGACAGTGAAAAATAAGGACCCCCTTGTAATCCTGAAGAACGTTTTTAAATACAACACAGACCAGGACATTATTGAAGCAATTTGGAAACAAAACGGAAAAATACTAAAAGAAATAGATAGAGTTAAAAACAAAATAGAAATAGTTTATAAGAAAAGTACCCGAAACACCCAAACGCAGCACGTGATCATGAGGGTGTCCCCCGGAGTATGGCAGCGTCTGGTCCACGCAGAGACCGTCGTCGTAGACTTGCAGCGAGTCCGAGTGGCAGACCAGTCGCCACTCGTGCAATGCTCGCTCTGTCTAGGCTACGGCCACGGACGACGGTTCTGCGTGGAGACCACCGTCAAATGCAGCCACTGCGGGGGGGCCCACATGAGAACGGACTGCGCCGACTGGCTCGCCAATGCGCCCCCTTCCTGCTGCAACTGCGTGCACGCCAAGGCTGAGAAGGCGGACCACAATGCCTTCAGCCAGGAGTGCACGATCAGGAGGAAGTGGGACGCATTGGCGAGGGCCACCATAGCCTACGACTGTTAGGTTAGCCCCAGAGGGAATTACACAGATGTGCCCACAAAAGTTGCAGCCAAATAAACGGATCGGACCATGTTGTACATGGCCCCCCGTTTATCCCTGGTGGAAAAATCGCACTCTGTGGAAAACCGGATAAGTCTCGGGCTAACCTATAACAATAGCATTAAATTCACAGGTTTAATAAGCCTTGTTGGCATTATATAATTGTATATAATTCAACCAGCTAAAATCAAGACTAGAAAAATTAATAACACACATAATTAAAATCAGACATAAAAGTAGAGTAGGGTAAAAAGATTATAAAAAATTTCAATAAATAAGATACTTAATAAGATTAAAATTAGTAAAAACATCACCAACAACGTTCTTTGGTATATCACTTTACAAGATCAAGAAAATAAAATTCAATCCTTAATATGCCAAGAGAAAAAATTTATCGCCAAACTCTTTAAGTATACATTAATACATATATATTACAGTAAAAATTTGTTGTATAAAAATTAGTAAATTCAGTTACACTTTAGCTAGATAAACTTAGTCAAAAATTTAGGTTTCATATCTCAGTAAATTATAGATAAATTGTAAATGTAAGCAAATAAGTAAATTTAGTAAACCTCAACACTTTAGATAGACTCAGTAAAACATTTTTGGTAAAACTTATTTTAGTAAAAACTTATTTCTTTAAAATTAGGTACATTCAATTTGTAAACAATAGGCGCGTTAGTAATAAAAAGGTCTCTGATTATGTCAGAGGGACATCTAGTGACGTTTCGAGACGTCGTAAAAAAAAAAAAAAAAAAAAAAAAAACCTAACCTAACCTAACCTAACCTAACCTAACCTAACCTAACCTAACGTAACCTAACCTAACCTAACCTAACCTAACCTAACCTAACCTAACCTAACCTAACCTAACCTAACCTAACCTAACCTAACCTAACCTAACCTAACCTAACCTAACCTATATATGCTGTGCCATCAAATTCGAAGTCAAAGAACACCAAGCCAATAAGGGAGTTTTCTGGCTTGGGAGAGGTTTTGAGGTCGGCAGCGACTAGTTCCACACCTGTTGCTGAGCGCCGAGCTCTATGTGCTGAGGCGATGCAAAAGAGTGTCAAAAAGTTTGCTGAGTCCGGACTTGGCTATGGAGACATAAGCAGGGGTACGCAGCGAACACCAATGACATATTTTGCACCGTCAAGTTTGCCAGACTTAAACGTGCAAAAAGTGACAGATGACCTACCTTTGGGTCAGGGAAATCACGTTGATGAGTCCGATGTCACACTGGTTAGAAGCGAGAGCGTTTCTCAGCCTGCTTCTCTGGGTCAGGTAGGCCAGCATAGCCCATTGGAGGATAGGGAGTTGGGTGGATCACCGTTCGCACGGGACCTTTTCGATGTGTCTAGAATGTCACTGGCTGGTGGTGGTCCGCTACATGAGGCACCTCGGTTGGCTAATGACGTTCTGCAAAAGACTAAAATAGAGTTAGAGAGGTCGAGAAATATGAGCAGAGAGATTCGTGAAGCAGTTGTGGCGGGTCTACAATGCCTCTACGAAATAGTTCTCCGCCTCTCTGATTCTAGAACTAGGCACATAGCGGAGAAGGAGAGGTCCAGAGCGGGTTTTGAGAGGTCCAGAGCGAGCTATGAGAGGGGGGCTGCTAAGCTACAGAGGGAGCAGGTCGAACGTTTGGAGGCGTTGCAAGTCGATGTGCAGGCTCAACTGGAGGACTTGAAGAAACTTAATGAGAAGAGTTTCAAGGAGGCCGAGGCAGCTCGCCACCTCGTCACGAAGTTTCACGATAAGCTTACGGGGAGTGTTGAAATCGGAGCCATCAATGGCTCTTCGGAAGGCTCTGCGTTGATTGGTAAGCTTACTGATGAGGTTCGGGCACTTAGAGAGGAGTGTGTCCGGCCAATGTCTCGAATACCATTTTCCTCAACTCACAGAACGTATGCCGATGCTGCGAGGCCAATGCACACGATCATTGTTTCTTCGAAGGACCCAGTTCATACTGCGGATGATGTGCTGGACGCGATAACGGGCACGGTTGATGCGCGTCAGGAAGGCTTGCAGTTTGAGCGCTGCAGGAAGGCTAGGGATGGTAAGGTGGTGCTCAGCTGTGTCCAGGAGCCTGATATTAAGATGCTTGCAGGTAGGCTTAGAGATAGGGAGCTGAATGTCATCGAAGCTCAAAACAGGAATCCACTAGTGGAGATACGCAATGTTTTGACATTCAATTCCGATGCTGATATTTGCGAGTCAATCCGGAGGCAGAACAAACACATAACTGCGGGACTAGATGTGACTCAAGAAAAGGTACAAGTGCGCTTTAGAAGACGCGCTAGAAACCAACTCGAGTGTCACGTCGTGGTCGAGGTTTCGCCGCATCTCTGGAGACGACTCGTTGATGCTGGCCGCCTTTTCGTGGGTATGCAGCGTCCTATGGTTTTCGACCGCTCACCGCTCATCCAGTGCTCCAAATGTTTAGGATATGGTCACTCGAGGAAGGTATGTGAAGCAGCTGAGTTAGTGTGTGCGCACTGTGGAGGGGCGCATGAGCGCGCTGGGTGCGACAAGTTAAATGTGTCTCCGCAGTGTTGCAACTGTAAGCGAGAGGGCAGAGCTGACCTCGACCATAATGCGTTCTCGGATGTGTGTGCAGAAAGGCGTAAGTGGGACGGTGTGGCACGCTCACGCGTTTCTTATTGCTAAGGTGGATACGGGGACTATACGGCATGGGTCTTCGAGTAACGGCAATGTGGCATTCCTTCAGGCAAACTTGCAGAGATCCAGGTTGGCCACTGCGGAGATTCTGGATGCGGGACACACTAGGGGTGCGGCATTTATAATGATGCAGGAGCCGTATGTGGGAGCCGGTACACAGGCCAACATATCTGCTCCACATTTAGTGGTGCAACATTCCGGTCAGGATGGGCGGAACAAGGCTGCAATAGTAGTCCTTGATAAACAAGTTCAGATAGTGTGGGATCCGAATCTGCAATCGGTAAATATAGCATGTGCAGTGGCTCAACTTGGAGATGGTAGGATTGGGTTGGTGTCCGTATATTTTGAGCCAGATCAACCAATTGATCCACATTTAAACAGGTTAAGACGCATTCTTCAAGGCATGCATGTACAAAGCTTTATTATATGTGGGGACGTCAACGCCAAAAGTCCATGGTGGGGAGAGTTGAGCGAAGATGATCGCGGTGAGGCTGTTTGCTCTTTTTTGGATGAAATGGAGGCTAGAGTTATCAATGAAGGCAATGTTCCTACATTTGAGGTTTTCAGAAATGGTCGGGAGTGTTGCAGTATAGTTGACATTACAGCGGTTAGCTTGGGACTTGTGGGTAAAATAACGCACTGGATTGTTGAGCGAACGTTGACTTCGGCTGATCATAACGTCATTGCTTTCGGACTTTCTGAGGTGGTACAGCTTCCAGGAAGATTAGTCCAGAAAACACGTCGTTTTCATACAAAAAAAGCAAAGTGGTCGGCTTATCGGAATAAGCTGTCAGAGGCACTTGGGGCACAAGACCTTACAGCTGTAAGTGTATCTACTTTGGTTTCCTCAGAGGAGATTGATGGTAGAGTTGAAAGGTACACTGACGCGATTACAAGGTCTTGTGAGATTACGATCCCACTTGTTAAGCCTGCTAAAGATCCGTCTAAGCCACCATGGTGGACACAGGAGGTTGAAAGCCTTAAGAGGAGAGCGATGACGTTAAAACGAAGGGTCAGGTACGCAGCGGAACGTCGTCGTGGGTATGTTGTAGCGCAATACCTGAAGGCAAAGGCTGATTATGCGGAGGCAGCTCAGGTGGCGCAGACTAGCAGCTGGAAGGAATTCTGCACCACTTCTAAGAGGGAGTCGGTGTGGGATGGTATATACCGAGTAATTCGGAACACAGAAAAACGGAGACCGGATACTGTGTTACGAAATGCTCAAGGGAGTTTGTGTACACCGATGGAATCGGCATATTTGTTAGCACAAACTCTCTTTCCCAAAGATGACCCCTCCGAAGATGGTGCAGAGCATGCGGAGTTGCGCTTACGTGTAGCGCGAGTTCGGGACGAGGAACTTGCAGAGGATGACCCTCCTTTTACGAACACCGAGCTCATGCATGCGGTGGGACAGTTCGCTCCAAAGAAGGCACCCGGTGATGATGGGCTCACTGCAGATATTTGTGCAGAGTCTTTTGCTGCCGATGGTGGAGTGTTCTTGTCAATAACCAATGCATGTTTGAGAAGTGGCTATTTTCCTAGGGCTTGGAAGTCAGCGGTGGGGTGTATCATTCCTAAGTCAGGAAGGGATGATTATGCTCAACCCAAAGCCTATAGGCCTATAGGACTTTTGTCGGTGGTAGGGAAAACCTATGAGAGAATGTGGGTTGAGAGATTGAGATGGCATCTTCTTCGAGAGTTTAACACTAAGCAGTATGGGTTTATGCCACAAAAAAATACAGAAGACTCCCTCTATGACGCAATTTCTTTACTAAGAGAAGTCATGAATAAAGAAATATGTCTTGCAATATCTTTAGACATAGAGGGAGCTTTTGATAATGCGTGGTGGACGGCAATTCTGCATGAACTCGCTCGAAGAGGATGCCCTCGTAATCTCTATCGTGTGGCCGAGTCATACATGACAGAGAGGGCTGTTGAGGTGCGTTATATGGGTTGTGTGCATCGGGAGGAGACGAGTAGGGGGTGTGTTCAGGGTTCCATAGCGGGACCAACTTTTTGGAATTTAATTCTGGACACACTTCTGAATAAGTTGGAAGGAATTGGAGTACATGCACAGGCTTTCGCAGACGATATCTTAATTATTATAAGTGGCAAAGATATCCATCAAATTGAGGTCATAGCGAATCAGGCTTTGAGTGCAGTAGGAGAGTGGGGTAGTTTAAATAAACTTAGGTTTGCGCCGAATAAGTCCAAGGCTATGATACTCACTCGAAAGCGGCTTACATATGCCCCGCTCATAGTGCTTGGTGGTAGATCGATAGAGATAGTAACGGAATTGAAGATATTGGGAGTCATTATTGATAATGGCTTGAGATTTGGACCTCATGTTCAGGCTATTAGATGCAAGGCAATAAGAATTTATAAGCAATTAGAGAGGGCTGCTAAAGTTACATGGGGTTTGAATCCAGGCATCATAAGGACAATATATGTGTCGGTCATTGAACCTATTGTTCTCTATGCATCTAGTGTATGGGGATCTGCAGTGCATAAAAAATATATTCAGAAACAGCTTGGGTCTTTACAAAGGGGTTTTGCTATTAAGATGATCAAGGGGTACCGAACTTTATCACTGGAAGTTTCTTTAACATTGGCAGGTTTAATTCCACTTCATCTTAGGATAAACGAGTCAGCTACTCTCTATCGTATCAAGAAGGGTCATGAATCACTTGATATTGATGATCAGCACATAGAGGGTAGAATCGCTTTTGATAGGAAACCACATCCAGCAAAGTGGTGCCCCTTGGATTTTATCTCACTTGATGCCATATCTGAAGAGGTGCTAGTAGATAATGATATAAGGGGACCTTGTATATTCACGGATGGAAGTAAAATTCAGGGGAAGGTAGGAGCAGCTGTCTCACTTTGGAGGGAAGATAGAGAGGTGAAGTACCGAACCTTGAAGTTGGCCTCATTTTGCTCAGTTTATCAAGCAGAACTCGTTGCGTTGCGGAGGGCTGTTACGTTGGCTGGTGAAATTAATGCAATTGAGGTTAATATATTATCTGATAGTCGGTCAGCATTGCAATCGCTGCTAAATTTTACATCTACTCATCCTCTAGTTTTCGATATCCAGAGTGAGCTAGCTGCTCTTGCAGGAAAAGGTGTTAGGGTGCGTCTTTTTTGGTTAAGGGCTCATGCCGGAACGCCAGGAAATGAGCGGGCAGATGAGCTCGCCAAGAGAGCTGCTCTCTATAAAAAGACTTCACCTGATTATGACAGGTATCCTACATCCCATGCCAAAAAAGTGATAAGACAAGGAACGGTTGATACCTTAAATAGAATTTTTGCTGATAAGACTAGTAACGTTACTCTAAAGAAACTGTTTCCTGATGTCCAATTGGCATATAAGTTTGCGCGAAATATGAAAGCAGATGGGCTACTTACTCAGATTCTAACAGGACATGGAGGATTGGGCCAGTATCTTCATCGTTTTAAGATCAGAGTGGACCCTTGGTGTGGCGTTTGTGGGCCTGGGATTGAAGAGGATGTCTTCCATGTTCTTTTGTTTTGTCCCAGATTTGATGCCGAAAGGACAGCCCTTGAAAGAAAGATAGGTAAGACTCTAAATGAAGGTAATTTAGGAGGTATTTTGATAGATAGTGACATAGGGATTTCATTGATAGAGTTTGGAAGATGGGTGCTAAGAGAGGTATGCTTAGCCAATGGCAGCACCGCATCTTGGACTCTATAATTTGGTAAACTTATATTTTAACATTATACAATTTACAATATTTTAGCTTTATACAATTTACAATATATTAACTTTATACAATTTACAATATTTAAATATTATCCTATTTACAATAATTTTATAAATTTACCTTTTACAAACACATTTAACGAAAGTAAATGGAATTCTAGTTCATATAAAAAATTATGGTAAATAAAATAATGTAGGTAACAATTAATAATATATTAATACTAATTACCATTAAATAAAAGAATTTTCATTAAGATTCTGTCATTTCAGGATATATAAAATAATGTAGGTAAATAAATAAATCAATCACTTTCATTTCAATATTTATATTAATATGTAATACAATTACAAATGTAATCAAGCAAGAAATTTAGAAAATATGCAATAGTTTTCGTTCTGGTTACACTTATAAGTATTAATGAAAATGTTATGCAATATCATAATAATTTCATTAATAAAAATAATAATAATTAAATTAATAAAATTTCCAATAATTTTCATCTCCAATGTAGGTAAATAAACAAAAAGATATATAAGGTCCTCAACTCTCGTTGAGGGAGTTTTAAGTTGATTATTTAGTGTCGTTTCGAGACGGCGTAAAAAAAAAAAAAAAAAAAAAAAAAAAAAAAACCTAACCTAACCTAACCTAACCTAACCTAACCTAACCTAACCTAACCTAACCTAACCTAACCTAACCTAACCTAACCTAACCTAACCTAACCTAACCTAACCTAACCTAACCTAACCTAACCTAACCTAACCTAACCTAACCTAACCTAACCGGAAGATCATGACACGCGTGAGTGCAATAACCGTAACTCTGCACCTCGCTGCGTGAACTGCAGCCATTGCACACAGGCTCAGGATAACACCCACCCAGCCTACGCAGCGGAGTGTCCAGAATGGAGAAAATGGGATCGATTGGCACGCAGCATGACATCATACTGTTAACCAAGGGCACCCCAGTTAATTTAAAGATAGGCCAGGTGAATCTTGGCAGAGGCTTCTCGGCCATGAAAGAGTGCCTGCACGCAGCCACTATTGCCAATCTTTCCCTTCTTTTATTGCAGGAGCCATATGTTGGGGCTAAAGCACATGTCTCAGGTAACATAAGGGTCATCCAAAAGAAAACCCAAGACAAATCCAAACCAGTGCGTGCGGCGGTTGTCGTTGTCGATCCTAATTTGGGGGTAATCGAGGATTCTGATCTGGTCTATGAGTCTATGTTGGGTTGTATAGTTAAAGTTGGACAAACTAAGGTAGGAGTCATTAACTTGTATCTTGATAAGACACTTGATATGGAGGAGGATTTGGGAAGGCTTCAGAATATTATCGCTAAGCTGGGAACACCTCATATGATCATCGGAGGCGATATCAACGCAGCCAGTCCTTGGTGGGGTAGTCGAGAGGAGGACAGTCGTGGCACCAAGTTCATGGAATTTGCTACTCA
The DNA here is from genome assembly GCA_932294275.1 of Chloroclysta siterata. NCBI lineage: Eukaryota > Metazoa > Arthropoda > Insecta > Lepidoptera > Geometridae > Chloroclysta > Chloroclysta siterata. Next base: position 29,911,617 of record OW028590.1, on the reverse strand, counting down.
ATATGACCTCAATGTTTTAAATGAGGGTATTACGCCGACATTCTATATACACCGAGGAGAAACTCTCTACACGAGTATTCCGGATGTTACTTTGTGCACGTCCAGCCTCCTGGACAAAATAAAATATTGGTATGTGAATAAGGCAGCAGTTACACTTTCGGACCACAGGCAGATCAATTTTGAATTGGAGCTGGGAGCTCAGCTCCACGCGGAGCGGAGGCGAAGCACACGAATCTTTAACACGAAAAAGGCCAAATGGGAAAAGTTTCGCGCCCTTCTCGCACGCAAGCTCGAGGAGAAACAGATACTGCCGGAGACTGTTGCTGCCATCGATACCAGAGCAGAAACAGACATAATGGTGGATCTGTATACCGAAACTGTGCTGGAGGTGTGCAAGGAGACTATTCCTGGGATACCTGAGTTGAAGAAGGGAAAGAAGATAATCTGGTGGACGGAAGAACTTACAGAGAAGAAACAGGAGATGATAAGGTGTAGGAATAGAATTAGAAAAGCGAACCCTAAAAGAAAGTCACTGGTCATAGAGAGTTACAAGAAGGTGAAAGAGGAATATAAAGAACTGATGCAGTCTACCATAAACGCCAGCTGGATGGACTTTTGCACAAAAGAGGAAAAGGAGACAATCTGGCAGAGATCCTACCGCGTCCTCAAAATATGCGAGGGTACGGCGGCGGAAAAACTCTTGCGGTTGTCTCCAAATTCTGGTGCACTAGACTCAGTTGAGTCGGCTGAGCTCTTGGCTAGTACTTTTTACCCTTGGGATGATGAGGCCACTGACAATGAAGAACAAGCCAGGATCAGAAGAGAGGTGGATGATCTTACGTCAAATATTGACGACGATCAGGAGTGCCCATTAGAGTGTCCTAGTTTTACCATTGAAGAACTAAGAATGGTTTACTCTAGGATGAACCCTGACAAATCTCCTGGAGAAGATGGCCTAACATCCGATATATGCCGTAACTCCTTGGAGGTGGCACCTCTGGTTCAGTTGGGAATCTTCAACCTCTGTCTCAGAATTGGATACTTCCCAAATAGGTGGAAGGTTGCCAGAATAAAAGTAATCCCCAAGCCAGGCAAGGAAGACTACAGTGCCCCTAAGTCATACCGGCCGATTGGACTATTGTCGGTAATGGGCAAAGCCCTAGAGAAGCTCTTCGCGACACGTATTCTGTGGTCCTTCGGTAGCCGAGCGAAGTTAAATAGTAGGCAGTATGGCTTCATGCCACAACGTGGTACTGAGGATGCCCTGTATGACTCCATTGAAATGGTGAAGCAAGGAGTCAAGAACAGGGAGATCGTTGCTGTCATATCGCTCGATATTGAGGGAGCATTTGATAACTGTTGGTGGCCAGGAATCCTCAAACAGCTGCACAGCAAAAAACTTGATAGGCCCACATTTAAGCTAGTAGCCAGCTATCTCTCTGAAAGGTCGGTCAATCTGTCATATATGGATGAGCTTGTCACCCGTAGAACCAACAAGGGCTGCGTGCAAGGATCAATATGTGGCCCTCTTCTCTGGAACGTACAGCTGAACCCACTCCTGGAAGTGGCGGACACACTAGCAGCCCACATCCAAGCGTTTGCCGACGACATCCTCGTTGTAGCTAGCGCAAAAACTACGGCTGACCTTGAAACAAAGGTTAACGAAGCGCTTAAACAAATAGCAGAATGGGGTGCAACATACAAAATGAGATTTGCTGCTCACAAAACACAGGCAATCGTAGTGACCAGGAAGCTCAAGTATGACAGCCCACGGTTCGAGCTGAACGGCAGAGTGCTGGAATTATCTGACAGCCTCAAAGTTCTTGGTCTCACGGTAGATAGAATGCTCAACTTTAGAGCTCACCTGGACAACATCTACAGGAAGACAGTCAACATCTTCAAAATGCTTTCTAGAGCGGTGAAGACTCAGTGGGGCCTCAACTCAGACATAATGAGGTTGTTGTACCTGGTCACTGTTGAGCCTGTCGTGTTGTATGGTGCGAGTGCATGGGCTGCGGCTGCAGACAAAAAATTTGTTAAGGCGAGACTAGACCACATGACGCGGATGTTTGCCTTAAAGATTAGCCGAGCCCATCGCACTACATCATTGATCTCTAGTGCCCTCATCTCTCGCATCCTGCCACTAGACCTTAGGCTGAAGGAACAGGCTGCCTTATACGAGGTGAAAAGGGGTAAACCTTTCCACCAATTGCCAGGGAGACTTCTGGAAAAGAGAATAGGCCCATTCCAGCTGCCACATCCATCTGAAAGAAAATACATACCTTTTGACAGTGTCCGTAATCAGGAAGAAGCAGATGAAATCAGCAATAATTGGCCTAAACTTTATACAGACGGTAGCAAACTGGACGGAAGAGTAGGAGCTGCCGTCTCGTGCTGGAAGATGAGAACAGAGAAAAAGAGTATAAAAATAAAATTAGCTGACTATTGCACCGTCTTCCAGGCCGAGATGGCAGCAATCCTGAGGGCGGTCGTATATCTGAGGGAGAGTTCTTCGTCTGGAAACATCATCAGCGACTCAAGATCAGCACTGGAGTCTATCAGTGATCCCTGCACCGAAAACCCGATAGCTGCGGAAGTGCAACAGGTCCTGAAGGAGCTAACCACGATGAACCTTGAGGTCAGGCTCTTCTGGATCAAGGCACATGCTGGCATCGAAGGGAATGAGCGTGCTGATGAACTAGCGAAGAACGCTACGAAACTAAAAGTGGCTCCAGCTTATGCAGCGTTCCCGCTGTCCTACTCAAAGCGCTCTATTAGGGATGAATCTCTCTCGGAATGGCAGAAGAGATATAAGGAAGCTGAAACTGGTAAGGTTACAAAGATGTTTTTCCCGGAAATCAGAGGGGCTTACAGGGTTCTTTCTAAGATTGCCACTAATGCTTTAAGAACGCAGCTTTTCAGTGGACATACGGGTGTAAAGGCATACTTGTATAGATTTAAATTAGTGGATGATCCATTTTGCACTTGCGATGACACAACCCCCGAGACTATCGAACACATTTTACTAAAATGCCCCAAATACGACTTAAAACGCATGGAGTGTGAGTGCAGAATGGACCTGAAACTATCAAATGACAGCATAAAGGATGCAATCGATGACGACAGCCGCCGAACCCATTTCTTGGCCTTTGCAGAAACCACTCTGCTAAGGGCTGCAAGGGCGAATGGGTCCACAATAGTCTAGGAATTATTTTAAAATGAAATGAAATAATGTATTTTGATTTGATTTTTTATCGTTAGCCCTTTTGCTAATAATATTTAAGTTAAACATCCCAATGAATTTAATATTTTATTTTAATGACAAATTAATCATTTGTTACTGTAATAATTTAAGAGATGAAATGTTTTAAACTATTCAATTTGTACAAGAAAAGAAATTAATAATAATAATAATAATAATAATAAATAATAATAATAATAAATAACAAAACTAATAATAATAATAACAATCAATTTAGGAAGATGCATTGGTTAACAAAAAAAAAAAAAAAAAAAAAAAAACACACTCAGCTGTATCATATAACTAAAGGTGTAAAGGTAAAAGAATAAAACGTCACAAAATAAATAGTGACGAGAAGAAAAAGAGCCGTTAAAGATGGCGAATTAAAAAAAAAAAAAAAAAAAAAAAACCTAACCTAACCTAACCTAACCTAACCTAACCTAACCTAACCTAACCTAACCTAACCTAACCTAACCTAACCTAACCTAACCTTTTTTTTTTTTTTTTTTTTTTTTTTTTTTTTTTTCGCTGGGAAAAATGCGTTACGCATTCCCCCCCATTAGAGGATGGAGGGGATATGTGGGACTCCCCGGCCCATGAGGGCCGGTATACCCACTAAATAACCCAGCGGCACTCCCGCGTCGTCTACTATGGAGGGGAACTGGGAAACCGGCAGAGCCTTTTCTTCCAGTCCCCCGCCGACGACCGCCCGCCTTTACAGCGGGGCCTTCACGCCCCCCCCTGCAGGGAGGGGCCCGGGAACGACCACGAGTGCTTGGCCGTTCCCGCCCGACGGAGGTGGCGAATAGTGCAATGCGAGAGATGGCGCCTCCACGCCTATCTCTCGCTATTCACCACCTTGAGGGGGAAGAAAACGTCTTCTTCTACCCCTCCTCCGCCTGCGCAGCGGCGCGAGAGGGTCCTCCTCCCGCGCGCGCTCCGCTGCCTCCTTCTGGGACATCACGTCCTCACAGAAGGAGGCGACTGCCGCCCAGCCCCTCCCGTCCCCCAGCATGGAATTCACCACACTGGGAAGCGAGAGGTCTGGCCCCACTACCGCCACCAAGCCGCGGCGCGGCTCGGCCCACGACGGGCACACCTCGAGGGTGTGCTGCGCCGTGTCCTCCGCCGCGCCACAGTGGTGGCACGACGGGGCTCCCTCCCTTCCGATTCGGTGCAGGTACGTTCCGAAGCAGCCATGCCCGGATAGCACCTGCACCAGACGGAACGAGAGGAAGCCGTGGGGCCGCTCGAGCCAGTCCTGCAGGACCGGCCCGAGAGCGTCCAACGTTCGGCGGCCAAACGCGGCGGAGGCGAGGTCCACCGTCCAATGTTGGACGATGGCGACCTTGGCCTCTCGCCGGACGGCTTCTCGCTCTTCCGGGGCGGGGTGCTCTCCGAGCGCCCTACGCCCCGCCGTCCACTCGTACACTCTGGCGAGCACCCACGCCTCGAGCTCCCAAGGAGGGGTGCCCGCCAGAGCGCACGCCGCCGCGAAGCCTACCGAGCGGTAGGACCTCGCGACCCGCTGCGCGATGGCCCTTTGGGGCCTGCGAATCGCGGCGGCGTTCTCCCTTCTTTGAAGGGAGTCCGCCCAGATAGGGGCCCCGTAAAGGGCCATGCTCCGCAGTATGCCGGCATACAGCTGCCGGCATCGCGCTTTGGGCCCTCCCATATTTGGAAGAAGCCACGAAAGCGCACCCGCTACCTTCAGCAGGCGCGTCGACAGCCCGCTGAAATGTGGGCCGAAGCGCCACCTGCTGTCGAGCACCAGGCCCAGATATTTCATCTGGGCCTTCACTTCGACCCTGACGCCCTCCACCACGATGTGGGCGTCAGCGGGGACGCGCTGCCGAGGCCCGTGGAAGAACACGGCCTCGGTCTTGTGCAGCGCTACCCCCAATCCAAGCCGGCTGATCCTTCCCGCGACCAAGGACCCGCCAGCCGAGGCCAGGCTCGCCGCCTCTCTAAAGCTACTCCCCCGGGCAGTGAGAAGAGTGTCATCTGCGTAGCAGATGACACTCGTGCCACGGAGGAGAGCTCCCCGCAGGAGCCAGTCGAACCCGATGTTCCACAGGAGTGGTCCTAGGACGGACCCCTGTGGAACACCAGACTCCGCACCATACCGCCGAAGCTGGCCAGCTTTGTCTACGAGGAGGACCGCTCGGTCCTCCAAGTAGCTGGCCAGGAGGCTCCGCATGTACTGAGGCGCTCCATGGTAGCGGAGCGCCTCAAGTATTGTCGAGTGGGGGACAGAGTTGAAAGCGTTGGCTATGTCAAATGACACAGCCAAAACTCCGTCCCCCACATCTACAGCCTCTCTAATTTGGCCTTTCAGCCGGGCCAGTGCGTCGATTGTCGAACGCCCCCTTCTGAAACCAAATTGGGCGTCCGACAAGTTCGGCCCGACCTCCAGCAGAAGGCCATTCAGCCGGCTGGCGACGATCCCCTCGAACAATTTACCGACCTCATCGAGCAGAACGATGGGCCGGTATGCCGAGGGGGAGTCCACCGGGCGTCCCTCCTTTCGGAGGAGGCATAATTGCCCCTCCTTCCAAGGCTTCGGGAACCTCCCCGACGCGAAACACGCACCGAAAAGGTCCCGAAACCTCTCCTCCATCTGCGTGGCAGCGATCGCCACCACCCGCGCGGGGACACCCTGCCACCGCACACAAGTGCTTACAGACCCCCGATTAAGTAACCGGAGGTCCATACCCGCCGCCCAATCTATGATTGTCTCTCCCCTGCGGTCGTCTCGGGGACTCCCCCACTCACGAGAGTGAGCGTTGAAGTCACCCAAGACAAGCACGGGACGCGGAAGGCACCTGCGAATGCAGTTTCCCACCGCGTCCAAGTACGCCTCGTACTCGGCGAGGGTACAGTTGGGAGAGATGTAGCAGCCCACAACGGCTAGATGACCCCACTCTGTGGCCACGAAACCATTGCCCTTTTCTATAAGGGCACAGTGGGGATCACCTTGGCCGCCACCCCAGTAAATAGCGACAGAGTCCATATCGTCCCCAAACCATGCCACATGGCCCGGGACACGATAGGGCTCCGCGACTACGGCAAGTGCAATCGACCACTGCGCAAGGGTTTGCTGGAGCAAATCCTGCGCACCTCGGCAGTGGTTCAGATTGCACTGGAGGATTCGAATGGTGTGATCCATTACGAAGCCTCCATGCCTTCCTGGGGCGGCGGGTTTTGACCCGACTGAGCGGCCCCCTTTGCTGGGGCCGCTTTGCCTTCCGGTGCTGGGGCTGAGCGAGGAGACTTCCTCGTGCCCTTAGGAGGGGTGCAATTCTTGCTCCCCATCCTGTGGTCAGCCTTACAGCCCTTGTCCGAGCACAGTGGACACTTGTGCGGATTCGTGCATTGGCTCGCCCGATGGTCGGGCTCGCCGCACGCGTAGCACAAGTGGCTTCGGTCCACCGTACTCGAGCACGTGCTGCGTACGTGCCCGTACTCCAAGCACCGGAAGCACTGGAGTGGTCTCGAGGTCAAATAATCGACCCGAGACGCGACCCACCCTATCACGACGTGCTTTGCCGCGGCTAGCTTCCGCACGGAAGCTAGTGGACAACGGACCCATACCGTGCCCAGGGCATTGGATGAGCGACGTATGTCACCCACCCGCACGTCGAGGACCGAGCAGTCTCCGGCCTCGGCAACGGCAGTCTGCACCTCCTGAGGTGTGATGCTGTCGTCGAGGTCCTTCAACCGCAACTCCCCCGTTTTCATTGGGCGCGCAACACGCACACCCAAATCCGCGAGGGCCACGCGCATGCGTTCGGCCAGGTTGTCAGCTTTGGAGGTGCAGTCGGGTCCTGACACCTCCAAAATGAGTCCTCCAGTGATGGCCTTCCTGGATCGAACGTTGTCGATACCGAGGTCGGCCAACCTAATGCGAGCCTTAGCAGCCGCCATGACTGCAGCGAGGGTGACATCGGAGCCCTCCGATATTGTCACCGTAATCGCCGCAGACGTCGGCAGCCGCGTAGGCTTCGCCTTCCTGCCAGCCTTCTTCCTGGCCTTCTTGCCAGCCTTCGGGCTAGCCTTGGGGCTAGCCTTTGGACCGGCTTTCGGGCCAGGTATCGGACCGGCACTCGGGCCAGGCCGCGCCGGCACTGGTGCTGGCGCTGGCGCTGGGGCCTTCTTCTTGGCCGCCCTTTTCCTCCCCGTCACTGTCGCCCACGAAGACTCAGGCGTCTGCGACGCTTGAACCTCCGCAGTCTGCGACTGCACAGGTGGCAGAGGAGTTACAGGCGTGGGTCGGGCGTTTGCCTTCCCCTTGCCAGACGGCCCCTTTTGCGCTGCAGGAGCAGCGACACCCCGCTGGACTGAAGAAGGCATGGCACCCACAGCCACCGCCAACTTCCTGTCCATTAGAGCGCCGATGCGCTCCATCAAACGGCCTTCCCAGTCTCCCCCGGCGGCAGGTGGAGTCACCGCCGCCGGTTTGGCCACGCTGTCATCAGCCATGGCCTGGGAGCTGACCATCTTCTCCACCTTGGCGGATAGGGCAGCCATCTGGGCACGCAACGCAGCGTTCTCGCTCTCGAGCCGCTGAACGTTTGCGTCCACCGCAGCGCGCAGCAGGAGCTCAGACGAGATCGCTGCCGCCCTCCTCACGGACGTTCGCAGACCCTTGACGAAGTTGCCCTTCAAGTGCTTAGACTTGTCGGCAATCTTCTCAATGGTCTGCAGCTCGACCGTCATGCTGGCTTCCAGCTCCTGAGAGCCAAGCGCCTGCATCTCCTTCGCCAGTTCCTCGGGCTGAGGCAGGTTTGCCTTCGCCCTCGTCTTCTCTGGCGCGACTCGGGGGTCGAAGATCCCATCTTCGTCAACATCCCCCTTGTCCGTCAGGAACATGGCGCGCTTGGACTCAAGGCCGCCATCCCCGCCATCCTTCTCGGGCTTTCGCCCCCGCTTCCGCAAAACGCGGGACACGTCCGAAATCGTGGACGATCGGGAAGAGAAGGACGCAATGGAGCAGTCCGACTCCTCTCCCACATTACTCGCCATGCACACTGGCGTTGCAGGTCTCGCGAAGCCCTTCTTCGCCGAGACCGCCACCTCCTTCTTACGAGAGCTCCCAGAGCTCCCGAAGCGATTGTTGCCCCCCCCAGAGTACGAGGGGCAGGATGCCGAAGCACCGCGGGATTCTCCGACGTCGGAGACGCCGGTACCCGCCTGGGGTTCTTTTTGACAATTCGCTTCTTTCATGTTTGGGGGGTTTTCCTCTTTGAGGGGTGAGGTCCCCAATCCGCAGTAGTGGCTGGTAAATCGACCAACCCACCCGGCCGACAAACCGTCCCTGAAACCCTGAAACAGAATGTCACGGACGATTTGCCAGCCGAGTGATTTGTTCTGCTGCGTCGCCGAACAAACATCGAGTTTTTTAACGAGGTGAACTCCTCAAAGCCCAGGCGGCAAAGCCAAGGCCCTTGGACGCTGGTTAAAGAGACTCTCTCCTTAGCCCACTCGGTGGCAGTGCGAGTGCACGCCGAGCACGTCCCGCTTCATCTGCTACTTCCTCTGCTTGGCAGAGGAACGCGCAGAGAAGCTCCTATCCCATTTAAATGGGCGAGATAAGGTATGGCCTACCATCCCTTATCCCCCCCTTCCTACACTAAAACCACTCACACACACACACACACACCCTCATTCACTCACCATTCACACACACATTCACACGGTGTTTTGTCCGCGCCGGTCTGTCGCTAACTTCAAACTCGAAGCTATCGACAGACCGAGACCCCCTATCCGCAACCCGGGGACGCGCCACGTCGGAGTATCACCTCACCGCCTGCTGGGAAGGAGACCCAGTAGGTTCGTGGAACCTAACCTAACCTAACCTAACCTTTTTTTTTTTTTTTTTTTTTTTTTTTTCGCTGGGAAAAATGCGTTACGCATTCCCCCCCATTAGAGGATGGAGGGGATATGTGGGACTCCCCGGCCCATGAGGGCCGGTATACCCACTAAATAACCCAGCGGCACTCCCGCGTCGTCTACTATGGAGGGGAACTGGGAAACCGGCAGAGCCTTTTCTTCCAGTCCCCCGCCGACGACCGCCCGCCTTTACAGCGGGGCCTTCACGCCCCCCCCTGCAGGGAGGGGCCCGGGAACGACCACGAGTGCTTGGCCGTTCCCGCCCGACGGAGGTGGCGAACAGTGCAATGCGAGAGATGGCGCCTCCACGCCTATCTCTCGCTATTCACCACCTTGAGGGGGAAGAAGACGTCTCCTTCTACCCCTCCTCCGCCTGCGCAGCGGCGCGAGAGGGTCCTCCTCCCGCGCGCGCTCCGCTGCCTCCTTCTGGGACATCACGTCCTCACAGAAGGAGGCGACCGCCGCCCAGCCCCTCACGTCCCCCAGCATGGAATTCACCACACTGGGAAGCGAGAGGTCTGGCCCCACTACCGCCACCAAACTGCGGCGCGGCTCGGCCCACGACGGGCACACCTCGAGGGTGTGCTGCGCCGTGTCCTCCGCCGCGCCACAATGGTGGCACGACGGGGCTCCCTCCCTTCCGATTCGGTGCAGGTACGTTCCGAAGCAGCCATGCCCGGATAGCACCTGCACCAGACGGAACGAGAGGAAGCCGTGGGGCCGCTCGAGCCAGTCCTGCAGGACCGGCCCGAGAGCGTCCAACGTTCGGCGGCCAAACGCGGCGGAGGCGAGGTCCACCGTCCAATGTTGGACGATGGCGTCCTTGGCCTCACGCCGGACGGCTTCCCGCTCTTCCGGGGCGGGGTGCTCTCCGAGCGCCCTACGCCCCGCCGTCCACTCGTACACTCTGGCGAGCACCCACGCCTCGAGCTCCCAAGGAGGGGTGCCCGCCAGAGCGCACGCCGCCGCGAAGCCTACCGAGCGGTAGGACCTCGCGACCCGCTGCGCGATGGCCCTTTGGGGCCTGCGAATCGCAGCGGCGTTCTCCCTTCTTTGAAGGGAGTCCGCCCAGATGGGGGCCCCGTAAAGGGCCATGCTCCGCAGTATGCCGGCATACAGCTGCCGGCATCGCGCTTTGGGCCCTCCCATATTTGGAAGGAGCCACGAAAGCGCACCCGCTACCTTCAGCAGGCGCGTCGACAGCCCGCTGAAATGCGGGCCGAAGCGCCACCTGCTGTCGAGCACCAGGCCCAGATATTTCATCTGGGCCTTCACTTCGACCCTGACGCCCTCCACCACGATGTGGGCATCAGCGGGGACGCGCTGCCGAGGCCCGTGGAAGAACACGGCCTCGGTCTTGTGCAGCGCTACCCCCAATCCAAGCCGGCTGATCCTTCCCGCGACCAAGGACCCGCCAGCCGAGGCCAGGCTCGCCGCCTCTCTAAAGCTACTCCCCCGGGCAGTGAGAAGAGTGTCATCTGCGTAGCAAATGACACTCGTGCCACGGAGGAGAGCTCCCCGCAGGAGCCAGTCGAACCCGATGTTCCACAGGAGTGGTCCTAGGACGGACCCCTGTGGAACACCAGACTCCGCGCCATACCGCCGAAGCTGGCCAGCTTTGTCAACGAGGAGGACCGCTCGGTCCTCCAAGTAGCTGGCCAGGAGGCTCCGCATGTACTGAGGCGCTCCATGGTAGCGGAGCGCCTCTAGTATTGTCGAGTGGGGGACAGAATTGAAAGCGTTGGCTATGTCAAATGACACAGCCAAAACTCCGTCCCCCACATCTACAGCCTCCCTAACTTGGCTCTTCAGCCGGGCCAGTGCGTCGATTGTCGAACGCCCCCTTCGGAAACCGAATTGGGCGTCCGACAAGTTCGGCCCGACCTCCAGCAGAAGGCCATTAAGCCGGCTGGCGACAATCCCCTCGAACATTTTACCGACCTCATCGAGCAGGACGATGGGTCGGTATGCCGAGGGGGAGTCTGCCGGGCGTCCCTCCTTCCGGAGGAGGCACAGTTGGCCCTCCTTCCAATGTTTCGGGAACCTCCCCGACGCGAAACACGCGCTGAAGAGGTCCCGAAACCTATCCGCCATCTGGGCGGCGGCGATCGCCACCACCTTTGCGGGGACGCCGTCCGGCCCTGGGGCCGTCTTCTTGCCACGGAGGCGGAGGGTCTCCGTGGCAATTTCATCCGCCGTGACCGGAGGAACCTCTTCCTCCGGCGGAGATGCTTCCCGCGGGGGGTCCATCACTGGTGGGGTGAAGTTGGTCCCAGATGGAAATAGGGACCGCACCACCCCATCCAGCAATGCCGGCTCGAGGGACTCCGTGAGGGGGGGACCAAAGGGGCGCAATTTGTTCTGCGCCGCCTTGTATGGTCTGCCGTACGGGTCCCTGTCGAGACCCTCCAGCATCTCCGCCCGCGCGGCGTCCTTGGCGGCCCCCATCTCCGACTTGAGAACCCTCTTTGCCTCTACGTAAGAGGCGTATAGAAGGTCCTCGTTCTCGGGGTCCCTCCGGCTGCGCCGCCGACTCCGCGCGTATTCCCTCCTTGCCGCCACGCAGGCGGTCCGGAGTCCCGCCAGTCTCTCCGACCACCAGTAGACGGTGCGTCGGGGAGGTGGGCGGCGAGACCGAGGCATACTGGAGTTGCACACCTCGGTCAGGGACTCCCGCAGTTGGGCCGCCGCGGAGTCCACGTCCAGGACTTGGACAGGGGGCGCGAGCCAGTCCTGGACGAACGCCGCTTCCTTGGCCGCCCCACGGTCCAGGCGGGTGAGAGCCCACCGTGGAAAGGGAGAACGGCCCGAGAGAGCCGTCCTCCGGGGGCTCTGGGCGGAGATGTCGAACCGCACGTATCTGTGGTCCGACATTGTCTCCACCATCTCGACCCGCCAGTTTTCGACGCGGGCGGCTAGGATGGGGGTGGCGAACGAGACGTCCACCACTGACCCTCCCCATCGCCGCACACACGTCTGGACCGTCCCCCTGTTGAGGAGGGACACGCCGGACGAGGCCGCCCAGAGCTCGACGGCGGGTCCCCGGACGTTACAAGTGGCGGCTGGGTTGCCCCATGCCGCCGACTTGGCGTTCAGGTCGCCCAATACGGCGACCTGACGAGGCGCCGCCCTACCGACTACCGCGGTGAGGATTTCGAGGAAGTCCTCGAAATCCTGTAGAGGGCGGTTTGGGGAGAAATAAACGCCCACCAAGGCTATTTCCCCCCACGCGGCGGCCACGTATCCCGGTCCCCTCTCTAAGAGCGAGAGGGGAGGGGAGTCTGTGGAAGACCGCGCCACCAATGCCACCAAGCCGTCCCGGTCACCCAGCCATCGGCTAGGGACCGAGTACGGCTCGGCAACTACCGCCACGTCCACCAACCACTCCGCCATGACCTGCATGAGCAGGTCCTGGGCGGCTTTGCAGTGGTTGGTGTTCGCCTGGAGGATGCTATGTCCGGTTCTATCCATCAATCGGACATCGCACCCCCCTCATCGGCCGCCGAGGTCCCTGCTTTAGGGGCGGCGGTCGCAGCGGCAGGCGGGGTCGTCACCTGCGCTCTGCCCTTCTTCGGGGGAGGATTGCAGTTCCTCCCCTTCATTGTATGACCCGCCGGGCGGCCACTGGCAGCGCACACTGCGCAGCGCGGCGTGGCGGCCTTGCAGGAGGCGGACCTGTGCCCCTCCTTGCCGCAGCGGTAGCAGCTGTCCGTCCTATCCACCGTGGACGGACAGAGGGCCCGCGTGTGCCCGATCCCGAAGCACTTGAAGCAGCGCAGAGGCTGGTCTTCAAGTGCCCGGACTCTGCAGGAACCGAATCCTACAGAGAGCCGTCCCTTGGCGAGGACGGCATTTGCTGCGGTGACTGGGCACTCAAGGCGGATAGTGCCCATACCACCGCGGCCGGGCCTTATGTCCCGACCCTGCACCGCTGCGATGTCGCAGCCACCTATAGCTGCGACCGCCGCCACCACCTCCTCTTTGGTGACCGAGTCATCCAGATCGGTCACCTCCAAGGCCGCAGACTTCACAGGACGGACCACCTTGGCCACGTCCACGATGACCTCTCGCAACTTGGTTGCGAAGAGGTCAGCGTTGGCACCGCCCTGGGCCCCCGGGAACTCGAAGATTCGAGCCCCAGCTTGGGTCCGGCGGCACGTGACCGCTCCGATCCCGAGTTGGGTGGGATCGGCGTTGGTACGAGCCCGCTTGAGAACGGACTCGTACGTCTCACCCCTCTCCGCAGCCTCCGTGGTGAGCGTCACCACAACGGCTGCGGTCTTGGGAGGAACCAATTTCCTCGCCGGGGCCCTGTTTGCTGCCGGGGCAGCGGTGGCGGGCTTAGGGGCCGACTTCTTCCCTTTCCCCTTCCCCTTTCCCTTTCCCTTGCCAGTCGCTTGGGACGGGCAGGAAGGGGTGGGGGCAGGGGGGGCAGGGGCGGCGGCCGTTTGCACCTTCTTGGCCTTGCCCTTTCCTCTCACCACTTCCGTCCATGAGTTGGACGGAGTGGTGGAGGGTAATTGGGCGTCCTCCCTTTGGGAGGAAGGCCCCGGCTTGTTCAGCCTCTTGTCCGCCGCCAGTGGCGGTCGGAGGCGCTTCTCCGGTAGCAGCCTGTCCTCGATGCCATCGAGGCAGGCTCTCGTGAAGGCCCTTTCCTCCATAACCACCTTGCGGATGATATCCTCAAGGTTGGAGGAGGAGGGGCCCTCAGCTATCGGTCTGGGGCCGGCCTGGGTAGGCCGGGCCGCGGCTGCAGCTTCCGGTCTGGGCTCGGCCTGAGCAGGCTGGGCCGTGGCTTCAGCCAGCTTCTTGTGCAGCTGGCTTACCTCGGACTGCAAGCGGTCAACCTTCGCTTGCAGTTGACGCGTCTCGTCGGTGCCGGTGCGCTGCACCAGCTCCACGACGATGCCGCGCATGCTCGCGGCCCGGCACTTCAGAGACTTCTGAAGAGTGCCCTTCAAGTTGGAGGACTTGGAGGCGACCTGCGCGATCTCCTCCGCATCCTCCTGCGCCATACGTTCCAGCTCGGCCAGGGAGTGATCCGCGTACAGGACGCTGGACCCCCCGTAGCCGGCCTTAGACCGCGTAGCGCGCGCCTGCTGCTCCTTAGCAGCGACCGTCTCCTCCAGGTCTTGCTGGAGCTGCGCCCGCCGAACCAGGTTCAGCTGGCGCTGCGCGTCTGCCAGACCCACGTCGTGGGTGTCGGCAACGGCGGAAGGCTTAATAGCCTTCAGGGCCTTCCGCTTTGGCTTGGCACTCTTGGAAGAGTCCGAGCCAGAGCCTTCCTTAAGGAAGTCCCTCTTCCGCTTCTGGCGGACCGTAATCGGACCACCCTCCGACTCACACGCAACGGACTCGTTGGAGTACGAGTCCGACAACTCATCCGCCCTGGTGAACAGGCTCACCGCCATCCCCGACGTACCTTCGTCAGGTTGGCCCTGAGAAGGGCCTTTTGGTTGGCCCTGAGAAGGACCGTTAACCTAACCTAACCTTTTTTTTTTTTTTTTTTTTTTTTTTTTGACGCTGGGAAAAATGCGTTACGCATTCCCCCCCATTGGAGGATGGAGGGGATATGTGGGACTCCCCGGCCCATGAGGGCCGGTATACCCACTAAATAACCCAGCGGCACTCCCGCGTCGTCTACTATGGAGGGGAACTGGGAAACCGGCAGAGCCTTTTCTTCCAGTCCCCCACCGACGACCGCCCGCCTTTACAGCGGGGCCTTCACGCCCCCCCCTGCAGGGAGGGGCCCGGGAACGACCACGAGTGCTTGGCCGTTCCCGCCCGACGGAGGTGGCGAACAGTGCAATGCGAGAGATGGCGCCTCCACGCCTATCTCTCGCTATTCACCACCTTGAGGGGGAAGAAGACGTCTCCTTCTACCCCTCCTCCGCCTGCGCAGCGGCGCGAGAGGGTCCTCCTCCCGCACGCGCTCCGCTGCCTCCTTCTGGGACATCACGTCCTCACAGAAGGAGGCGACCGCCGCCCAGCCCCTCACGTCCCCCAGCATGGAATTCACCACACTGGGAAGCGAGAGGTCTGGCCCCACTACCGCCACCAAACCGCGGCGCGGCTCGGCCCACGACGGGCACACCTCGAGGGTGTGCTGCGCCGTGTCCTCCGCCGCGCCACAATGGTGGCACGACGGGGCTCCCTCCCTTCCGATTCGGTGCAGGTACGTTCCGAAGCAGCCATGCCCGGATAGCACCTGCACCAGACGGAACGAGAGGAAGCCGTGGGGCCGCTCGAGCCAGTCCTGCAGGACCGGCCCGAGAGCGTCCAACGTTCGACGGCCAAACGCGGCGGAGGCGAGGTCCACCGTCCAATGTTGGACGATGGCGTCCTTGGCCTCACGCCGGACGGCTTCCCGCTCTTCCGGGGCGGGGTGCTCTCCGAGCGCCCTACGCCCCGCCGTCCACTCGTACACTCTGGCGAGCACCCACGCCTCGAGCTCCCAAGGAGGGGTGCCCGCCAGAGCGCACGCCGCCGCGAAGCCTACCGAGCGGTAGGACCTCGCGACCCGCTGCGCGATGGCCCTTTGGGGCCTGCGAATCGCAGCGGCGTTCTCCCTTCTTTGAAGGGAGTCCGCCCAGATGGGGGCCCCGTAAAGGGCCATGCTCCGCAGTATGCCGGCATACAGCTGCCGGCATCGCGCTTTGGGCCCTCCCATATTTGGAAGGAGCCACGAAAGCGCACCCGCTACCTTCAGCAGGCGCGTCGACAGCCCGCTGAAATGCGGGCCGAAGCGCCACCTGCTGTCGAGCACCAGGCCCAGATATTTCATCTGGGCCTTCACTTCGACCCTGACGCCCTCCACCACGATGTGGGCGTCAGCGGGGACGCGCTGCCGAGGCCCGTGGAAGAACACGGCCTCGGTCTTGTGCAGCGCTACCCCCAATCCAAGCCGGCTGATCCTTCCCGCGACCAAGGACCCGCCAGCCGAGGCCAGGCTCGCCGCCTCTCTAAAGCTACTCCCCCGGGCAGTGAGAAGAGTGTCATCTGCGTAGCAAATGACACTCGTGCCACGGAGGAGAGCTCCCCGCAGGAGCCAGTCGAACCCGATGTTCCACAGGAGTGGTCCTAGGACGGACCCCTGTGGAACACCAGACTCCGCGCCATACCGCCGAAGCTGGCCAGCTTTGTCAACGAGGAGGACCGCTCGGTCCTCCAAGTAGCTGGCCAGGAGGCTCCGCATGTACTGAGGCGCTCCATGGTAGCGGAGCGCCTCTAGTATTGTCGAGTGGGGGACAGAATTGAAAGCGTTGGCTATGTCAAATGACACAGCCAAAACTCCGTCCCCCACATCTACAGCCTCCCTAACTTGGCTCTTCAGCCGGGCCAGTGCGTCGATTGTCGAACGCCCCCTTCGGAAACCGAATTGGGCGTCCGACAAGTTCGGCCCGACCTCCAGCAGAAGGCCATTAAGCCGGCTGGCGACAATCCCCTCGAACATTTTACCGACCTCATCGAGCAGGACGATGGGTCGGTATGCCGAGGGGGAGTCTGCCGGGCGTCCCTCCTTCCGGAGGAGGCACAGTTGGCCCTCCTTCCAATGTTTCGGGAACCTCCCCGACGCGAAACACGCGCTGAAGAGGTCCCGAAACCTATCCGCCATCTGGGCGGCGGCGATCGCCACCACCTTTGCGGGGACGCCGTCCGGCCCTGGGGCCGTCTTCTTGCCACGGAGGCGGAGGGTCTCCGTGGCAATTTCATCCGCCGTGACCGGAGGAATCTCTTCCTCCGGCGGAGATGCTTCCCGCGGGGGAACCTAACCTAACCTAACCTAACCTAACCAACCGTCAATTGCAAAATTTCGTTTTCGGTAACAGAAAGCCAAAATATTGACTGTTTTGTTCCTGAAAACGCGCTTTTGTGTACGGAAAAAATCCAAAAATATTTTTTCTTGACTCGAACTTAAGGTGAATATAGCCGCGTGATACACCATTAGAAGCGGCTCGCGACGCCCTATCCGTAGAGCTAGCGCACGTACTCATCAGTCAGAAGATATTTCGAAAAACTGCGATTTACCGTTAGAATTTGTTAAATTTTGGTCTTTTTAGGAGGTTTTTAGGCTATTTTTCATTTTTTCTTCAACATCTTGCTGGTTTCTGCACATCTCGCGGCTGGTCCATCCTCGCCCGGCGTCACTGCACGCATCTGAAACAGAAAAGACACTGATAACCGCCAAAAAGTGAAAAAATTCAAAAAGTGAAAAAATTCGTCCGCCCACCCACCCATATTATAGTTACTAGGTAAAGAAACTCGCATTTTGTAGGGAATTTATACTTTAAAATTCTATATCTCTTAAAGTAAGCCACATATTTGACCGGGGTTTTTAACATTGTACTAGTATAATTATTCACTGTTTTTTGACATTATAAGATTGACTCTAGCTCGACTCATTTTTGAGTTGACATATTTGGTGACATTTTATTTTTAAATTGATATTATTTACCTTCTCAAAGGTACGTTTTTACAACATTTTCTGATCTTTTGATCCATACAAGTGTACGGCTTTTGCCAGGAGTAAAAATAAGGTTAGGTTAGCGACATTAGTTTAGAAATTGACAAATTCAAAAATAATTTTACAACTTTTACAAACTTTTTATTAATTATATTTTAACATTTATACGTGTCCCTCTGATCCCCCACAACAATGTTTGGCTTCCGCACGCCTGCTAAAGGTTCCAAACCCTCAACATCTTCAGGGAAAACTCCACCCGCCACGCAGGAGAGCGAAAGGATCCAACGCGCCAGCGTGCGCCGGAGTATAGGAGAATGGGAGTCTGGCAAATCAGACCCCATCACACCAACCACTCCTAAGAAAACGGCGCCGGTGGAACTACCAAAGCTGAAAACGGTGCTCCCGCAAGGGATTAGACCCGGTGCGAGAGTGCCGACGGAGGCTGCGATAAGTCCACCGACGCAGCCCAGATACACCTGCAGGCTGGCAGAAGCCAAGGCGTGTCTTACCAAAGCCAAGATCAACTTAGGAAACTCTAGAAATATTAAAACGGAGATTAAGGCTGAGGTATTACACGCCATCGAAAGGCTCTACCAGCTTGTTAAGGAAGCGGAAAGCGAAAGGGAACAGGGAGGGAAAAAAGGCAATGAAACGGTGACTGAAAAAGAACCAGAGAAGAAAAAGGACTCGGAAAAGGAGAAACAGACTGAGAGGGAAATGAGAAATGAAGGACAGGAATTGGTGAAGAAAATGGAAGAACACGCAGTACTCATTCGCGAAAATACAGAGAGAATGGGGAAGCTACAGGAAAGAATGGAAAGGCACCAAGAGGTAGTGGAAAGGCAGACATACGCGAGTGTAGCAGCGGCGCATCCCGGAAAGCAACTCCCGATGCCGACCGCGCTATACTCGGTAGTGGTCAGTGCCAAAGATGAGATGGAAACGGGAGAGGAAGTGTTGCAAAGGATAAGAGAAACGGTAAAAGCCAAAGAAGGAGGAATAGTGGTAGAAAAGATCCGCAAAGCTAAGGACAGAAAAGTGATCGTGGGGTGTAAGACAGAGGAGGAAAGACAAGCAGTTAAGGAGAGACTGAAAAAAGCAGAGGAGTTCCTAAATGTGGAAGAGATGCGAAACAAGAACCCTTTAATTATTTTTAAGAATGTACTTAGCTATAATAGTGATGATGAAATACTAAATTCAATTTGGAAGCAAAACGAGAAGATTTTAAAAGATTTGGACAGGACCGAAAATAAATTAGAGATAGTTTACAAAAAGAAAACCAGCAACACCCAAACGCATCACGTCATCATGAGGGTGTCCCCCGGAGTCTGGCAGCGCCTGGTCCACGCAGGTTCCGTCGTAATAGACCTCCAGCGAGTCCGAGTGGCAGACCAGTCGCCACTCGTGCAATGCTCGCTGTGTCTCGGCTACGGTCACGGACGACGGTTCTGCGTGGAGACCACCGTGAAGTGCAGCCACTGCGGGGGGCCCCACATGAGGGCGGAGTGCGCCGACTGGCTCGCCAATGCGCCCCCTTCCTGCTGTAACTGCGTGCACGCCAGAGCTGAAAAAGTTGACCACAACGCTTTCAGCTCGGAGTGCGCGATCAGGAGGAAGTGGGACGCATTGGCCAGGGCCACAATAGCTTACCTTTAAGATGGCCTCAGGCACAACCACCGACGAGCCACGAAGAAGCAGTCCAAGCAAACGGTTAGGACCATGATGACCATGGCCCTCCGTTTGCCTCTGAGTAACAAATCGCAGTCGGTGAAAAACATTTTCAAAGTCTCGGCCATTACAACTGTAAAAATATAAAAAATTTAAAATATCAAAACTAACGTTAACTAAGCCTTGTTGGCTTTATATATTGTGAGATAATATATAATCAACCAGCATAACATAGCACGTAAGAGTAAAATTTAGTAAAACATAACATATAACGATTTGGATTTAAAAATGTAAAATAAGTAAAAATTAAAATTAGAAAACATTAAATATCACCACAAAGTTGGTCTTTTTGTAAATTATATCATAATAAATAACATCACATAATAAAAAACATAGTAAAACAAGCAATAATTTAAAAGTAAAACCATTGAAATAGAAAAAGATTAAAACATGTAGCTCTTTAGTAAATATATCATAGTGTAATTAGTAGTTGGAACATTTTGTTCATATGATTCGCAAATCTTAGTTATAATAAAAAATAGTCGTTTAAAATTTTGTTAAATTCACTTGCACTACATAAGTAGAATTGGAATGTATTAAATTTCTCTTTAGCTTAAACTCACTTGCATAATTTCAGTAAAAATTGGAAAGTTTTAAAATAATATTGATTAAATTCATTTGCATAAGTTAGGTAAAAATTAGAATGTAAAAATTTTCTCTTAGTTTAAATTCATTTAGTATAACTTCAGTAAAACATTGTAACGTAAAAATTAGTTGAGGTAATTAGTAGTTTTTCATTTTGTATAGAATCTTAAGAAGTAATAACAAAGTCTCTGATCTCCATGTCAGAGGGACACCTTAGTGCCATTTCTAGATGGCGGAAAAAAAAAAAAAAAAAAAAAAAAAACCTAACCTAACCTAACCTAACCTAACCTAACCTAACCTAACCTAACCTAACCTAACCTAACCTAACCTAACCTAACCTAACCTAACCTAACCTTTTTTTTTTTTTTTTTTTTTTTCGCTGGGAAAAATGCGTTACGCATTCCCCCCCATTAGAGGATGGAGGGGATATGTGGGACTCCCCGGCCCATGAGGGCCGGTATACCCACTAAATAACCCAGCGGCACTCCCGCGTCGTCTACTATGGAGGGGAACTGGGAAACCGGCAGAGCCTTTTCTTCCAGTCCCCCGCCGACGACCGCCCGCCTTTACAGCGGGGCCTTCACGCCCCCCCCTGCAGGGAGGGGCCCGGGAACGATCACGAGTGCTTGGCCGTTCCCGCCCGACGGGGGTGGCGAATAGTGCAATGCGAGAGATGGCGCCTCCACGCCTGTCTCTCGCTATTCACCCCCTTGAGGGGAGAGAGGACGTCTTCTCCTACCCCTCCTCCGCCTGTGCGGTGGCGCGAGAGGGTCCTCCTCCCGCGCGCGCTCCGCTGCCTCCTTCTGGGACATCACGTCCTCACAGAAGGAGGCGACCGCTGCCCAGCCCCTCCCGTCTCCCAGCATGGAGTTCACCACACTGGGGAGCGAGAGGTCTGGCCCCACTACCGCCACCAAGCCGCGGCGCGGCTCGGCCCACGACGGGCACACCTCGAGGGTGTGCTGCGCCGTGTCCTCCGCCGCGCCACAATGGTGGCACGACGGGGCTCCCTCCCTTCCGATCCGGTGCAGGTACGATCCGAAGCAGCCATGCCCGGATAGCACCTGCATCAGACGGAACGAGAGGAAGCCGTGGGGCCGCTCGAGCCAGTCCTGCAGGACCGGCCCGAGAGCGTCCAGCGTTCGGCGGCCAAACACGGCGGAGGCGAGGTCCACCGTCCAATGTTGGACAATGGCGTCCTTCGCCTCTCGCCGGACAGCCTCCCGCTCTTCCGGGGCGGGGTGCTCACCGAGCGCCCTACGTCCCGCCGTCCACTCGTATACTCTGGCAAGCACCCACGCCTCGAGTTCCCAAGGAGGGGTGCCCGCCAGAGCACACGCCGCCGCGAAGCCCACCGAGCGGTAGGCCCTCGCCACCCGCTGCGCGATGACCCTTTGGGGCCTGCGGATCGCGGTGGCGTTCTCCCTTCTCTGAAGGGAGTCCGCCCAGATGGGGGCCCCGTAAAGGGCCATGCTCCGCAGGATGCCGGCATACAATTGCCGGCATCGCGCTTTTGGCCCCCCCATATTCGGGAGGAGCCAAGAGAGGGCACCCGCGACCTTGAGCAAGCGCGACGACAGCCCGCTGAAATGCGGGCCGAAGCGCCACCTGCTGTCGAGCACCAGGCCCAGATATTTCATCTGGGCCTTCACTTCAACCCTGACGCCCTCCACCACGATGTGGGCGTCAGTGGGGATGCGCTGCCGAGGCCCGTGGAAGAACACGGCCTCGGTCTTCTGCAGCGCCACCCCCAATCCTAGCTGGCGGATCCTTCCCGCAACCAAGGATCCGCCAGCCGAGGCCAGGCCCGCCGCTTCCCTAAAGCTTCTCCCCCGGGCAGTGAGAAGAGTGTCATCTGCATAGCAGATGACACTCGTGCCACGGAGGAGAGCTCCCCGCAGGAGCCAATCGAAGCCGATGTTCCACAGGAGAGGTCCTAAGACGGACCCCTGTGGAACACCGGACTCCGCGCCGTACCGCCGAAGTTGGCCAGCTTTATTTACGAGAAGGACCGATCGGTCCTCCAAGTAGCTGGCCAGAAGGCTCCGCAGGTACTGAGGCACTCCATGGTAGCGGAGCGCCTCAAGTATTGTGGAGTGGGGGACGGAGTTGAAGGCGTTGGCTATGTCGAATGACACAGCCAAAACCCCGTCCTTTGCCTCCACAGCCTCCCTTACTTGGCCCTTCAGCCGGGCCAGCGCGTCTACTGTCGAACGCCCCCTTCGGAAACCGAATTGGGCGTCCGACAAGTTTGGCCCGACCTCCAGCAGAAGGCCGTTAAGCCGGCTGGCGACGATCCCCTCGAACAGTTTACCGACCTCATCGAGCAGAACGATGGGCCGGTATGCCGAGGGGGAGTCCACCGGGCGTCCCTCCTTTCGGAGGAGGCATAATTGCCCCTCCTTCCAAGGCTTCGGGAACCTCCCCGACGCGAAACATGCGCCGAAAAGGTCCCGAAACCTCTCCTCCATCTGGGCGGCAGCGATCGCCACCACCCGCGCGGGGACACCGTCCGGCCCTGGGGCCGTCTTCTTGGCGCGGAGGCGGAGGGCCTCCGCAGCAAGCTCCTCCGCCGTCACTGGAGGGATCTCCTCCTCTGGCGGGGACGCTTCCCGCGGGGGGTCCATTACTGGTGGGGTGAAGGTAGCCCTTGTCGGAAACAAGGACCGAACCACCCCATCCAGCAATGCCGGCTCGAGGGACTCCGTCAGCGGGGGACCAAAGGGGCGCAGTTTATTCCGCGCCGCCTTGTATGGTCTCCCGTACGGGTCCCTGTCGAGGCCCTCTAACATCTCCGCCCGCGCGGCGTCTTTAGCGGCCCCCATTTCCGACTTGAGGACCTTCTTTGCCTCTACGTAAGAGGCGTAGAGAAGGTCCTCGTCCGCGGGGTCCCTCTGACTGCGCCGCCGACTCCGCGCGTATTGCCGCCTTGCCGCCACGCAGGCGGCCCTGAGCCCCGCCAGTCTCTCCGACCACCAGTAGACGGCACGACGGGGAGGCGGACGGCGAGACCGAGGCATGCTGGAGTTGCACACCTCGGTCAGGGACTCCCGAAGTTGGGCCGCCGCGGAGTCCACGTCCAGGACTTGGACAGGAGGCGCAAGCCAGTCCTGGACGAACGCCGCTTCCTTGGCCGCCCCACGGTCCAGGCGGGTGAGAGCCCACCGTGGAAAGGGAGAACGGCCCGAGAGGGACGTCCTCCGGGGGCTCAGGGTGGAGATGTCGAACTGCACGTATCTGTGGTCCGACATTGTCTCCACCATCTCGACCCGCCAGTTTTCGACGCGGGCGGCTAGGATGGGGGTGGCGAACGAGACGTCCACCACTGACCCTCCCCATCGCCGCACACACGTCTGGACCGTCCCCCTGTTGAGGAGGGACACGCCGGACGAGGCCGCCCAAAGCTCGACGGCGGGTCCCCGGACGTTACAAGTGGCGGCTGGGTTGCCCCATGCCGCCGACTTGGCGTTCAGGTCACCCAATACGGCGACCTGACGAGGCGCCGCCCTACCGACTACCGCGGTAAGGATTTCGAGGAAGTCCTCGAAATCCTGTAGAGGGCGGTTTGGGGAGAAATAAACGCCCACAAAGGCTATTTCCCCCCACGCGGCGGCCACGTATCCCGGTCCCCTCTCTAAGAGCGAGAGGGGAGGGGAGTCTGTGGAAGACCGCGCCACCAATGCCACCAAGCCGTCCCGGTCACCCAGCCATCGGCTAGGGACCGAGTACGGCTCGGCAACTACCGCCACGTCCACCAACCACTCCGCCATGACCTGCATCAGCAGGTCCTGGGCGGCTTTGCAGTGGTTGGTGTTCGCCTGGAGGATGCGATGTCCGGTCCTATCCATCAATCGGACATCGCACCCCCCTCATCGGCCGCCGAGGTCCCTGCTTTAGGGGCAGCGGTCGCAGCGGCAGGCGGGGTCGTCACCTGCGCTCTGCCCTTCTTCGGGGGAGGATTGCAGTTCCTCCCCTTCATTGTATGACCCGCCGGCCGGCCACTGGCTGCGCACACTGCGCAGCGCGGCGTGGCGACGTTGCAGGAGGCGGACCTGTGCCCCTCCTTGCCGCAGCGGTAGCAGCTGTCCGTCCTATCCACCGTGGACGGACAGAGGGCCCGCGTGTGCCCGATCCCGAAGCACTTGAAGCAGCGCAGAGGCTGGTCTTCAAGTGCCCGGACTCTGCAGGAACCGAATCCTACAGAGAGCCGTCCCTTGGCGAGGACGGCATTTGCTGCGGTGACTGGGCACTCAAGGCGGATAGTGCCCATGCCACCGCGGCCGGGCCTTATGTCCCGACCCTGCACCGCTGCGATGTCGCAGCCACCTATAGCTGCGACCGCCGCCACCACCTCCTCTTTGGTGACCGAGTCATCCAGATCGGTCACCTCCAAGGCCGCAGACTTCACAGGACGGACCACCTTAGCCACGTCCACGATAACCTCTCGCAACTTGGTTGCGAAGAGGTCAGCGTTGGCACCGCCCTGGGCCCCCGGGAACTCGAAGATTCGAGCCCCAGCTTGGGTCCGGCGGCACGTGACCGCTCCGATCCCGAGTTGGGTGGGATCGGCGTTGGTACGAGCCCGCTTGAGAACGGACTCGTACGTCTCACCCCGCTCCGCAGCCTCCGTGGTGAGCGTCACCACAACGGCTGCGGTCTTGGGAGGAACCAATTTTCTCGCGGGGGCCCTGTTGGCTGCTGGGGCAGCGGTGGCGGGCTTAGGGGCCGACTTCTTCCCTTTCCCCTTCCCCTTTCCCTTTCCCTTGCCAGTCGCTTGGGACGGGCAGGAAGGGGTGGGGGCAGGGGGGGCAGGGGCGGCGGCCGTTCGCACCTTCTTGGCCTTGCCCTTTCCTCTCACCACTTCCGTCCATGAGTTGGACGGAGTGGTGGAGGGTAATTGAGCGTCCTCCCCTTGGGAGGAAGGCCCCGGCTTGTTCAGCCTCTTGTCCGCCGCCAGTGGCGGTCGGAGGCGCTTCTCCGGTAGCAGCCTGTCCTCGATGCCATCGAGGCAGGCTCTCGTGAAGGCCCGTTCCTCCATAACCACCTTGCGGATTATATCCTCAAGGTTGGAGGAGGAGGGGCCCTCAGCTATCGGTCTGGGGCCGGCCTGGGTAGACCGGGCCGCGGCTGCAGCTTCCGGTCTGGGCTCGGCCTGAGCAGGCAAGGCCGTGGCTTCAGCCAGCTTCTTGTGCAGCTGGCTTACCTCCGACTGCAAGCGGTCAACCTTCGCTTGCAGTTGACGCGTCTCGTCGGTGCCGGTGCGCTGCACCAGCTCCACGACGATGCCGCGCATGCTCGCGGCCCGGCACTTCAGAGACTTCTGAAGAGTGCCCTTCAAGTTGGAGGACTTGGAGGCGACCTGCGCGATCTCCTCCGCATCCTCCTGCGCCATACGTTCCAGCTCGGCCAGGGAGTGATCCGCGTACAGGACGCTGGACCCCCCGTAGCCGGCCTTAGACCGCGTAGCGCGCGCCTGCTGCTCCTTAGCAGCGACCGTCTCCTCCAGGTCTTGCTGGAGCTGCGCCCGCCGAACCAGGTTCAGCTGGCGCTGCGCGTCTGCCAGACCCACGTCGTGGGTGTCGGCAACGGCGGAAGGCTTAATAGCCTTCAGGGCCTTCCGCTTTGGCTTGGCACTCTTGGAAGAGTCCGAGCCAGAGCCTTCCTTAAGGAAGTCCCTCTTCCGCTTCTGGCGGACCGTAATCGGACCACCCTCCGACTCACACGCAACGGACTCGTTGGAGTACGAGTCCGACAACTCATCCGCCCTGGTGAACAGGCTCACCGCCATCCCCGACGAACCTTCGTCAGGTTGGCCCTGAGAAGGGCCTTTTGGTTGGCCCTGAGAAGGGCCTTTTGGTTGGCCCTGAGAAGGGCCTTTTGAGAAACGCCCGGAGGCGTCCCGCGCAAGCTTCTTAGGCATGATACCGCAAATGTTGTAGATAACCGCAAGAAATCTCTACAACGCACAGTGCACTTTGGCCGAGCTCAGTTCTGCCACTCCGTTACGGTGGTCAGAACTGAGTCGTTTCCGGGAGACACGACGTGGACGTAAGCACTGTGGGGGGTCCCCCAACCTAACCTAACCTAACCTAACCTTTTTTTTTTTTTGTTGCCCAGGAAAACCTTTTATAGGTACCATCAGCCCGGGGGGACCGATGGTTATGTGGGAGTCCTGCCCTGACAAAGGCAGTATACCCACTAAAAACCTGGGGTGTTCCTCTTCTCCGCAAGAGTGGGGAAGCCGTGGGATCGCTTTGCGCCTCCATAGCTTCCCCAGCGGTCGTCCGTTTGGACACTCCTCTGGGGGGTGTTGACACGCCCCCCTTACTCCGCTTAAGGCACCTCGGAACACAGGACGAGATGCCTTACAGCTCGGGACCTCTCAGGTCAGGCAACAGATCCCCCGATCTGTTACCCGAAGGTCCCCATTTACGGTTGCATGCGGCTGGCGAATGCCAACCGCCTGCGACCTGTTCTCCTTCGGCGTATTGGGTCCGAAAGGATATCATCCTCTCGGTCTCTTTCCGCCGCCTCCTTTTCGTGCATTACGTGCTCAGCAAAGCCGGCAACCGCACTCCAGTTCGTCTCACTCTCCGCCATCGCCCTAATTATGGCTGCGAGTGAGACATCTGCCCCAATCACCGCCGCCATCTCGGCACGCGGCACTGCCCAGGCAGGACACTCGGCGCGGGTGTGCTGCGCCGTGTCCTCCAACGCCCCGCAGTGATGGCACACCATCGTCGGCTCACGACGCACAACACGGCACAGATACCTCCCGAAGCAACCATGCCCCGAGAGAATCTGCGCCAAGCGGAATGTTGGAGCGCCGTGGCGACGATCGACCCATTCTTGTAGAACGGGCCGAAAAGCAGCCACCACATCCCGGCTAGCAGCCGGTGACTCCATCCTTTCCGACCAATGCCTGAACAGGTCCTCGCGGCCCTGTTCTCTCCAGCGCTTGATCTCCTCAGGCATTGGCCACCCACCATCCTTTTTTACAGCTACGCTGCGCCAGTACACCGTCGCTAATACCCCAGCTTCGAGGTCCCACGGCGGCGCGCTGGCCAGTAAGCACGCCGCCTCGAAAGAGACGGTGTGGTACGCTCGGGCCGCCCTTATCGCAATGACCCGCTGCGGACGTCGCAGTAGGGTCTGGTTTCGGGCGTTCAGGGCATTCGCCCATATGGGTGCTCCGTAAAGCGCCTTGGAGCGTACCACCCCGGCGAAAAGGCGACGACACGTCACGTTTGGCCCTCCTATATTAGGGAGCAGACTCCCGAGCACTCCGGCGAAGGCGATGAGCTTCGGAGCCAATCGCTTGAAGTGCTCTTCGAACCTCCATCGACCGTCGAGGACAAGGCCTAGGTACCGCATCGTCGGCTCGACGGCGATAGAGGTTCCACCCACTACTACACTTTGCCCAATTGGTGGAGCTCTCCGAGGCCCATGGAAAACCAGAGCTTCGGACTTATCCAAGGCTACCTCCAGCCCAAGCATCCTTATCCTACGGACTACTTGGGCAACTCCGGCCGTAGCTAAAATGGCCGCCTCTCTATAGTTACTACCGCGGGCTGTGACAAGAGTGTCATCGGCGTAGCAGACTACGCCGATCCCCCATAAGTTTTGCCCGCGGAGCACATAGTCGTAACCGATGTTCCACAGGAGGGGTCCTAAAACTGAACCCTGTGGAACACCGCACGACATCTTCCTCTCTTTCCATTCGCCCTCTTGGGCTTGGTAAATTACGGCCCTATTGGCGAAATAACTAGCCACGGAGTCCCTCAAGTACCGGGGCACACCATGGTATCTGAGGGCCTCCATTACGGTCTCCCAGGGAAGGGTGTTAAAGGCATTTTTTATGTCTAGCGACACTGCCAACAATACCCCACCCCCCGAGACCGCCTCCTCAGCAAGTTCCCGCACCCTAGCAATGGCATCCACAGTTAAACGCCCGTGGCGGAACCCGAACTGGCCATCACTAAGGTTTGGACCCACTTCGACCAAGTGCCGGACGAGACGAGCAGCAAGTACTCGCTCGAAGAGCTTACTTGTTTCTCCAAGCAGTACGATGGGCCTGTACGCTGATGGGGAGTCAGCTGGGCGTCCATTCTTCCTTAAAAGGACCAACTTTCCTCGCTTCCAGCACTGCGGGAAATAGCCCTTCGCTAGGCACGCTGAGAAAAGTGCCCTTATTTCCTCCCCGAGCTCTTTTGCAGCATGGGCCAAGATTCGGCCTGGCACACCGTCTGGTCCGGGAGCCGAATTTTTTGACCGAAGTCTTAACACGGCCACCCCTAACTCAGTGTCACTCACAGGCGGGACCTCTTCATCCATCTCGTCAGGCAACACTTCTCTGGGGACCATGGTAGGCGGGCACCACGCCTCCCTTTGAGGGAAAAGTGCAGACACTACCTGATCGAGTAGCCGTGGTTCAAGGGTTGTGGTGAGTGGGGGGACCCATGGACGAAGCTTACCCGTAACCGACTTGTAAGGGCGCCCCCAGGGATCCCGATCGAGAGACTCCAGCCACTCTCGCCACGCTGACTCTTTTGCCTCCTTAATGGCCACCTGAAGATCTTGGCAGGCGGCTCTATAGTTAGTATAGCGCTGACTCTCCTCTTCCTCATCCCGCACTCTCCACCGACGGCAACGAGTGTAAAGCCGCCGCGTAGCAACGCAGGCACTCCGTAATTGCCGGAGCTCCGGCTTCCACCAATATATTTTTTGTGGGGGCAGTTTCGTCCTAACCCGTGGCATGGAGACGTCACAGATCCTCGCAAGAGCCTCTCCCAATCGCTCCGCCGCGGCATCTACGTCCTCCATTACTGGGCCTGCCATCCAGGCCTCCACAATGGCGGCCTCGACTGCAACCTCCCTGTTCAGTCCCCTTAGAGACCACCGCGGGCCGGCATTAGCTGGCGGAGATGGTGCCTGCCCTGCGGACGCAGAGATGCTGAACCGGATGTATCGGTGATCAGACAATGTCTCTACGTCCGTTTCTACCTTCCAATCTCGAACACGGAGTGCAACGGTGGGAGAAGCGAACGTCAAGTCCACTATGGACCCACCCTGTTGTCGCACACACGTATTCTCGGTGCCCCTGTTAAGGATCAGGAGACCCAGGGACGCCGCCCACTCTTCCAAGACACTACCTCTTGCGTCAGTTGTTGGGGATCCCCACGCCGTTGACTTAGCGTTGAAATCCCCAGCAACCAATATAGGACTGGGGCGCACTGCTCCCGCCAGAACTCCGACTTCAGCAAGAATTCGCTCGAAGTCGACTAAGTTCCGATTTGGAGAGCAGTACACCCCAATCACCGCTATGCCACAGCTGCCGCCCACAACAGCCAGCACGCATCCCTGTCCTTTCACTACTTTCTTGAAAGGCGGGGAGCTAGCAGATGATTGTGTGACAATGGCCACCGATTCCTCTCTGTCTGCCACCCAGTTGTCCCGAGAAGGGACTAAATAGGGCTCGGCAACTACTGCAATTTGTATCGACCACTCCGCCAGGCTCTGGAGCAGAAGATCCTGAGCCCTGGCGGAGTGGTTGATGTTCGCCTGCAGGAATCGGATGGCCATCCTAATTGGAGTCCATCCGATCCTCCATTCGCGCTTCTGGGCGCGCAGATGGCTGCGATGGGGCTGAGGAGCCTACGCTAGCCGTCTTTTTTCCTCCTTTTCCTTTGTTGGAGGCCGAACCTTTGCAGGTCTTGGCCCCGACACGGTGGTCAGCCTTCTTGCCGGCCGCTTCGCACACTGGGCAGTGTTGCTCAGCCTCACACTGTACCGCCTTGTGCCCAGCTTTGCCGCAGCGGAAGCAGAGTGCACTGCGGTCCTCGGTACTTGGGCATTTTGCCCCCACGTGTCCAGCTTCGAAGCATCGGTAGCAACGTAGAGGCCTTTCCTCCAGTATTTTCACCGAAACAGACACCCAGTTCACTAGCACCCTTCCGGCTGCGACTTTTTTCGCTGCGGCAACGGGGCAGCGCAGCCAAACGGTTCCTTCACGCCCAGGAGGCCGCACAATATCAGCAACCTTTACCGATTCTATAGTGCAGCCTCCCACCTTTGCAACGGCCGCTGCGACATCCTCTTTACTTGAGGAGTCATCGAGGCCCGAGAGACGCATCTCCACGCACTTCTCGGGACGGGAGACCCTGACAAGGGCTCCACTGAGGGACTCTCTGAGCTTATTTGCTAGAGAGTCAGCCTTCTCCACGCTCGTTGCTCCAGCCCCAGACACCTCCAATAGACGGGCGCCTGTGGCGACTGTCCGGAACTTGACACTGTCTATGCCCAGCTCTGTCAAGTTGATGCGCTCTCTCGCTTCAGTAAGCATCTGGCCGTAGGTGAGGCCTTTCTCAACTGCATCTGGTTGCAGCGTCAGTACGACCACTGCCGAGCGAGGGGGCTTCAGCTTTCTCTGCGCAGGCCTTGTGGGTGGCACCTTAGCGGCCTTAGGTGCTGCTACCTTTTGGGCTTTGGTAGCAGCGGTACTACGCTTGCCTTTTCGGGTTACCTGTTGCCATTCCTCTTCCACGGGTTTAGGAACAGGACTCGGCGGGCGCGGTGCCTTGGGCACCTCTTCCCTCTTTTTTCCCCCTTTTGGAGCTTTTGCTACTCCACTCGTACTCGCCATAGCCTCCAAAGGAGGGGACGGAGCTCGAGTAGCAGCCGCCTCAGTTGGGGGAGCTGCGCTTGTTTTCTTTTTATCTGCGGCCAATGGTGGCCGAAGACGTTTCTCCGGCAACAAGCGGTCTTCTAGCCCCTCGAAGCGAGCATTGACCATTGCGCCACATTGGGTCATGACAGCACGCACAATCTCATCAACCACTAAAGCCGGAGTTGGTGCTGAAGTCGGCGTCGGCTGATGCGCGATCAGGCGCAGCTGGGCCATCTCCTCACGAACCACTTTTAACTCGCATGCGAGCTTGAAATTGGCTGCCTCCAGTCGGGCTACCTCTTCCGTCATCGAGCGTGATCGAAGTTCTGCAAAGGAAACTTTGATAGTTTCGGCCGCATCTTTTAGAGCTCGAACATACGTCCCTTTTAAATGGCCAGACGTCGTGGCAACCTTGATAATGGTGTCCACCGAATCCGACACGAGCCTACCTAGATCCGGTGAATCATCACTCTCGTGATCGCTCATCGCCATCACCGCAGGAGATTTACGGAATGTGGCGGCTATTGTCTCCCTTTTCCGCCTACAATCCTCTGCCATCTCCAATTCAGCATTGAGTCGGAGCTCCTCGGCTTTTGCTTCATTAAGTTCGGCCTTGGCCTTTGCCAGACCGACGTATTTTCCCGTAGTGGGGGGACGTCCACGCCCTCTCCTTGCCATTGAAGTTTTGGGTGGCACCCCCACATCTTCACTATCAGTGTCGTCACCAATGTGACGCTTCCTCCAAAAACGGCTCCCTTCAGGTGATGACACCCCTGAAGCCAAAGTAGCTACCGATTGGAAGCTACCATCGGAGTCCGTGTCGGAAAGATTTGCCATCATCGCCGAAGCGGTTGGCAGGTCTTCACCACTCCTTTCTGAGATCACGCTGCGGGTCAGAACGACACGTGCCTCCCTCGTCAATTTCAATCCACTCTGACTTGAGCCAGAATGCGTAGGGCTAAGTGCCGAAGCACTAGCACACACTACATCATCTTGTTCAAGCGCCAATGCGCCAACATTCTTCTCCACCTCACAGCCAGAACGGCCACTCCCATTTTTTGTTTTAATAATTTCAATTTCCATAACAGTTCCCACGAGTGTGAGGGAAATAAAACGTCACCACCGAAGTGCCACCGACCAGTGCCCTCTGTAGCCGGGGAAGGGTATATACTGCGGAGGTCCCCTGGTATCCGCAGGTTTTTACGTGTTTTCTCACGGGTTTTTTGTTTCGAGATTTTCCTTCCTCTGGGCCCGGCCAATTAAGGCAAGTCCCCTTCGGTCCATGCTGCTGCGACGTACCCCTTTAGGCCTAACAGGGGTCGTTGAAGCAACAACATGGATACCGGTTGGAGAGGCGGCGAACTCTCTCCGACAGACTGAGCAATAGTGTTAGTATCGCTCATCTGCCCAAACTCCATCTAATGGACTCCATCGCGCCCTCTGCTTGGCAAAGCGGCGCCACTCCTACCCCCATTTCCCCCCCAGTGTGTTCTGTCCGCGCCGGTTTGTCGCTAGCTTCCAACTCGAAGCTATCGACAAACCGAGACCCCCTATCCGCAACCCGGGGACGCGCCACGTCGGTGTATCACCTCACCGCCTGCTGGGAAGGAGACCCAGTAGGTTCGTGGAACCTAACCTAACCTAACCTAACCTAACCTAACCTAACCTAACCGAAAATTCAAATATTGACCAAATATCGCGTGCGATACACCAAATTAAGCGTCTCGACGTCCATTGTGCGTATATATATTGTAACGAGGCACGGTCGACACTAAACTTTTGACTTTTCGACAATTTTCATTTTTTGTCAAAACTTAGAAAATTTTTATTCCCATTTCGGCTTTAATTAATTACTAGTTCCAAATTTTTAGATTCTGTTTGCTAGGATAGTTGCAGTTCATCGCATCTGATAACCGTCAATTGCAAACTTTCGTTTTCGGTAGGAAAAAGCCAAAATTTTGACCGTTTGTTCCCGAAAACGAGCTTTTGTCTACGGAAAAATCGGAAAATATTTTTCTTGACTCGAACTTAAAGTGAATATAGCCGCGCAATACACCATTAGAAGCGGCTCGCGACGCCCTATCCGTAGAGCACGCGAACGTATTCATTAGTCAGAAGGAATATCGAAAAACTGCGATTTTCCATCAAAATTCATCAAATTTTGTTAATTTTCGGGTGTTTTTAGGCATTTTCTCAAATTTTCTCCACCATCTTGCTGGTTTCTGCACTTCCCGTGGCTGCTCCATCCTCGCCCGGCGTAACTGCACGCATCTGAAACAGAAAAAACACTGATTAGCGCCAAAATTTGAAAAAATTCGCCCGCTCACCCTCCCATTGTGTCGTTAGACACGTAAGAAAGATTGACTTTTAGGAGGGAAAACACCCATAACTCCTAAAATAAGGCGAATTTTTGGACGGGGTTTTTGACTACGTACTCGTACGGTGACAAGGCTGTTGCCTCTAGTCATAGTTTTAAGTTTTATTTAGTTTTTTACATTTTGACATTGACTTAACGGTCTTTTGCCGTTAAGTCAAATTATTTACCCGAAAACAGGAAAATCTGCCTGTTTTCGAAGCTTTCGACCAAAGTTCTTTTTAGGAACGTATATATAAGCTAGGTTAGGTATAGATTAAAATTGATTTTAAATATATAATTTGCTTAATTTTACAATTTATTTTTACAATTTTACTTTTTAATTTATTTAATCTTAGTTAGGTTTTTTATAGTTTTAATTGATATTATTTATACAAATCGACCAATTTTACAACTTTTACATTTTATTTATTTGTATTTTTATTTAATTTTGATTTTATTATTTTATCGTCCCTCTGACAGCCCTCAACATGTTTGGTTTTCGCACTCCTGCGAAGGAGACTAAGTCTTCTCGCACTTCAACATCCCCAGCGATGCAGGAGTGCGCAAACCAAAATGTTCGCCGAAGTATCGGAGAGTGGGAGTCTGGAAAGGCAGACCCCATTACCCCGACCACCCCCAAGAAAACCGCGCCGGTGGAATCCCAGAAGCCTAAGAAGGTGCTCTCGCAAGGCAGTAGAGTGGGAGTGAGAGTGCCGACTGAAGCCGCAGGGAGCCCACCGGCAAGACCCAAGTACACCAGCCGGTTAGCGGAGGCGAAAGCCTGCCTCACAAGAGCCAAATTGAACCTCGGCAACTCCCGAAATACAAAGACGGAGATTAAGACCGAGGTTCTTTTGGCTGTCGAGAGGCTGTACCAGCTGGTGAAGGAGGCGGAAAGTGAAGAACAGGGAAAGAAGAAAGAAAGGGAACCAGAGAAGCTAGGAAAACAAGAGAGTGAAAAGGAACTGGAAAGTGGGAAAGAGAAGGAAGAAAGAAATATTGTCTCGAAAATGAAGGAGCACGCCAGGCTTATGGAAGAAAATTGCCATAAGATGGAAAGGATGCAGGAGAAGCTTGAAGCGCAGCAGGAGAAACTGGAAATGCAGTCATACGCGAGTGTGGCAGCGGCGCATCCGGCGAAGAAATTCCTGGAGCAGACCGCGCTGCACTCTGTCGTAGTGACTGCTAAAGACGACCAGGAAACAGGAGAGGAAGTGCTGAAGAGGATCAGGGAGACATTGAACGCAAAGGAAGGGAATGGAAAAAGTGTAGAGCGGGTTCGAAAAGCGAAGGATAGAAAGGTAATTGTGGGGTGCAGGACAGCGGAGGAAAGAGAGATAGTAAAGGAGAGGCTCAAGAGGGCGGAAGAGCACCTTAATGTGGAAAATGTAAAAAATAAAGACCCATTAGTAATACTCAAGAACGTCCTCAACTACAACACAGACCACGATATTTTGGAGGCAATCTGGAAACAGAATGACAAAATTCTAAAAGACGTAGACAGATCACAAAACAAAATAGAAATAGTTTATAAGAAAAATACCCGAAATACCCAAACACAGCACGTAGTCATGAGGGTGTCCCCCGGAGTATGGCAGCGTCTGGTCCACGCAGAGACCGTCGTCGTAGACTTGCAGCGAGTCCGGTTCTGCGTGGAGACCATTGTAAAATGCAGCCACTGTGGAGGGCCCCACATGAAGACGGAGTGCACCGACTGGCTCGCCAATGCGCCCCCCTCCTGCTGCAATTGCACGCACGCCAAGGCTGAAAAGGTGGACCACAATGCCTTCAGCCAGGAGTGCGTGATCAGGCGGAAGTGGGACGCATTGGCCAGGGCCACAATAGCTTACGGATAGAGCTGGCCAAATAAACGGCTTGGACCATGGTGACCATGGTCCTGCCGTTTATCCCTGAGAGGCGGACAATTGAGCACCGGTGCAAAACATTCAAATCAAATCAACGTTAACTAAGCCTTGTTGGACTTACATATTGTGATAAAATATGTAAACAACCAGCATAACGTAGCACGTTAAGTAAATTCAGTAAAACATAATAAATAACGATTTGTAGTAAAAAAGTGTAAAACAAGTAAAAATTAATAAGTAAACCATTGAAATTGAAAATATCAAATAAATAAATAATATCACCATAAAATAGCTCTTTAGTATATATATCATAGTTTATTTTGCAGTTTCGCTTTTCAACATTTCGTTTAGTAAAATTTTTAAATCTTAGGTAAAAATAAAAATAGTAGTTTGAACATATTGTTAAATTCACTTGCAAATAAAAAATGAAATGTAAAAATTTTCTCTTTAGTCTAAATTAATTTGTATAACTTAAGTAAAATCTCGAATGTAAAATTGTATAGTCTCAATTAATGTACATAACTGAAGTAAAAATTGGAATGTAAAAATTTATTTTGGTTTAAACTCATTTAAATAACTTAAAGTAAGAATTGAAATGTAAAAATTTTCTTTTTAGATTAAACTCTTTTAGCTCAACTTAAGTAAAAATAAATTGTAATGTCAGAATATCTTTGAGGTAATTAGTAGTTTTTAAATGTATAGAATCATAATTAGTACTAACAAAGTCTCTGATCTCCATGTCAGAGGGACACCCTAGTGGCATTTTGAGATGCCTTAAAAAAAAAAAAAAAAAAAAAAAAAAAACCTAACCTAACCTAACCTAACCTAACCTAACCTAACCTAACCTAACCACAGTTACCTACAAGATAGGCAGATTAGGATAAGGTATGCTGGAGAGGAGTTCGCGAAAGACACAAGCAAGGGATGCGTCCAGGGGTCGATTGGGGGTCCCATAATGTGGAACCTCCTACTGGACCCACTACTTAAAGGCCTAGAAAAACGCGGAGATTACGTGCAGGCATTTTGAGATGCCTTAAAAAAAAAAAAAAAAAAAAAAAAAAACCTAACCTAACCTAACCTAACCTAACCTAACCTAACCTTTTTTTTTTTTTTTTTTTTTTTTTTTTTTTTTTTTTGACGCTGGGAAAAATGCATTACGCATTCCCCCCCATTGGAGGATGGAGGGGATATGTGGGACTCCCCGGTTTTCCGCTCCCGGTATACCCACTAAACAACCCAGCGACACTCCCGCGTCGCCTATATGGAGGGGAACTGGGAAACTGGCAGAGCCTTTTCATCCAGTCCCCCGCCGGCGATTGGCCCGCTCTGACAGCGGGGCCCCCGCAACGCCCCCGCCTTTACGGCGGGGCCCGCACGCCCCCCCCTTTGCAGGGAGGGACCCGGGAACGACCGTGAGTGCCCGGCCGTTCCCGCCTGACGGGGTGGTGAATATGTGCAATGCGGGAGAAGGCCCCTCCAGGTCTTCTCCCACTATTCACCACCATGAGCGGCGCGAGAAGTTCCGCGTCTCTCGCGCGCGCTCTACCGCCTGGGTAGACCCGTAGGTCTACCCTGCCTCATCACACTGTGCCCTCTGCTAGACAGAGGGACACGCGGAGAGGCCCACCGTGTCGGGTTATTAGCCACCATGAAACACGTCCGCAGTACTCTGCAGGCGTGTTTCATGGTGTTACCAGGGTGCACCACGAGGAGGTTACCCGACCTAGCACCCCAACCTAACCTAACCTAACCTAACCTAACCTAACCTAACCTAACCTAACCACAGTTACCTACAAGATAGGCAGATTAGGATAAGGTATGCTGGAGAGGAGTTCGCGAAAGACACAAGCAAGGGATGCGTCCAGGGGTCGATTGGGGGTCCCATAATGTGGAACCTCCTACTGGACCCACTACTTAAAGGCCTAGAAAAACGCGGAGATTACGTGCAGGCATTTGCGGATGATGTGGTCCTTATGTTCGACGGGGACACCGCTCTCGAAGTCCAGCGTCAGGCGAATGCCGCCCTCGCCTACGTAAGGGAGTGGGGTATCAAAAATAAGCTCCGATTTGCGCCGAGCAAGACCAACGCTATGGTCATAACGCGCAAGCTTAAGTTTGATACACCACACCTGAGCATGGGCGGGGTCGGCATTGGCATGTCGCAGGAATTCAAGATCCTGGGGCTCACTTTAGACAGTAAGTTGACATTTAACAGTCACGCTGCAAATGTTTGCAAAAAGGCGTTAAACATTTACAAACAGCTGTCTAGAGCCGCCAGGGTCAGCTGGGGCCTCAGTCCGGAAGTCATCCGCATCATATATACTGCAACCGTCGAGCCTGTTATCATGTACGCGGCTAGCGTCT
This sequence comes from Chloroclysta siterata, assembly GCA_932294275.1. Lineage (NCBI taxonomy): Eukaryota > Metazoa > Arthropoda > Insecta > Lepidoptera > Geometridae > Chloroclysta > Chloroclysta siterata. Next base: position 29,874,456 of record OW028590.1, on the reverse strand, counting down.
GGGCACCGGCAACAAAAAAGATAGGTATCCAAAAACAACTAAACGCGGTTCAAAGAGGATTTGCCCAGAAGCTTACCAGAGCGTACCGCACCGTCTCCCTGAACTCAGGACTGGTACTGGCCGGAATCCTCCCCCTTGACCTTCGAATACAGGAGGCAGCCGCCCTGTATGAGGCAAGGAGGGGGGTACCTCGACCAGAGTTGAGGGACCGGGAGGTGGAACGGCCAACACCATACGCTCAAACCAAGCATCCGGCGAAGCATACACACCTTAGCCTGATCAGCCTGATAGACCAGGAACAAGTGGATGCCCACAACACCCAGGCAGTTCGAATATACACAGATGGCAGTAAGATTGAGGGTGAGGTCGGAGCGGCTCTATCACTGTGGAATGATGAAGCCGAGATCAAAGCTCTCAAACTCAAGCTGCCATCATACTGCACTGTCTATCAGGCTGAACTTCTGGCAATATGTAGAGCCACGGCTGAAATCCTCAAGCGCTCTGAACAAACTTTTGGCATCTATAGCGACTCCCGATCAGCGCTACAGTCTGTTACCAATCATGGCTCCCTCCATCCCCTAGCCGTGGAGGCTCGAGAGAACCTAACCAAGAGCAGATTCCAGAATAAAGAAGTATCTTTATTCTGGATCAAAGCCCACGCGGGATTGGAGGGAAATGAGAGAGCAGACCAATTAGCGAAGGAGGCCGCGATGAATAAGAAGAGAAGGCCTGACTATGAATACTGCCCGGTCTCATTCGTCAAGCGACAGATTCGTCTGCATACGCTTGACGAATGGAACCAACGGTATAAGGAAGGTACGACCGCCGGTACAACGAAAATCTTCTTCCCAGACGCAGTACATGCCTTCAAAACAGTCCGCAAAATGACACCAAGTAGCATCATGACACAGGTTCTGACAGGGCACGGCGGGTTCTCCGAATACTTGAACCGGTTCAAGTGTAAGGAGAGCCCCTCGTGCACCTGTGAACCTAAAGTAGACGAAACGGTAGTGCACATCCTACTAGAATGCCCAGTCTTCTCCCTTAAAAGATACGAAGCTGAACAAGTCCTTAATCTCAAGTTATCCATAGAAAATTTAAATGTTGTAATGTCAAATAATGAATTAAGGGAAAAATTTGAAAAATACTGTGTAGAAATTGTTAGTAAAGTAGTTAATAGAAATAAGTAAGGAAATTATGTTAAAACATATTTTGAACAATATGGTATAGCAACATAAAATGTATAGCACTAAGTTAGCCCTAATTTTGTTAAAATATTTTCAATGTTTAAATTTAACCCTAAGTAAAAATAGAATAAGCTCCTTTAGACCCCAAGAGGGTACGATAAGTCTGTAACCCCCCCCGTATATAGCAATAAAGTGAAAAAAGACTTTGATTCATTACACGTCAAAGGAAAGTTAGTCGTCACCTAGTGCCATTTCGAGATGGTGGTACGGGTAGGAAAAAAAAAAAAAAAAAAAAACTTTCCTGAATTATATTTTTAAATTTACACGTGTCCCTCTGATCACCCCACAACAATGTTCGGCTTCCGCACGCCATCTAAAGGGCCCAAACCCACGACATCTTCGGGAAAAACTCCACCCACCACGCAGGAGAGCGAGAGGACCCAACGCTCCAGCGTGCGCAGAAGTATTGGTGAGTGGGAGTCTGTTAAATCAGACCCCATCACACCAACCACTCCAAAGAAAACGGCGCCGGTGGAACCACCAAAGCCAAAATCGGTGCTCTCGCAAGGGACTAGAGCCGGGGCTAGAGTGCCGACGGAGGCTGCGATAAGTCCACCAACGCAGCCTAAATATACCTGCAGGCTGGCAGAAGCCAAGGCGTGTCTTACCAAAGCCAAGATCAATTTAGGGAACTCCAGAAATATAAAGACGGAGATCAAGGCAGAGGTACTACACGCCATCGAAAGGCTCTACCAGCTTGTTAAGGAGGCGGAAAGTGAAAAGGAACAAGGAAGGAAGAAAGTAAATGAAACGATGGCTGAAAAGGAACCAGAGAAGGAGAAGGACTCAAAAAAGGAGGAACAGACTGAGATGGAAATGAGAAGGGAAGGACAGGATCTGATGAAGAAAATGGAAGAACACGCAGTACTCATTCGCGAAAATACAGAGAGAATGGGGAAGCTACAGGAAAAAATGGAAAGGCACCAAGAGGTAGTGGAAAGGCAGACATACGCGAGTGTAGCAGCGGCGCATCCCGGAAAACACCCGATGCCAACCGCGCTATACTCGGTAGTGGTCAGTGCCAAAGATGAGATGGAAACGGGAGAGGAAGTTTTGCAAAGGATAAGAGAAACAGTCAAAGCCAAAGAAGGAGGAATAGTGGTAGAAAAGATCCGCAAAGCTAAGGACAGAAAAGTGATCGTGGGGTGTAAGACAGAAGAGGAAAGGCAGACAGTAAAGGACAGACTTAAGAGCGCAGAAAAGTACTTAAATAATGAAGAGATGAGAAACAAGAACCCTTTAGCTATCTTTAAGAATGTGCTTAGTTATAACAGTGATGAAGATATAGTTAATTCAATTTGGAAGCAAAACGGGAAGATTTTAAAGGATTTGGACAGGACCGTAAATAAAATAGAGATAGCATACAAAAAGAAAACCAGCAACACCCAAACGCATCACGTCATCGTGAGGGTGTCCCCCGCTGTCTGGCAGCGCCTGGTCCATGCAGGTTCCGTCGTCATAGACCTCCAGCGAGTACGAGTGGCAGACCAGTCGCCACTCGTACAGTGCTCGCTGTGTCTTGCCTACGGCCATGGACGACGGTTCTGCATGGAGACCACAATGAAGTGCAGTCACTGTGGGGGGCCCCACATGAGGGCGGAGTGCGCCGACTGGCTTGCCAATGCGCCCCCTTCCTGCTGTAACTGCGTGCACGCCAGAGCTGAAAAGGTTGATCACAACGCTTTCAGCTCGGAGTGCACGATCAGAAGGAAGTGGGACGCATTGGCCAGGGCCACAATAGGTTACCATTAAAATGGCCTCAGGCACAACCACCGACGAGCCACGACGAAGCAGTCCAAGCAAACGGCTAGGGTCATGATAACCATGGCCCTCCGTTTGCCCCTGAGTAGCAACCCTGCAGTCGGTGGAAAATATTAAAAGTCTCGGCCATTATACACTGCAAAAAGATATTAATAAAACATGTAATTAATTTAAATATTTTTCGTTAGATAAGCCTTGTTGGTCTTTATATATTATTATATATAAAACAACTAGCATAACAAATATTAGAAATAAACTATGCAAAAAAGCAGTAAACATAAAAACAGTAAAATTCTAAAAACAGATCAAATTTAATGTAAGCATAAAATAGTATAAAACACACTTTAGGTCTTACTTAGTAAAAAAGAAAAATTCAAAAAACGTAAATAACACTTAAAACTAGTAAATTCATATAAAGTTAGAATAAAAACATCTATCGAATCGCGTTGCTTCCAAATTGAAATATCAGATTATATTAGTAAATTGAAATAAGTATAACAAATAAGTATAATATAAGTAAATTTAAATAAGTATAATATTAGTAAAATAAAAATTGTAATTAGCATAAAAGTAAAGTTTAAAAAACACAGTAAAATATTATGCATAAGTAGAACACATATTTAGAAATTTCAGCTCAAAATTCGTAATAATTAAATAGCACATTAAAAATAAACAGCACTTTTTTATATATACAAAAATAGATATAAAATAAATAAATTCATGTAAACACAGTCTCTGATTATGTCAGAGGGTCACCGTAGTGCCATTTATAGATGGCGCAATGTAAAAAAAAAAAAAAAAAAAAAAAAAACCTAACCTAACCTAACCGACAAAATTTGAAATTCAAATATTGACCAAATATCGCGTGCGATACACCAAATTAAGCGTCTCGACGTCCATTGTGCGTATATATATTGTAACAAGGCACGGTCGACATTAAACTTTTGAATTAAAAAAAAAAAAAAAAAAAAAAAAAAACCTAACCTAACCTAACCTAACCTAACCTAACCTAACCTAACCTAACCTTTTTTTTTTTTTTTTTTTTTTTTTTTTTTTTGTCTACAGAGGGGAAATTCATTTACGAATAAACCGGTCGGGGGGACCGGAATTATGTGGGACTCGCCGCCGGAGCGGAATACCCAACTAAAACCCCTCCGGTGTTCCTCTCTCGCCATTCTTGCCGAGCCACGGGAACATAAAACCAACCGCAACTCGACTGACGAATTAAATAAATTAACCTCTCGTATTGGACGGCCGCATTTCGCATGCGACGTCCCTCATTCACTCTAATCTCCTCCTCTATGGCAGCACAGTTTGTGCCAAAGTAGACGGGGGCGCTGCACTCGCACAAGCATGCAAGTGTTACGCGCATCACCCCGCCTCATTCCTCCACTCTAATCACCTTTCATACTCATACACCTTATGGCTTCATGGCCCTCGGCCCCACGGCCCACTTCCGTCACCGTGTCAGGAACACATGTCACGACAACGGAGCCCTTGAAGAGGAATCTCTTCGAAGCGATGAGGTCCGCCCCTAGGGACCTCGCGCCCGAAGATTACATACACACCTTATGGCATCACAGCCCACATTCATCGTTAATCCCTGTCAAACTGAGTGGCGCTCACCTCCCGCATCTCGCATGCGCCACCCCTCATTCAGAGTATATCCCTCAACCTAACCTAACCTAACCTAACCTTTGCTGCCTTCGAGAGGGACGAGCTGCTGAACGTCGTCAGAAGAATCGGACCGGCGAAGGCGCCTGGGGAGGATGGACTTACCGCCGACATCTGCCTCAGAGCCATCACTAATACTGGAGATCTGTTCCTCGCCATTGTGAACCAGTGCCTGAAGCTCGGGCACTTTCCTCGGAAATGGAAGCGCGCTGTTATACGGGTCATCCCGAAAGCACTGAAGGAGGACTACGCGGCCCCGAAGTCTTACCGACCGATCGGCCTCCTTCCAGTGTTCGGGAAAATCCTAGAAAAAATGTTTACCACTAGGTTAATGTGGCATCTTGGAAGTGCGGGACGGCTGAGTAAGCGACAGTACGGCTTTATGCCGCAAGTCAGTACGGAGGACGCACTTTATGACGCTGTGAACCTAATCAGAAGGGAGGTTATCGCCGGGAAGATTGTTGCAGTCGTGTCCCTGGACATCGAAGGTGCGTTTGACGGAGCCTGGTGGCCGCTTATCATGAGTGAGCTCGTCCGTAAAAATTGCCCACAGGAGATCCTTCTCCTCATCGATAGTTACCTGTCCGAGAGGTCTGTTTGTGTGCAGTATGCCGGGGTCCAGATAGACAAACCAACGAATAAAGGATGTATCCAGGGATCTACCTGCGGACCAGTTATGTGGAATATCCAGCTGGACCCCCTATTGCAGCAGGCGGACCATCTTGAGGCTCATATTCAGGCGTTCGCTGACGACATTCTTATAGTGGCGTCGGCCAAGACAACATCTGAACTCAACCGGGTCGTTGACCGCGCGCTGGTGACTGTTGCTGACTGGGGCAGGAGCAGCAAGATGAGATTCGCCGCCCATAAAACCCAGGCAATTGTGGCCACCAGAAAAATCAAATATGACGCACCACAGTTTGTGCTCAATGGAGTAACTATTGATATATCGAAGGAGCTGAAGGTATTAGGCCTAACAATTGACTCAAAACTCACGTTTAGCTCCCATCTCAAGACTTCTTGCAAGAAGGCTGTCGGCATCTATCAGAAGTTGTCCACCGCGACTAGGGCCAATTGGGGACTTAACCCAGGTATCACCAAGCTGCTTTACACGTCTGTGGTTGAGCCAATCCTCCTATATGGTGCATGTGCGTGGGCTCCTGTTGTTGATAAGAAGTACGTCGTGCGCAGATTGAACCAGATCTCTAGGAAGTTCGGAATCATGATAGCGAGGGCACACAGAACCACTTCAGGCACATCGGTACTTTGCCTGGCTGGCCTGCTGCCGCTTGACCTCCGCGTGAGAGAGACTGCAGAGTTGTACGAGGCGAAACGTGGCAAACCGTTTCCGGAACTACCTGGCCGTGAAATCGAGCGAAGGATCGCAACGTCCCAACTCCCACATCCGGCCAATAGGCAACCGATTCTTCACAAGCTACTGAGCACTGCACAGGAGATCGATGAGCTGGGTTTGACCCCAAAAATATACACAGACGGTAGTAAAATAGAAGGCAAAGTGGGGGCCGCGGCTACATGGTGGAAAGGTGGAAGGGAATTACGTTCCTCAAATTTCATCCTCGCACCCTACTGTTCTGTATACCAGGCGGAGCTGGCAGCCATTCTTAGAGCCCTTACAATGTTCACTAAGTCTAAGGAGCAGTCTGTTTACATCATAAGTGACTCACGGTCTTCCTTGGAGACGATCGCTGATCCGGTAAGCACCCATCCAATGGCGGCAGAAGTCCAGGCTCGAAAACACCAACTGAAAGCAGAAAATAGAGAGGTTAGTTTATGCTGGATCAGAGCTCATGAAGGGTTTGCGGGCAATGAACGGGCTGATGAACTAGCTAAGGCAGCCGCCTTAACTAAGAAGACGAGCCCTGTCTACGATAAGATCCCAGTATCCTTCATCAAATACTCCCTCCGCCAGAAAACAATAGATACGTGGAACAGGCGCTACACTGAAGCTGAAACCGGAAAAATAACTAAGTTATTCTTCCCGGATGTCCGAGAGGGACACAAAATCGTCCTCAAGATCACCATGTCCAACATCAAAGCCCAAATGTTCACAGGGCATGGAGGCTTCCGGGAATATCTGCATCGCTTCAAGCTATCACCCACTCCTAACTGTGTTTGTGACTCAACTACTCCAGAGACTGTCCCCCACATTCTAGATGACTGTCCCAGGTATGGTGCTTGGCGTCAAGAGCTTAGCAGCAGGTTCCAGATGCAAATATGCAGCAGCAACTATAGCAAGTTTGTCGGGAATAATGATTGTCGGACAGAGTTCTTAAAATATGTTGAGCGCGTGGTTAGATCCGCCGCAAGAGCTAATGGAAGCACAATATGTTAGTCTGTTTAATTCAAAGATAAACTTAGTGCTTACAGGTGCAGTCTGAGTCCTGAGGCCCTCAAGTCAACCAACAGCAAGATGGGACTGAAGAAAGCAGGTGTATCTAGTGCACTAGGCAGACTACATAGAATATAATTTTTAGTTTTGTATAAAGATTAGATTTAAATCGTCGCAAAATAAAAAGCGACGAGATTTTCGTTTAGTGCCATTTCGAGATGGCGTTTGATTATAATAAAAAAAAAACCTAACCTAACCTAACCTAACCTTTTTTTTTTTTTTTTTTTTTTCGCTGGGAAAAATGCGTTACGCATTCCCCCCCATTAGAGGATGGAGGGGATATGTGGGACTCCCCGGCCCATGAGGGCCGGTATACCCACTAAATAACCCAGCGGCACTCCCGCGTCGTCTACTATGGAGGGGAACTGGGAAACCGGCAGAGCCTTTTCTTCCAGTCCCCCACCGACGACCGCCCGCCTTTACAGCGGGGCCTTCACGCCCCCCCCCCCTGCAGGGAGGGGCCCGGGAACGACCACGAGTGCTTGGCCGTTCCCGCCCGACGGTGGTGGCGAATAGTGCAATGCGAGAGATGGCGCCTCCACGCCTATCTCTCGCTATTCACCACCTTGAGGGGGAAGAAGACGTCTTCTTCTACCCCTCCTCCGCCTGCGCAGCGGCGCGAGAGGGTCATCCTCCCGCGCGCGCTCCGCTGCCTCCTTCTGGGACATCACGTCCTCACAGAAGGAGGCGACCGCCGCCCAGCCCCTCCCGTCCCCCAGCATGGAATTCACCACACTGGGAAGCGAGAGGTCTGGCCCCACTACCGCCACCAAGCCGCGGCGCGGCTCGGCCCACGTCGGGCACACCTCAAGGGTGTGCTGGGCCGTGTCCTCCGCCGCGCCACAATGGTGGCACGACGGGGCTCCCTCCCTTCCAATTCGATGCAGGTACGTTCCGAAGCAGCCATGCCCGGATAGCACCTGCACCAGACGGAACGAGAGGAAGCCATGGGGCCGCTCGAGCCAGTCCTGCAGGACCGGCCCGAGAGCGTCCAAAGTTCGGCGGCCAAACGCGGCGGAGGCGAGGTCCACCGTCCAATGTTGGACGATGGCTTCCTTCGCCTCTCGCCGGACGGCCTCCCGCAACCTAACCTTTTTTTTTTTTTTTTTTTTTTTTTTCGCTGGGAAAAATGCGTTACGCATTCCCCCCCATTAGAGGATGGGGGGGATATGTGGGACTCCCCGGCCCATGAGGGCCGGTATACCCACTAAATAACCCAGCGGCACTCCCGCGTCGTCTACTATGGAGGGGAACTGGGAAACTGGCAGAGCCTTTTCATCCAGTCCCCCGCCGACGACCGCCCGCCTTTACAGCGGGGCCTGCACGCCCCCCCTACAGGGAGGGGCCCGGGAACAGCCATGAGTGCTAGGCCGTTCCCGCCCGACGGGGGTTGCGAATAGTGCAATGCGAGAGATGGCGCCTCCACGCCTGTCTCTCGCTATTCACCCCCTTGAGGGGAGAGAGGACGTCTTCTCCTACCCCTCCTCCGCCTGTGCGGTGGCGCGAGAGGGTCCTCCTCCCGCGCGCGCTCCGCTGCCTCCTTCTGGGACATCACGTCCTCACAGAAGGAGGCGACCGCTGCCCAGCCCCTCCCGTCTCCCAGCATGGAGTTCACCACACTGGGGAGCGAGAGGTCTGGCCCCACTACCGCCACCAAGCCGCGGCGCGGCTCGGCCCACGACGGGCACACCTCGAGGGTGTGCTGCGCCGTGTCCTCCGCCGCGCCACAATGGTGGCACGACGGGGCTCCCTCCCTTCCGATCCGGTGCAGGTACGATCCGAAGCAGCCATGCCCGGATAGCACCTGCATCAGACGGAACGAGAGGAAGCCGTGGGGCCGCTCGAGCCAGTCCTGCAGGACCGGCCCGAGAGCGTCCAGCGTTCGGCGGCCAAACACGGCGGAGGCGAGGTCCACCGTCCAATGTTGGACAATGGCGTCCTTCGCCTCTCGCCGGACAGCCTCCCGCTCTTCCGGGGCGGGGTGCTCACCGAGCGCCCTACGTCCCGCCGTCCACTCGTATACTCTGGCAAGCACCCACGCCTCGAGTTCCCAAGGAGGGGTGCCCGCCAGAGCACACGCCGCCGCGAAGCCCACCGAGCGGTAGGCCCTCGCCACCCGCTGCGCGATGGCCCTTTGGGGCCTGCGGATCGCGGTGGCGTTCTCCCTTCTCTGAAGGGAGTCCGCCCAGATGGGGGCCCCGTAAAGGGCCATGCTCCGCAGGATGCCGGCATACAATTGCCGGCATCGCGCTTTTGGCCCCCCCATATTCGGGAGGAGCCAAGAGAGGGCACCCGCGACCTTGAGCAAGCGCGACGACAGCCCGCTGAAATGCGGGTCGAAGCGCCACCTGCTGTCGAGCACCAGGCCCAGATATTTCATCTGGGCCTTCACTTCAACCCTGACGCCCTCCACCACGATGTGGGCGTCAGTGGGGATGCGCTGCCGAGGCCCGTGGAAGAACACGGCCTCGGTCTTCTGCAGCGCCACCCCCAATCCTAGCTGGCGGATCCTTCCCGCAACCAAGGATCCGCCAGCCGAGGCCAGGCCCGCCGCTTCCCTAAAGCTTCTCCCCCGGGCAGTGAGAAGAGTGTCATCTGCATAGCAGATGACACTCGTGCCACGGAGGAGAGCTCCCCGCAGGAGCCAATCGAAGCCGATGTTCCACAGGAGAGGTCCTAAGACGGACCCCTGTGGAACACCGGACTCCGCGCCGTACCGCCGAAGTTGGCCAGCTTTATTTACGAGAAGGACCGATCGGTCCTCCAAGTAGCTGGCCAGAAGGCTCCGCAGGTACTGAGGCACTCCATGGTAGCGGAGCGCCTCAAGTATTGTGGAGTGGGGGACGGAGTTGAAGGCGTTGGCTATGTCGAATGACACAGCCAAAACCCCGTCCTTTGCCTCCACAGCCTCCCTTACTTGGCCCTTCAGCCGGGCCAGCGCGTCTACTGTCGAACGCCCCCTTCGGAAACCGAATTGGGCGTCCGACAAGTTTGGCCCGACCTCCAGCAGAAGGCCGTTAAGCCGGCTGGCGACGATCCCCTCGAACAGTTTACCGACCTCATCGAGCAGAACGATGGGCCGGTATGCCAAGGGGGAGTCCACCGGGCGTCCCTCCTTTCGGAGGAGGCATAATTGCCCCTCCTTCCAAGGCTTCGGGAACCTCCCCGACGCGAAACATGCGCCGAAAAGGTCCCGAAACCTCTCCTCCATCTGGGCGGCAGCGATCGCCACCACCCGCGCGGGGACACCGTCCGGCCCTGGGGCCGTCTTCTTGGCGCGGAGGCGGAGGGCCTCCGCAGCAAGCTCCTCCGCCGTCACTGGAGGGATCTCCTCCTCTGGCGGGGACGCTTCCCGCGGGGGGTCCATTACTGGTGGGGTGAAGGTAGCCCTTGTCGGAAACAAGGACCGAACCACCCCATCCAGCAATGCCGGCTCGAGGGACTCCGTCAGCGGGGGACCAAAGGGGCGCAGTTTATTCCGCGCCGCCTTGTATGGTCTCCCGTACGGGTCCCTGTCGAGGCCCTCTAACATCTCCGCCCGCGCGGCGTCTTTAGCGGCCCCCATTTCCGACTTGAGGACCTTCTTTGCCTCTACGTAAGAGGCGTAGAGAAGGTCCTCGTCCGCGGGGTCCCTCTGACTGCGCCGCCGACTCCGCGCGTATTGCCGCCTTGCCGCCACGCAGGCGGCCCTGAGCCCCGCCAGTCTCTCCGACCACCAGTAGACGGCACGACGGGGAGGCGGACGGCGAGACCGAGGCATGCTGGAGTTGCACACCTCGGTCAGGGACTCCCGAAGTTGGGCCGCCGCGGAGTCCAACCTAACCTAACCTAACCTAACCTTTTTTTTTTTTTTTTTTTTTTGTCTACAGAGGGGAAATTCATTTACGAATAAACCGGTCGGGGGGACCGGAATTATGTGGGACTCGCCGCCGGAGCGGAATACCCAACTAAAACCCCTCCGGTGTTCCTCTCTCGCCATTCTTGCCGAGCCACGGGAACATAAAACCAACCGCAACTCGACTGACGAATTAAATAAATTAACCTCTCGTATTGGACGGCCGCATTTCGCATGCGACGTCCCTCATTCACTCTAATCTCCTCCTCTATGGCAGCACAGTTTGTGCCAAAGTAGACGGGGGCGCTGCACTCGCACAAGCATGCAAGTGTTACGCGCATCACCCCGCCTCATTCCTCCACTCTAATCACCTTTCATACTCATACACCTTATGGCTTCATGGCCCTCGGCCCCACGGCCCACTTCCGTCACCGTGTCAGGAACACATGTCACGACAACGGAGCCCTTGAAGAGGAATCTCTTCGAAGCGATGAGGTCCGCCCCTAGGGACCTCGCGCCCGAAGATTACATACACACCTTATGGCATCACAGCCCACATTCATCGTTAATCCCTGTCAAACTGAGTGGCGCTCACCTCCCGCATCTCGCATGCGCCACCCCTCATTCAGAGTATATCCCTCATCTATGCAGAATGGGCGGGGCGCTACACTCGCACTATTGTGCTCGTGATACGCGCATCACACCGCCCCACTCCGATCCCCTTTCACTCTGACTCTACTCTAACCAGTCATGCAGGCGTGCAAGACGCACGCCTCATTCATCCATCCCTCTCAGTGAAAATAAAACTCACGGAACTCGGCGGTTCTCCGCCGACTGGCGGTCGACACCCGTCCCGGGCCGCCTGCGCTGCCGCCTCCCAAGGCGCGCCTGAGGATCGCGCTCTCGCAGTCTCTCGGCGTCCTCCTTGGCTGTCATCACCACATCTGCGAACTCGGAAAGCGCGTCCCACGCACTCTCGCTGTGGACAATAGAGCGCACAATGCTCGGCAGCGAGAGGTCCGCCCCGACCACTGCGACTAGCTCTGCCCTCTCCGCTGCCCAAGCCGAGCATTCCGCCAACGTGTGGCGCGCCGTATCTTCGGCACACCCGCAATGGTGACACTCGGGCGTGGGCTCCGCCCCTGCCACCCTCCACAGATACCTCCCAAAGCAACCGTGCCCCGAAAGGATCTGCGTAAGGTGGAAAGAGAGGACCCCATGCCTCCTCATCACCCAACGCTCGAGAACCGGCCGCACCGCATCTATCGTGTCATGGCCAGCCGAAGGCTCCTCCAGCGCCCGCATCCACCGCAACAGAAGGCGCCTGCGCGCTTTCCTGCGCCAGCGCAACATGCCCTCCCTCGGAAGCGGCTCGCCCGTCGCCCGATGCTCAACGACTCGGTCGTAGACCGCGGTGAGCACACGGGCGTCCAACTCCCAAGGAAGGCAGGCAGCCAGCACACACGCCGCCTCGAAAGAGATGGTACGGTAGCCGTGCACCACCCTGAGGCACATCACCCTCTGTGGCCGACGCAGGAGAGCCTTGTTCGCTCGTCCGAGGGCATCCTCCCACACGGGCGCACCATACAGCGCCATTGACCGCACCACCTGCACATAAAGCCTTCGACAAGCCGCGTTTGGCCCGCCAACGTTCGGTAGCAATTTGCTCAACGCACCGCATGCAGCCATGAGCCGCGGCACGAGCCGACGGAAATGCTCGCAAAATGTTAGGCGGGGATCGAGAACAATGCCGAGGTAGCGCATGGCTAGCCCGACATCGATCCACACCCCGCCCACCATCACACGAGCACCCGCCATCGGCGCCCGCCGCGGACCATGGAAACACAGCGCCTCGCACTTTAGCAGCGCCACCTCCAATCCCAGTCGCCGTATGCGCTCCAGCACACACTGCACGCCCTCCGTCGCACGCGCAGCCGCATCGTCAAAGCCAGCGCCTCGGGCAGTGACCAGCGTGTCATCCGCGTAGCACGTCACGCTCACGCCTACCGGCAGAGCTCCCCGCAACACCCAATCGTACCCGATGTTCCACAGGGTAGGTCCTAGGGCCGAGCCCTGTGGAACACCGCGCGTCATCGGTTTTGCTTCCCAGGCTAGGCGCGCCGGGTACCGGACCTCCCTCTCAGAGAGGTAGGCACCGATAATCCGGCGCAGGTACCCCGGGAAGCCATGGTACCTGAGTGCCTCCTCGACACAGATCCATGGAAGGGAGTTGAAAGCGTTCGCTATGTCAAGCGAGACAGCCAACAACACCTCCCGCCCCGCGATCGCCTCCTCCACCATGCCCTTCACCCTACGGATCGCGTCGATAGTAGAGTGGGCGCGCCGAAACCCGTACTGGGCATCGGACAGGTTGGGTCCTACCTCCTCCATGTGCCGCACAAGGCGGGCGACCAGGACGCGCTCGAAGAGCTTGCCCACCTCATCCAGCAGCACCAGCGGACGATAGGCAGACGGAGAGTCCTCCGGTCGGCCGTCCTTCTTTAGCAGGACCAGTTTCCCCGCCTTCCATTGGCGAGGAAAAAGGCCCTGTGCAAGACACGCTGTGAGCAGTGCCCTGAATCTCTCCTCGAGAGGGTCAAGGGCAATGATCACAGCGCGCCCCGGAACTCCATCCAAACCTGGGGCTTTTGTACGACCATGTAGTCGGAGCAACGCCACTCCCAGCTCCACCTCCGTCACTTCCGGTACCTCACCGTCGTCGTCCTCCTCGACAGCTCTCATGCCAAGCGGTCGCGCCATTGGCGGAGGGAGTAAGTCGTCGTCCGCGGGCGGGAACAGAGCCGAGACCACCCGCTCCACCAGCTCCGGCTGCAAGGTTCGGGTGAGCGGCGGCGCCCACGGCCGGAGCTTGTCTCTCACCATCCGGTACGGGCGTCCCCACGGGTCCACGTCGAGTGAGCTCAGGAACTCCTCGTAGCTCGCATCCTTGGCCGCTCCTATGGCAGAGGACAAGGCCTCTACGCACTCCCTATACACCGCATATAGGCGGTCCTCCTCCTCCAGATCGCGACGGCTACGGCGGCGACTGCGAGTGTACGCGCGCCTCGCGCGAACGGCATCGACCCGCAGCGCCGCAATCTCCGCCGACCACCAATACACATGACGCCATGGGGCTTGGAACCTGAGGCGAGGCATGGCTGCATCGCAGGCACGCGCTAGCGCCAGGCGAAGCCATTCGGCCTCCTCCTCCACGTCCAACTCTGCGGCGACAGCGGTGGGCCTTGACCCCCAAGCTTCTACCTGCGCAGCCTCAAGCAGGAGCTCGCGGTCGAGCTTTCTCAGAGCCCAGCGAGGCGGGTCACCCGGCAGGGGACACCACGGGTCAACCGGGACAGTGGAGAGAGCGGAAACATCGAATCGTACGTACCTGTGATCCGATAGCGTCTCCACTCCCTCCAAGACCTCCCACACAGAGATGCGGTGCGCGAGGGCAGGCGTCGCAAACGTGACATCCACGATCGAGCCGCCCGCCCGCCGCACGCACGTGTCGACTCCCCCAACGTTCATCACCGTGAACCCACCGGTGACAGCCCAGTCTTCCAGCTCCCTACCTCGCGCATTCGTCAAAGGCGAGCCCCACATCGCCGACTTGGCGTTGAGGTCACCGGCGACAAGCACGTGGCGGGAGCGGCGACTAGCAACCAGCGTCTCCAGCTCGCGCAGGTACCGCTCGAAGCGAGAGAGCGGGGCATTCGGGGAGAAGTAGACGGCGACTATGAGAGTCTCGTCCACCTCCCCGGCGACCCACCCGTGACCCCTCGACACGCGCTCCAGTGGCGGCGCTCCGGCAGCCGTCCGAGTGACGATCGCAACAGAGCCGCCGTCATCACCGATCCAGCCTCCTCGTGACGGGACCCGATAGGGCTCCGCGACAATCGCCACCTGTATCTGCCACTGCGCTAGGCTCTGAACCAGCAGGTCCTGGGCTCTAGCGCAGTGGTTCAGATTCGCCTGCAGAAATCTACTCACAGCCATCTAAGATACGGTGTCCATGACATCCGCCGCTGTCCCCGCCCCTGCACCGGGGGGCGTCGGGCGCTCGGGCTGCGTCGAGGCTCTAGGGCCGCCGCTCGCCACTGCTACTCCTCGCTTCGCCGGCGCCGCACACGCCTTGGTGCCGCACCGGTGCTCCGCAGGCCTGCCCGCCGCCGCGCACAAGGTGCAGCGCGGCATGGCGTAGCAGGCGCCGGCCTTGTGGCCAGGCTCACCGCAGCGATAGCACTGGTCGCTGCGGTCCTCCTCCGACGGGCAGAGCGCGCGCGTATGGCCAGGCTCCAGGCACTTGAAGCACCGGAGCGGCCTCGTCTCGAGCAGCTCCACCCGCGCCGACCCCCATCCGACCGCAAGGCGACCGGCAATAAGGATCGCCCGAGCGGCGAGCACCGGGCATCGAACCCAGGCCGCACTCGAGCCATACGCACCGAGGCGCACATCCTGACAGGTGACGGCGGCCACCTCGCATGCGCCCACTCGCGCCACCGCCGCAGCGATTTCAGACGCGGTAACGGACTCGTTGAACCCAGAGAGCCGCAACTCCGCGGACTTCACCGGCCTCGACACTCTCACCTGTTCCGCGTCGAGCTCCTCCACGAGCCGGCGGGCCAACGCGTCCGCTTTCGCACCGGACGCGGCACCGCCGCCCGCCACCTCCAGCATGCGCGCCCCGGTAGCCGAAACCTTAAACTGCACACGCTCAATGTCCAAGGAGGCCAGGTCCACTTTGGATCTCGCCTCGGCGATGACGCGTGCGTATGTTACGCCCCTCTCTATCGCAGCGGGCTGCAACGTGAGAACCACGGCAGCCGAGCGCGACGGCCGCAACTTGCGCGCGGCCAGCTGGCCGGGCGGCAGCACCGGCGCCGGTCCTCCGGCAGCCCCGCGCGGCCCCGCGAGCTCCGCGTCAGGCACACGACGCCCCGCCATCGTCCTCCTCCTCCTACCTCCGCGCCGGCGGCGCCGAGCGGGGGCCGCCTCGGTCTCGGCTTGCGCCGCAGTCTCGACAGGCCGGGGCTCGGCCGCGGGGGAGGGCTGCGCGTCTACCTCCACCATTACCTCCTCCGCCGCAGGTGCCACGGACACCCTAGGTGTCGCCGCACGCATCGGGGCAGCGGGCGTGGCCCGCGCGACAGCTCCAGCCGACAGCACGGCGCGCACCGGGGCCGCCACCGACCCAGCAGCTCCAGTGGGCGCCGCAATGCGCGACGAAGCACCAACGCGCGGCGGCGCAACAGGCGCGGCAACACGGGCGGGCGCCCTCGGGTGGCTTCACCTCGCCCGCCGTCATGCGCACCCTACCGCGCGCCGCGCTGCTCGCACGCGTCGTCACGCGCGCCACCTTGTCCCCGTGCGGGGCGCCGGTGTCGGAGTCCGAGTCCCACGACCCGTCGGACCCGTCCTCGGACTCATGGCACCTCTTTGACGGCGACCGCGTCCGCCACAGCCTGCCGCTCGTCGGCGCAACGGCGACCGCCGCACGGCCGCGTCCAGCCACGGCGGGCGGGCCGCCGTCGCGTTCGCGCCGACTCGCGACGCCACCGCAGCGCCGGCCCGCACCGCGGGCGTCGCTCGTGCACTCGCACCCACTCTAGGCGCAGCGCCGGCCCGCGCCGCGGGCACCGCCGCCGGGCGCGTACTCACACGCACCACAGCCGCCGCACTTACCCCCGTCGCTGACTTCACACTGGCACCCAATTTGGGTGTAACACCGACCCGCGCAGGCGTCACAACAACAGCGGGCGTCGCTGTCACGACAACAGCGGGCTTCGCCGCTGCTGCGACTCGCGCAGACTCCGCGGTGGAGACCCCCGCCACAGCGGCGCCAGTCTGGTCGGCGCGCGCGCTAGCCACCACGGCAGCCGACCCAGACGACGTGCTCGCTTCTGCAGCATCCATCGCGAAACGCAGTCACAGACGCTGCACACGACACGAACCACACCAAAAACAACACAAAATTTTGCAACTGCGTATTAGTTTGAGGTTATTAACCTCAAACTCGAACACGTTGTCGCAACAAACACCACAATAAACACACAAAAAGTCTGGGATTTTATCCCCAGACACGCCCTGGGCCCTGAAAAGGGCCTCTCGCACAAATCGAGACACCAACCACTCTGTTCCAGCACAAAAACAGGGAAAATCACAAAAACACGTCCACCCGCTTTCAACGCCTTAACCCCTCCAACCTAACCTAACCTTTTTTTTTTTTTTTTTTTTTTTTTTTTTTTTTTTCGCTGGGAAAAATGCGTTACGCATTCCCCCCCATTAGAGGATGGAGGGGATATGTGGGACTCCCCGGCCCATGAGGGCCGGTATACCCACTAAATAACCCAGCGGCACTCCCGCGTCGTCTACTATGGAGGGGAACTGGGAAACCGGCAGAGCCTTTTCTTCCAGTCCCCCACCGACGACCGCCCGCCTTTACAGCGGGGCCTTCAGGCCCCCCCCTGCAGGGAGGGGCCCGGGAACGACCACGAGTGCTTGGCCGTTCCCGCCCGACGGAGGTGGCGAACAGTGCAATGCGAGAGATGGCGCCTCCACGCCTATCTCTCGCTATTCACCACCTTGAGGGGGAAGAAGACGTCTCCTTCTACCCCTCCTCCGCCTGCGCAGCGGCGCGAGAGGGTCCTCCTCCCGCACGCGCTCCGCTGCCTCCTTCTGGGACATCACGTCCTCACAGAAGGAGGCGACCGCCGCCCAGCCCCTCACGTCCCCCAGCATGGAATTCACCACACTGGGAAGCGAGAGGTCTGGCCCCACTACCGCCACCAAACCGCGGCGCGGCTCGGCCCACGACGGGCACACCTCGAGGGTGTGCTGCGCCGTGTCCTCCGCCGCGCCACAATGGTGGCACGACGGGGCTCCCTCCCTTCCGATTCGGTGCAGGTACGTTCCGAAGCAGCCATGCCCGGATAGCACCTGCACCAGACGGAACGAGAGGAAGCCGTGGGGCCGCTCGAGCCAGTCCTGCAGGACCGGCCCGAGAGCGTCCAACGTTCGGCGGCCAAACGCGGCGGAGGCGAGGTCCACCGTCCAATGTTGGACGATGGCGTCCTTGGCCTCACGCCGGACGGCTTCCCGCTCTTCCGGGGCGGGGTGCTCTCCGAGCGCCCTACGCCCCGCCGTCCACTCGTACACTCTGGCGAGCACCCACGCCTCGAGCTCCCAAGGAGGGGTGCCCGCCAGAGCGCACGCCGCCGCGAAGCCTACCGAGCGGTAGGACCTCGCGACCCGCTGCGCGATGGCCCTTTGGGGCCTGCGAATCGCAGCGGCGTTCTCCCTTCTTTGAAGGGAGTCCGCCCAGATGGGGGCCCCGTAAAGGGCCATGCTCCGCAGTATGCCGGCATACAGCTGCCGGCATCGCGCTTTGGGCCCTCCCATATTTGGAAGGAGCCACGAAAGCGCACCCGCTACCTTCAGCAGGCGCGTCGACAGCCCGCTGAAATGCGGGCCGAAGCGCCACCTGCTGTCGAGCACCAGGCCCAGATATTTCATCTGGGCCTTCACTTCGACCCTGACGCCCTCCACCACGATGTGGGCGTCAGCGGGGACGCGCTGCCGAGGCCCGTGGAAGAACACGGCCTCGGTCTTGTGCAGCGCTACCCCCAATCCAAGCCGGCTGATCCTTCCCGCGACCAAGGACCCGCCAGCCGAGGCCAGGCTCGCCGCCTCTCTAAAGCTACTCCCCCGGGCAGTGAGAAGAGTGTCATCTGCGTAGCAAATGACACTCGTGCCACGGAGGAGAGCTCCCCGCAGGAGCCAGTCGAACCCGATGTTCCACAGGAGTGGTCCTAGGACGGACCCCTGTGGAACACCAGACTCCGCGCCATACCGCCGAAGCTGGCCAGCTTTGTCAACGAGGAGGACCGCTCGGTCCTCCAAGTAGCTGGCCAGGAGGCTCCGCATGTACTGAGGCGCTCCATGGTAGCGGAGCGCCTCTAGTATTGTCGAGTGGGGGACAGAATTGAAAGCGTTGGCTATGTCAAATGACACAGCCAAAACTCCGTCCCCCACATCTACAGCCTCCCTAACTTGGCTCTTCAGCCGGGCCAGTGCGTCGATTGTCGAACGCCCCCTTCGGAAACCGAATTGGGCGTCCGACAAGTTCGGCCCGACCTCCAGCAGAAGGCCATTAAGCCGGCTGGCGACAATCCCCTCGAACATTTTACCGACCTCATCGAGCAGGACGATGGGTCGGTATGCCGAGGGGGAGTCTGCCGGGCGTCCCTCCTTCCGGAGGAGGCACAGTTGGCCCTCCTTCCAATGTTTCGGGAACCTCCCCGACGCGAAACACGCGCTGAAGAGGTCCCGAAACCTATCCGCCATCTGGGCGGCGGCGATCGCCACCACCTTTGCGGGGACGCCGTCCGGCCCTGGGGCCGTCTTCTTGCCACGGAGGCGGAGGGTCTCCGTGGCAATTTCATCCGCCGTGACCGGAGGAATCTCTTCCTCCGGCGGAGATGCTTCCCGCGGGGGGTCCATCACTGGTGGGGTGAAGTTGGTCCCAGATGGAAATAGGGACCGCACCACCCCATCCAGCAATGCCGGCTCGAGGGACTCCGTGAGGGGGGGACCAAAGGGGCGCAGTTTGTTCTGCGCCGCCTTGTATGGTCTGCCGTACGGGTCCCTGTCGAGACCCTCCAGCATCTCCGCCCGCGCGGCGTCCTTGGCGGCCCCCATCTCCGACTTGAGGACCCTCTTTGCCTCTACGTAAGAGGCGTATAGAAGGTCCTCGTTCTCGGGGTCCCTCCGGCTGCGCCGCCGACTCCGCGCGTATTCCCTCCTTGCCGCCACGCAGGCGGTCCGGAGTCCCGCCAGTCTCTCCGACCACCAGTAGACGGTGCGTCGGGGAGGCGGGCGGCGAGACCGAGGCATACTGGAGTTGCACACCTCGGTCAGGGACTCCCGCAGTTGGGCCGCCGCGGAGTCCACGTCCAGGACTTGGACAGGGGGCGCGAGCCAGTCCTGGACGAACGCCGCCTCCTTAGCCGCCTCACGGTCGAGGCGGGTGAGGGCCCACCGTGGAAAGGGAGAACGGCCCGAGAGGGCCGTCCTCCGGGGGCTCTGGGTGGAGATGTCGAACCGCACATATCTGTGGTCCGACATTGTCTCCACCATCTCGACCCGCCAGTTTTCGACGCGGGCGGCCAGGATGGGGGTGGCGAACGAGACGTCCACCACTGACCCTCCCCATCGCCGCACACACGTCTGGACCGTCCCCCTGTTGAGGAGGGACACGCCGGACGAGGCCGCCCAAAGCTCGGCGGCGGGTCCCCGGACGTTACAAGTGGCGGCTGGGTTGCCCCAGGCCGCTGACTTGGCGTTCAGGTCACCTAAAACGGCGACCTGACGAGGCGCCGCCCTACCAACTACCGCGGTGAGGATTCCGAGATAGTCCTCGAAATCCTGGAGAGGGCGGTTTGGGGAGAAATACACGCCTACTAAGGCTATTTCCCCCCACGCGGCGGCCACGTATCCCGGTCCTCTCTCTAAAAGCGAGAGGGGAGGGGAGTCCGTGGAAGGCCGCGACACCAATGCCACCAAGCCGTCCTGATCACCCAGCCAACGGCTGGGGACCGAGTACGGCTCGGCGACTACCGCCACGTCCACCAACCACTCCGCCATGACCTGCATCAGCAGGTCTTGGGCGGCTTTACAGTGGTTGGTGTTCGCCTGGAGGATGCGATGTTCGACCCTATCCATTAATCGGACATCGCACCCCCGTCATCGGCTGCCGAGGTCCCCGCTTTCGGGGCGGCGGCCGCAGCGGCAGCGGCAGGCGTCGCCTGCGCTCTGCCCTTCTTCGGGGGAGGATTACAGTTCCTCCCCTTCATCATGTGCCCCGCCGGGCGGCCACTGGCCGCACAGACTGCGCAGCGCGGCGTGGCAGCCTTGCAGGAGGCGGACCTGTGCCCCTCCTGGCCGCAGCGGTAACAGCTGTCCGTCCTATCAACCTAACCTAACCTAACCTAACCTAACCTAACCTTTTTTTTTTTTTTTTTTTTTTTTTTTTGTTAACGGGGTTGAAATCTGCACACAGACACCCTACCACACCGAGGGATGCGATAGGGTAGTGTGAGGATGACGGACTCGTCGACTCACTAAAACCACCCCGGTGGCCAGCCTCAATGCATGTCAAGGGGCTCCGACAACTCCAAAAGGAACATTTCGGTGCCCCTCTCGCATAACGCCTAAAAGCACGTCCCGGGAACGACACCCATTGCCGCCCCCAGCACTCGTGGTGCTACGGCTGCACACGCCACGATGTGCCAGCCGCCCTCCCGGGGTCCGCTATTGACCAGCCGAAGCCCTCGCTCCGACCGCCCACAGACCCGAAAGGCCCCCTGTTTGGCAGGGGGTACCACTCTCGCCCCTCATGGGGCAGGCAGCGCGGGGTGGCCGTTGCCAACACCCCGCCGCCGCCTCCTCCGAGCGGGATCGGCCCTCTCCCGATCTCGCTCGGCGGCCTCTTTCTGGACCAAAACGGTCTCACAGAAGGAGGCCACGGCCTTCCAAGCCGTCTCATCTACCAGCATAGCCTCGACTACGCTTGGTAGAGAGAGGTCCTGCCCGATCCTGTTGACCAGAATTCCGCGCTCCACGCTCCACGCTGAGCACTGCTCTAGCGTGTGCTGCGCGGAATCCCGGTCCCACCCACAATGGTGGCATTGTGGGGTCGGTTCGCGTCCAATCCTACTCAGGTACTCACCGAAGCAACCATGCCCGGTAAGTACCTGAGTAAGGCGATAGGTGACGTGCCCATGCTCCCTTCCCAGCCAGGCTTCGAAATTTGGCGCAATGGCGCCGACGATGCGCTGGCGCGAACTACGCGGTTCTTCGAACCGCTCGCGCCACTCCACGAGCGCACGTCGGCGCTCTTGCACCCGCACTTCAGCGGGCGCGGTTCCACTCCCGTCGTCATTGCAACGGAGACGCCGATACACACGTGCATCCATCTCCGCCAAGACGTCAAGGGGCGGAAACCGCGCCAAGAGTGTTGCCGCCTCAAAGGATATCGTACGATACCCTCGTGCGATACGAATGGCCATAGTACGCTGTAGGCTATTAAACAATAGCCTATAGCGCCTAACCCCCGCCAGTCTCACAGACCAAGATTGTCTCTCCCCTGCGGTCGTCTCGGGGACTCCCCCACTCACGAGAGTGAGCGTTGAAGTCACCCAAGACAAGCACGGGACGCGGAAGGCACCTGCGAATGCAGTTTCCCACCGCGTCCAAGTACGCCTCGTACTCGGCGAGGGTACAGTTGGGAGAGATGTAGCAGCCCACAACGGCTAGATGACCCCACTCTGTGGCCACGAAACCATTGCCCTTTTCTATAAGGGCACAGTGGGGATCACCTTGGCCGCCACCCCAGTAAATAGCGACAGAGTCCATATCGTCCCCAATGTTAAACATAATGTAATTTCATAGATTCTACCGCAGCTCTCAGCTGTCAAACTTTAGTTAGTATTAGTGTCAGATTGTCAGACATATGTCAAATTATGCCTCCAAAATGTATATTTGCCGATCTAAAATGAACGCGTGTGACTCGCAATAAATGGTGATTATTCTAAGTAAATGTTTAATTTCATCGGACTCTGGTTGATCAACAATAATAAATAACAGCAGAGCGTGGTTGATCAAAGTAAACATGACGTCGGGAAGTTCGGGAACATGTAATTTCCCAAAACTCAACGAAAATATTTCCTTTTCAAATTGGAAGTTTCGAGTAAAAATTTTGTTGGAAGAAAGAAGTCTTGCTAGCATTTTAGATAAAAAATGCGACAAGGACAGCAAGGGGGACGTCGAGGCTGACGCGAAGGCTCGTTCAATTATCGTACAATGTGTTACCGATCGATACCTGAATATAATAAAAAAATGTAAAACAGCGGCGGAAATGTTAACATCTTTGGAAGAAGTTTTTGAGAGAAAAAGTGTGTTCAATAAGCTTTTCCTGCGAAAGAAGCTAATCGCAATGAAATGTTCCAGTGGCCAAAGTCTACAAGACCATTTCCTACAATTTGATAACCTCATAACTCAATTGGAAACAGCCGGAACAAAAATGGAAGACAGTGATAAATTAACACATTTATTCCTCACGCTACCCGAGGAATACAGCACAGTGATAACAACATTAGAAACCATGAGTATTGAAAAAGAGCTTACTATAGATTTTGTAAAATCTAGACTGCTAGATTCAGAGCTGAAATTAAAAGAGAAGAAAAGTGAAGTAGTAGAGAGCAGCTTTTACTCATGCTATAAATGCGGAAAAGAAGGACACATGGCATACCAGTGTGATAAAAAGACTGAAAATTATAATCAAAGGCAGCAAGGCAGAGGAAAATTTAGAATGCGAAGTAGAGGTCGATCAGGTTTCAGAGGAAAATCCCGAGGACAAGGACATGTAGCACAGTCGAATGAAAACTCCAATAATGATGAGATGTTTATTGCATCAAGCACAGAACACATAATGCATACAGATGCATCAGAGATTACTCTTGTTGTAGACTCAGGAGCAACACATAACTTCATACAAGAAAAATATGAAAAATTAATGACTAATGTGACAGAACTACAAGTACCAATTCAAATAAAAATTGCCAACGGAGAAATATTATGTGCTAAGAAGAAAGGTTATTTGAAAACTTTTTATGGAGAAGACACACCTATAACAATTGAAGGTCTGATAGTAAATGGGATTGAACACAACCTATTATCAGTAAATGAGCTAATGAACAAAGGTAAATGTGTAACATTTAAAAATGGAGAATTGATAATAAAATCAGAAAAAGGTGTCTACTATGGAGAAAAAAGAGGAAAGTTGTACATACTGAAACTGCAGTTACCCAAAGAAAAACATGAGTGCTACTACAATAATGAAGACTTGACTAATTCTGATTTATGGCATATCAAACTCGGCCACCTCAATCGTAAAGCATTACATTTGATGAACTTACCTTACAGCAAAAAGGTATGTGAAGTGTGCATGAGAAATAAGAGTACTAGGCTACCTTTCAAGAGCATTACAAAGCCACAGTCAAAAGGTGTAGGAGAATTAATACACTCCGATGTTGCCGGACCAATGAAAGTACCAACAAAAGAGGGCTACAGGTACTACCAAACTATTTTGGATGACTACTCACATTTCACTCAAACATACCTGTTAGTCAATAAATCTGAAGCGGCTGACAACTTGATAAAGTATGTAAGGGAAATAGAAACAGAAAAAGAAACAAAAATAAAGAGAATCCGTTGTGATAATGGAGGGGAATATTCATCGAACTATTTTAGAAAGTTTTGTGAAGAAAAAGGTATAAAAATAGAATATACTGTACCTTATAGTCCACAAATGAATGGGAAGAGTGAAAGGCTGAACAGAACCATATATGATAAAGCCCGGACTATACTGGATGAATCACTCTTACCAAGACATCTGTGGGGTCATGCTATCTTGACGGCAGCATTCTTGATCAATAGATGCCCATCAAGTGCAATAGATTATGAGATACCAGCAATGATATTTAAGAGAGAAATGGTGCTCAATAAATTGAAGCCATTTGGATGCAAAGGATGGATGGTCATACTACCAAGAAGAGATAAACTAGATTCAAGAGCAAAGGAAGTAAGAATGGTTGGTTATGCAAGAAATGGATATAAAGTGTGGGATCCTATAACAGATACTGTTATTGTGTCTAGAGATGTAAGATTTAATGAAAGAGATTATAAGTATAAACAAGCCCCAGCTAATGAACAAGAAAATGATTATGTATACATTGAACAAAGAGATAATGAACAAAAGAATGAAGATGAAAAAACACGACAAGAAGAAGAAAGGACTAAGAAAGAAGAAGAAGAAAGGGATAAAAAACGACAAGAAGAAAAAGAAAGGAAGAATGAAGAAGAGAGAAATGAAAAAGAAATGACTGAAGAAAGTACTAGTAAAACTACAAGCAGTGGCAGATTAATTACTATACCAAAACATCTAAGTGAATATGAACTATATGAAGCATACTGCCTGCTAAGTACAGAAGAAGATCCACAGGAATATAATGAAGCTATGGAAAAAGGATGGGAAGGAGCTATAAAAACCGAAATACAAGCCTTACAGAAAATGAATACTTGGACAGAAACTGATTTACCTGAGAATAAGAAAGCCATAGACACAAAATGGGTATTTAAAACTAAAGAAAATAATTTGAAAAAGGCACGATTAGTAGTGAAAGGGTTTCAAGTGAAAGAAGACTCTGATTTTGGAAAGAACTATGCTCCAGTAGCAAGAATATCCTCGGTTCGAACAATCCTTGCACATGCAATACAGAAAGAATGGAATATAAGACAACTTGATGTACCTACAGCTTTTTTGAATGGGGTCTTAGAATCTGAAGTATACATCAAACCACCTGAAGGTGTGAAAGCAACTAAGAACAAAGTTTTAAAACTGAATAGAGGATTGTATGGATTAAGAGAAAGTCCCAAATGTTGGAATCAGAGATTTAATAGCTTTGCAGAAGAAAAAGGCTTTAAAAGATCTCAATATGATGTTTGTCTATACAAAGGAGAAACAACTAATGTGTGGATGTTAATTTATGTTGATGACATTATTCTAACAGGAATTGAAGAAGATATAGAGAAGGTGGTAAAATATTTGAAAACTGAATTTCAAACAAAAGATTTTGGCTTCCCTAAAACATTTCTAGGAATGGAAATAGAAAGGAAAGAAGATAGTCTAAAGATAACACAAAAAAGACAAATAGAAAACATGCTCATAAAATATAACATGCAAGATTGCAAGAGCTCGACCACACCATTAACTAAGGGATACCAATTTGATGAAAATGAGCCAACTGTATCTGATGTACCTTATCGTCAATTAATTGGTTCTCTCATGTTTGTGTCAACAGTCTCACGGCCTGATATTACCTATGCAACCTCATACCTAAGTCAATACCTGGACAAACCTACAAAAAGCCTTTGGATACAAGCCAAGAGGGTTCTGAGATACCTTAAAGGAACAAAAGACAGTGGACTGCACTATAAAAAATTTGAAGATAATATTATAGAGACATACTCAGATGCGGACTGGGCAGGTCACACACTGACCGAAAAAGTGTCTCTGGATCTGTGACACTGTACAATGGATGTCCAGTTGCATGGTTCTCTAGAAAACAAGCCTGCGTTTCACTTTCAACTGTGGAAGCCGAATATATAGCAGCTGCAACAAGTGCATGTGACCTGCTTTATATAAAAGGATTATACAGTGATCTAAATGGACTGAAAAGTGAAGTGGTTTGTGTACTTTACATGGACAATAGAGGTGCAATCCAAATATCCAAATCATTTGAAAATAGTAAACGTGCCAAGCACATAGACATTAAACATCATTTTTTAAAAGACATAATAAATAGAAAATTAATTGCTGTTGAATATGTTTCAACACAGGATAATATTGCAGATGTGTTCACAAAAGCATTGTCTACTGAAAAGTTATGTACTATGAAAACATTCTTAAATATTGTTTAATAATTTGTAACGATTTCAATCAATGACAGATTTTCAATCGAGGGGCAGTGTTAAACATAATGTAATTTCATAGATTCTACCGCAGCTCTCAGCTGTCAAACTTTAGTTAGTATTAGTGTCAGATTGTCAGACATATGTCAAATTATGCCTCCAAAATGTATATTTGCCGATCTAAAATGAACGCGTGTGACTCGCAATAAATGGTGATTATTCTAAGTAAATGTTTAATTTCATCGGACTCTGGTTGATCAACAATAATAAATAACACCCAAACCATGCCACATGGCCCGGGACACGATAGGGCTCCGCGACTACGGCAAGTGCAATCGACCACTGCGCAAGGGTTTGCTGGAGCAAATCCTGCGCACCTCGGCAGTGGTTCAGATTGCACTGGAGGATTCGAATGGTGTGATCCATTACGAAGCCTCCATGCCTTCCTGGGGCGGCGGGTTTTGACCCGACTGAGCGGCCCCCTTTGTTGGGGCCGCTTTGCCTTCCGGTGCTGGGGCTGAGCGAGGAGACTTCCTCGCGCCCTTAGGAGGGGTGCAATTCTTGCTCCCCCATGAAGCGACGTATGTCACCCACCCGCACGTCGAGGACCGAGCAGTCTCCGGCCTCGGCAACGGCAGTCTGCACCTCCTGAGGTGTGATGCTGTCGTCGAGGTCCTTCAACCGCAACTCCCCCGTTTTCATTGGGCGCGCAACACGCACACCCAAATCCGCGAGGGCCACGCGCATGCGTTCGGCCAGGTTGTCAGCTTTGGAGGTGCAGTCGGGTCCTGACACCTCCAAAATGAGTCCTCCAGTGATGGCCTTCCTGGATCGAACGTTGTCGATACCGAGGTCGGCCAACCTAATGCGAGCCTTAGCAGCCGCCATGACTGCAGCGAGGGTGACATCGGAGCCCTCCGATATTGTCACCGTAATCGCCGCAGACGTCGGCAGCCGCGTAGGATATTCAACGAGGGTACAGTTGGGAGAGATGTAGCAGCCCACAACGGCAAGATGACCCCACTCTACGGCCACGAAGCCCTGGCCCTTTTCAATAAGGACACAGTGGGGATCACCTTGGCCGCCACCCCAGTAAACAGCGACAGAGTCCATATCGTCCCCAAACCATACCACATGGCCCGGGACACGATAGGGCTCCGCAACTACGGCAAGTGCAATCGACCACTGCGCGAGGGTTTGCTGGAGCAAATCCTGCGCACCTCGGCAGTGGTTTAGATTGCACTGGAGGATTCGAATGGTGTGATCCATTACGAAGCCTCCATGCCTTCCTGGGGCGGCGGGTTTTGACCCGACTGAGCGGCCCCCTTTGTTGGGGCCGCTTTGCCTTCCGGTGCTGGGGCTGAGCGAGGAGACTTCCTCGCGCCCTTAGGAGGGGTGCAATTCTTGCTCCCCATCCTATGATCAGCCTTGCAGCCCTTGTCCGAGCTCAGTGGACACTTGTGCGGATTCGTGCATTGGCTCGCCCGATGGTCGGGCTCACCGCACGCGTAGCACAAGTGGCTACGGTCCACCGTACTCGAGCACGTACTGCGAACGTGCCCGTACTCCAAGCACCGGAAGCACTGGAGTGGTCTCGAGGTCAAATAATCGACCCGAGACGCGACCCACCCTATCACGACGTGCTTTGCCGCGGCTAGCTTCCGCACGGAAGCTAGAGGACAACGGACCCATACCGTGCCCTGGGCAGTGGATGAGCGGCGTATGTCGCCCACCCGCACGTCGAGGACCGAGCAGTCTCCGGCCTCGGCAACGGCAGTCTGCACCTCTTGAGGTGTGACGCTGTCGTCGAGGTCCTTTAACCGCAACTCCCCCGTTTTCATTGGGCGCGCAACACGCACTCCCAAATCCACGAGGGCCACGCGCATGCGTTCGGCCAGGTTGTCAGCTTTGGAGGTGCAGTCGGGTCCTGACACCTCCAAAATGAGTCCTCCAGTGATGGCCTTCCTGGATCGAACGTTGTCGATACCGAGGTCGGCCAACTTTATGCGAGCCTTGGCAGCCGCCATGACCGCAGCGAGGGTGACATCGGAACCCTCCGATATTGTCACCGTAATCGCCGCAGTCGTCGGCAGCCGCGTAGGCTTCGGCTTCCTGCCAGACCTCTTCCTGGCCTTCTTGCCAGTCTTCGGGCTAGCCTTGGGGCTAGCCTTTGGACCGGCTTTCGGGCCAGGTTTCGGACCGGCACTCGGGCCAGGCCGCGCCGGCTCTGGTGCTGGCGCTGGCGCTGGGGCCTTCTTCTTGGCCGCCCTTTTCCTCCCCGTCACTGTCGCCCACGAAGACTCAGGCGTCTGCGACGCTCGAGCCTCCGCAGTCTGCGACTGCACAGGTGGCAGAGGAGTTACAGGCGCAGGTCGGGCATTCGCCTTCCCCTTGCCAGACGGCCCCTTTTGTGCTGCTGGAGCAGCGACACCCCGCTGGACTGAAGGAGGCATGGCACCCACAGCCAACGCCAACTTCCTGTCCATTAGAGCGCCGATGCGCTCCATCAACCGGCCTTCCCAGTCTCCCCCAGCGGCAGGTGGAGTCACCGCCGCCGGTTTAGGCACGCTGTCATCAGCGTTGGCCTGGGAGCTGACCACCTTCTCCACCTTGGCGGATAGGGCAGCCATCTGGGCACGCAACGCAGCGTTCTCGGCCTCGAGCCGCTTAACGTTGGCGTCAACCGCAGCACGCAGCAGGAGCTCAGCAAAATTGCCCTTCAAGTGCTTAGACTTGTCGGCAATCTTCTCAATGGTCTGCAACTCGACCGTCATACAGGCTTCCAGCTCCTGAGAGCGAAGCGCCTGCATTTCCTCCGCCAGGTCCTCGGGCTTAGGCAGACTTGCCTTTGCCCTCGTGTTCTCCGGCGCGACTCGGGGGTCGAAGATCTCATCTTCGTCATCCCCCTTGTCTTTGAGGAACATGGCGCGCTTGGACTCAAGCCCGCCATCTCCGCCATCCTTCTCGGGCTTTCGCCCCCGCTTCCGCAGCACGCGAGACACGTCCGATGCTGTTGAAGCTCGAGAAGAGAAGGACGCAATGGAGCAGTCCGACTCTTCTCCCACATCACTCGCCATTGGCGTCGCAGGTCTCGCGAAGCCCTTCTTCGCCGAGTCCGCCACCTCCTTTTTACGAGAGCTCCCAGAGCCCCCCCAGAGTACGAGGGGCAGGATGCCGAAGCACCGCGGGATTCTCCGACGTCGGAGACGTCGGTACCCGCCTGGGGTTCTTTAACACAAAGCGCTTGTTCCATAGTGGTGGTGGTTTTTCCTCTTTGTGGGGTGAGGTCCCCAATCCGCAGTAGCGGCTGGTAGATCGACCAACCCACCCAGCCGACAAACCGCCCCTGAAACCCTGAAACAGAATGTCACGGACGATTTGCCAGCCGAGTGGTTTGTTCTGCTGCGTCGCCGAACAAACATCGAGTTTTTTTAACGAGGTGAACTCCTCAAAGCCCGGGCGGCAAAGCCAAGGCCCTTGGACGCTGGCTAAGAAGACACTCTCCTTAGCCCCCTCGGTGGCAGTGCGAGTGCACGCCGAGCACGTCCCGCTTCATCCGCTACTTCCTCTGCTTGGCAGAGGAACGCGCGGAGAAGCTCCTATCCCTTGGGCGAGATAAGGTATGGCCTACCGTCCCTTATCCCCCCCTTCCTACACTAAAAACACTCTCACACACACTCACACCCACATTCACACAAACATTCACACACACAATCACACGGTGTTTTGTCCGCGCCGGTCTGTCGCTAACTTCAAACTCGAAGCTATCGACAGACCGAGACCCCCTATCCGCAACCCGGGGACGCGCCACGTCGGAGTATCACCTCACCGCCTGCTGGGAAGGAGACCCAGTAGGTTCGTGGCCCCAACCTTTTTTTTTTTTTTTTTTTTTTTTTTTTTTTGACGCTGGGAAAAATGCATTACGCATTCCCCCCCATTGGAGGATGGAGGGGATATGTGGGACTCCCCGGTTTTCCGCTCCCGGTATACCCACTAAACAACCCAGCGACACTCCCGCGTCGCCTATATGGAGGGGAACTGGGAAACTGGCAGAGCCTTTTCATCCAGTCCCCCGCCGGCGATTGGCCCGCCATGACAGCGGGGCCCCCGCAACGCCCCCGCCTTTACGGCGGGGCCCGCACGCCCCCCAATTTGCAGAGGGGGGCCCGGGAACGACCGTGAGTGCCCGGCCGTTCCCGCCCGACGGGGTGGTGAATAAGTGCAATGCGGGAGAAGGCCCCTCCAGATCTTCTCCCACTATTCACCACCATGAGCGGCGCGAGAAGTTCCGCGTCTCTCGCGCACGCTCTACCGCCTGGGTAGACCCGTAGACAGAGGGACACGCGGAGAGGCCCACCGTGTCGGGTTATTAGCCACCATGAAACATGTCCGCAGTACTCTGCAGGCATGTTTCATGGTGTTCTGTGGTGGTGTGGTGTGGTGCTTCCTGCTGGGAAGGAGACCCAGTAGGTTCGTGGCCCCAACCTAACCTAACCTAATCTAACCTTTTTTTTTTTTTTTTTTCGCTGGGAAAAATGCGTTACGCATTCCCCCCCATTAGAGGATGGACTGGATATGTGGGACTCCCCGGCCCATGAGGGCCGGTATACCCACTAAATAACCCAGCGGCACTCCCGCGTCGTCTACTATGGAGGGGAACTGGGAAACCGGCAGAGCCTTTTCTTCCAGTCCCCCGCCGACGACCGCCCGCCTTTACAGCGGGGCCTTCACGCCCCCCCCTGCAGGGAGGGGCCCGGGAACGACCACGAGTGCTTGGCCGTTCCCGCCCGACGGAGGTGGCGAACAGTGCAATGCGAGAGATGGCGCCTCCACGCCTATCTCAGGATGGCAGGCGCCATGGCAGGCGCCATGGCAGGATGTTGTGACATTTCTCGGTGCTGTTACAGACTCTATTACCTCCTTCCCCAGATGTGACAACCTCATTCTCTTAGGAGATCTTAACATAGATATGCTTGATCCAGATAATAACAAATTACCATTACTCCAGCAATTCTTACAGTGTCTAAACTTATCCCAAATTATAGCAGAGCCAACACACTTCACAGATCACAGCCAGACCCTGATTGATGTTGTTTGCACAGACACTCGGGTACGAAGAGTTGCCATCAAACATACCCCAGACTTGGGGCACCATGCCATGATTGTTGTTGAACTTAACATTAAAAAAGAAAAGCTTCTCCCGCAATTAGTTGTCTATAGGCCCCTGAATAGTATTATCGCTGATTTATTTTCTAATGATTTAGACTTAGTAAGGTGGGACCTTATACATCCATCGGGAAACCTTGATGTTTCAGTGGAGACTTTAACTAATACAATAGTGACATTATTTGATCTACATGCCCCCATTAAAATATGCAAATTTAAAGGACCACCTCACCCATGGATTACAGATACTGTTAAGACTATGATGAGAATTAGGGACAGCTATCACATCAGATGCAAGTCACATGGGACAGATGTTCTCAGAAACTGCTATAAGACTATGAAGCATATTGTTATTGCAGCTATAGAAACCGAAAAAGCTGCTTTCTTTAGGCAAAATATAAATAATAACATAAGAAATTCCAAGCAATTATGGAAAAGTTTAAAGAACACCTTACTGCCTAACAAGAAGCAAGCTGCTGAGCTTCCATCACAGTTCAATGACCCTGACCTCATTAACTCCCACTTTTTAACCGTTCCTGGGAATAGCCTTGTCTCTATATCTCAAATGTCTTACTTTGAATATCATAGGCATGGCTCTGCTACTTTTTCCCTTTCATCTGTCAGTGAATTTACAGTAATGAAGCTCATTGAGAATCTCAAGTCCAATGCACAGGGTATAGATGGTATTTCATTGAATATGTTGCTCATGATCCTCCCTCAAGCCCTGACTACCATCACTGCTATCATTAATGAGTCTTTGATGAGTGGGGTCTTCCCGGATTCTTGGAAGGTGGCAGTTTGTTAAGCCTATTCCGAAAATTAGTGAACCATCTTCCTTGGGTGACCTTAGACCCATAAGTATACTTTCATGTCTATCTAAGTTATTGGAAAAAGTAGTCAGTATACAATTAATCAAGTTTCTTGAAGAACATAACTTACTTCCTAAGCTACAGTCAGGGTTCCGGAAAGGTCATAGTACCTCAACGGCCTTGCTTGATGTTGTAGACAACCTACTGTCTGCTCGAGATAAGGGTATGAGCAGCATATTGGTTCTACTCGATTTCTCAAGAGCATTTGATTCTATTAATATTCCTCTTCTTCTCTCTAAGCTTGCATTTTATGGTTTTAACACAAACACAATCAATTGGTTTTCTAGTTACCTTAATGGCAGGCAGCAGTGTGTAGAATTGAGACTTCCTGACGGAAACCATGTGAGATCGTCACTCCGCGCTGTTTCTAGAGGCGTCCCGCAGGGATCAATACTCGGGCCTCTACTTTTTATCTTGTATAGTGCAGACATAGTAGACTCCATCACTCACTGTCACTTCCATCTGTATGCTGATGACCTTCAGCTATATAGATCCTTCCCACTTTCAGAGCATGCCAGAGCTGTGGAGGAGGTTAATCTTGACTTGGCACGGATATTTAAATGGTCTAAAGCTAACACCCTTGTCCTGAACCCCAAAAAATCTAAGTATATGCTCATTGGCACAAAGGTGGGACTGCAAAAGCTCTCTAATGTACAAAGGGATATTTTTGTGGATGGCGAGCGTGTGGAACAGGTTACAGAGGCCAGAAATCTAGGGCTGACTCTGGATAGTCAACTGCGTTTTGAGGGTCACATCTCGGAATGTGTACGCAACTGCTTCTATCGTCTAAAACTACTATACAGAATTCGACCTTATTTAAGTGAGGATGTCCGAATCACCCTATGTGAATCACTCATTTTGTCCAGGCTAAATTACTGTGATGTGGTATATGGGCCTTGCTTATTAGGCCGGACTGAAAGGCTGGTCCAATGGGTTCAAAATGCCTGTGCTCGTTTTTGTTTTATAATCCCTCCACGCACCCATGTTACTTCCTATCTTAACTTCTCTAATTTGCTAAAAATGAAAGCTCGTAGGTACCTCCACTTAGCAACACTACTCTTTGGCGTTATTGCTTACAAAAACCCGCCTTACCTATTTGTCAAGCTTGAGTGGGCACAAAGTCGCTATCGCTTTCAAAAAAGGTCTTGTACTCACTTACTCGTCACGCCTAGACACAAGTCCGTGGCATTCCGTGGATCCTTCCGTTTCACGGCGTCTAAATGCTGGAACGACTTGCCGCCGCCTATTCGTGCGCTAAAAACGTTAAGCACTTTTAGATTCACCCTTAAAAAGGAACTTTTGGCAATGCAGAAGGGTTTGTAGGTAGTCAACTGCTAGGCTACAGAAACTCTTACTCACCTTATTGTGAGCGCATATATACGCTCAAAGATAATAAAATCTCTACGAAGCGCTTTGGAGTGTGATTTCATTCGCCCATCAGGCACGCTAATCCTCCTTTGCTGTTTGTTTGTTTTCCACTCTTGCCCCTTCCGGTTGTACACTCCCTCCTAGTGATTGAAAAGATTGTTGTTGTGTAATATTCTGGTTGCTCTTGAAACACCCACAGCACACAACACTTTAATAGAACGGTCTCTGTCACAACTCAACTGCTTCTAGGCTGCTGTGCGATATAATATAATCCTTTCTGTTTGATTGTTGTTCCATTTTTCATTTTTCTTGATGTTTGCCCGCGCGTACAGGTTTAAACCAGCCATGCATAGACAAACAAACCAGGCAGACGATATCCACCAATGAGCGCGTGGTTGTTACTCTGACAGTGACATTCGGATCTTTTTTGGTGAATTTTCTCGTATGTGTAGTGGTTCTCGAAAAGATAGGTATCTTTAATTATTGTGTACATTAGCCAATGTTTGTTTTATTGTTTAAAGATAGCAGGAACAGGTTATTTAATTTTTAATTTTTCATGTTATTCTTATAGGTATTCGTTAAAATCCATTTATTTTTATAGCTTGTAAGTAGTACGGTACTCGTACACACATCACAACTTTTATTAAGTAATAAATTGCGTCTTATTTCGGTTCGTGAGGTCACCCGCTCTATGGTCCCATCTGAAAACCAGCGTCGCTCTGCAACACAACGTGTTGTGGAGTGGCTTTATGCTGAGATGGGACCAAATTTTGACCCACAGACGCACAGAGGCAACTCTCTGGCATAACTTACTTTTTATTTTTTATTATTTGTTTTATCTACTTTGTTTTTTATTTTTTATTTTAAGCCTATTTATAATGTCCTATAGTTATAGTTTAGTAGTAAGTTATTTTTAATTTCTTTTTTTCTTTTTTCTTAGCTGTGTCAGATGTTTTTCTCTGTGTATGTCTTTGTGTGTTGAATAAAAAATTCATTCATTCATTCATTCATTCATTCATTCATTCATTCATTCATTCATTATCTCTCGCTATTCACCACCTTGAGGGGGAAGAAGACGTCTCCTTCTACCCCTCCTCCGCCTGCGCAGCGGCGCGAGAGGGTCCTGCTCCCGCGCGCGCACCGCTGCCTCCTTCTGGGACATCACGTCCTCATAGAAGGAGGCGACCGCCGCCCAGCCCCTCCCGTCCCCCAGCATGGAATTCACCACACTGGGAAGCGAGAGGTCTGGCCCCACTACCGCCACCGGCTCGGCCCACGACGGGCATACCTCGAGGGTGTGCTGCGCCGTGTCCTCCGCCGCGCCACAATGGTGGCACGACGGGGCTCCCTCCCTTCCGATTCGGTGCAGGTACGTTCCGAAGCAGCAATGCCCGGATAGCACCTGCACCAGACGGAACGAGAGGATTTTTTTTTTTTTTAATTATGAATTCATAATAATGCCAGATTATGCTGAGTACAAAATGAAAAAAATAGTTTATAACAATGCTTTATTACATACTAGCGGCCTGTCCCAGCTTCGCATGGGTGGTCATACATTTTTTGAACATTTTAGGATAAACTTAGACCGTGGGTTCGAGCCTCGCGTCTACTTAATTTCATACATTTGCGCTCTTCTCCCTGAGTGAGTGAAATCGCACCCAGTGCGTGACCCGTGGACCCGTTAACATTTTTAATTTCGTCATATATTTTGAATGGAATGTCCGATTTGAAAAATTTAAGAAGTACCTAATCTATAGGTATTGAAACCGTTTTAATTATGAAATGATTTATTTGAATAAGGATTAATCATTTATTTATTTTTTTTATTTTTTTTTGGTATTAATACCAAGGTACAAATAAAGACCCTTTTCTAGCAGCGGCATTTCAATTAATTTTTTATAATAAAAGAACACTTTTTGTGACATAACTATAATAGTTAGACAGATGCTATCGCGACATTTTTTGTAGATGATGACGTGTTCTACAAAATCGTAGTACATTATTTTGTTCCATCATCAATAGTTTTCGCAGCGCACGCGATGTAAGGTTTTTGTTTTCCACCTTGGGTTACATTATAGGAGTTTTAGTAAGGATCCCTGATTTTTTTGAAAATATAATATAGCCTATGTTACTCAGGGATAATGTAGCATTCTAATGGTGAAAGAATTTTTGAAATCGGACCAGTAGTTTTTGATCCTATTCGTTACATACAAAACAACAAAAATACAAATCTTTCCTCTTGATAATATTAGTGTAGATGCAGATATTGTAGATGTAGATTAGGTATTGACACAAATTATTGATCGAGTGAGCGAAGCAAACGAAGATCTTAGTTTCAACTTGGGCGATTTGGCATTTTATGTATGTATGTATGTATGTATGTTTGTCTGGCGATAACTTTAGAACCGTTGATCGGATCTGCATGAAATTTGATATGTTGATAGCTTGTACTTGAGAAATTTACTGGTAAGTATATGAGTAAAATCGGATGAAGGGTTCTTCATCTCTAAGAGTTTCGTTGGCATCAAGGTTTTTCTACTGGTCGGCCAGTTCCTTTGCTTTTTCTTATTTTTTTTTCTTGAAATAAATTAAGGAGGTACTCAGTTCTCATAAAATGGTGACGACGACCAGGTCTGATGATGGAGCCAAGGTCTGTTCAACGGAACTCTTCAATAAATAGGCCAATAGAGTTGAAACTTGGTAACCATACCAAGTTAGTAGGCGGTAGTCAGAAAAAAGTCCAAAGATAATGTTTGGACTTGCCTCTGACTACTACGTACTCAAAGTGTTGATGCGTTCGTCGGTTCGCATCACGAGATCTCAGTTCGGGGCGAACTACTAGTTAATTTAACCAAAAAAATATACAACGTGTTTATTAAGAATTGTAGGGATCCGAAAGCAGGATATTCTACCGGTCATAACGAACAACTTTTGTTCTACGACTTTTAAAATTTCAAAGTTTTTCATTCATGAAATGCCTCTTAAACTTTTATCTAAATTGAATCTAAACGCATCATGAGGCAGCCCTATTTACAGCTGTTCTTTGACCTCTAGTTGTTAACCTTAGATAAAATAGGTAACAGAACTGCCACCAATTACCTAGTAATGTGCCTACCTAATAATGATGTTGCTGTTTTTAAAGATCTTGGTATGTAAAAGAAATATTTTCGCGACTGTAATCCCTAGTCACGGTAAACATTCTCTGAGATCTTTGGTACTAATACCTATTCAGTAACTAGGTACCTACGTGGCTACGTTCTCAATATTTAATAGAATATTTATTTTTGTTTAATTACTAGATGTCGTAAACCAATGTTTATGATATTCATAGTTCTTTAAATTGTAACATGTTACTTTACCACCATGGTTCATTGACACGACAAAATTATTCAACTGCAATTTTGGGAAGTGTCTAGTCTCAGACTAGACACTTCCCAAAATACTACTAATACTAATACTTAAATAGGACAGACTAGTAGTCTGTCCTATTTAATCTTTGACGTACCTGTCTGTCATTGGTTGCATTTAAAAACGCATATCCAATCAGGACGGCCGACGGCCGCCGATCAGTGTTACCATTTGTGGCAGATTTCTGCCATTTGGCAGATTTTAAATATTTCAAGAAAAATCTTATTAGTTTGAATTTTTAATGAAATAATATTTATAATTTATTTATTTTTTACCGAACTGGAAACTTCTTATTCTTTTTTACCTTTATTGATTTGGTTTCTAAACAACTTCTATCTCGTTTTAGATAACTGCAAAGCGTTACAAACGATCAAAAGATAGTAACTGAATGTAATGTAGGTATTTAATTTATTCCGTAGCCACGAAGGAGATGGTATGAAGTCATATTTTTGGTATTTTTATCGTCAAGCTTGGTAGATTTTGACAGATTTTTTGGCAGGTGTGTGGTAGAACCGCCACTTTTGAGATGGTCACCCTGTTTGTGTTTACATGCGTTGTTGTACATTGTTTTGTTGAGAAAATGTCATCAAACGTGATAAAATGGTGATTGTTATGTAAAAAGCCGTCGTCAGTCAGTGTGTGTATGAGCAGTGCCTACGAGGTAATGGTTTAGTGTGAAGTTTGAAGCCTGTGTCGTGCGAAATCTCGCAAACTTACCAAAATCCAGTTTTATCCAGTGTTATTATAGCCAGTAAATAATGACAAAATCCATAGGAACCAGTAAAAATATCGTGTCAGGGGATTGGCGGCGTACCTACCTACCTACCGAAAGGTAAGTATTTCAAATTATCTCGTAGGTTATCGTTGTTTTTCTCTTTCCTAGATAGAAGCGCGCGTGCGTGTGACCTTGACACGTACACAGACAGGGCTGTTGCAAATTTCTGAGAAAATATTAATTTTACTTTTGTATGGGAATTTCGAAAACGATGTATTCAACCGTTGCACACGTCAAAGTATTCCAGTGCTTGGTCTAAATACACGCTCTTTGTTTCCCTACATAACTTCATCAACACGTTATATGAGTAGATCCACCTAAGAACAGAAACTTGTCCAAATTTTTGCTTGTAAGTTTATTACGCCAAATGACAACTAAATTGAAAATGAACCAACCTACATACTCCCCGCGCGCGCGTCATGCGTCCCCGTGCACCAGCAGCGCCGCTATTGGTCTATCGAGTCAACCGACCGGCCCGGGCGGGAGTGACAATGATATCATTGTTTTCTTTCGATACCAGTACCCCAAGTATGAGTTTTGCTTACCATATTTGGTTTTTCGTTTTACTTTTTTGTTCCGTGTTCATTGCGGGTTTTGTAAAGTTCCATATCGGTATCCCTATCGCGGCTTCATACAAAACCCGCAATTAACACGGAACAAAAACGTACAAACAAAAAACCAAATATGGTAAGCAAAACTCATACTTGGGGTACTGTACCACAGATAAGAGAAGACTGTACTCAAGTATCTTTCGATACAAGTATCGAATGATAGGTATCGATACCATATGAGTACTAGGTAGTATCGATTCATCCCTATCGGTGTCACAGAACCGACCAGAGCACAGTGCACAGAAAACAAGTAAAAAAAGTGAGGTTTTAATTTTACAAATAAATTAATAACTTAAAATCTCCTTGGAAAACGGACTTCAGGGGGAGCTTCTCTCCCCTCCCCTATCCTTCCCCCCATTTTGTAATTTTTTTCATACGTAAATAGCCTCAATCTTAATTACCAATTTTTTTTCTCTGAAACTACCGGTTTCCCTTTGGGGGGGGAGTGTCCCTTCACCTTCCACCTCCCACCCCCCTCGCATATTGTAAATCTTTCTTTCGGGGTTGACCACTAGTATCATAATTATTAAGTACTAGCGGCCTGTCCCAGCTTCGCATGGGTGGACATAATTTTTTCAATGTTTTAGGATAAACTTAGACCGTGGTGGGTTCGAGTCATTTGCACGACCATCTACCTCGCGCCTAGCCCGGGCCCGCGCTGAATGAAAACGCGCCCCGTGACCTTATATTTTTAAAATCTTTTGAATGGAATGTCCGATTTGAAACATTCAAGAAGTAATGTATAGGTATTGAACCAGTCTTGAATATGAAAAGATTTATTTGGATAAGGATTAATGGTACCTATAAAGGTACTTATAAAGAGCCTTTTCTAGCGGCGGCATTTCAATTAATTTTTTATAATAAAAGAACACTTATTGTGACATAACTATAATAGCTAGACATATGCTGTCGCTACATTTTTTGTAGATAATGAAGTGTTCTGCAAGATTCGTTTTCTGTCATTTTAGGAAGCAACCACAGAAGCAACATAGCTTTTTCATTTTAATTGTTTTTCTTGTGTTATTTCGAGTTGTGTTGTGTAATTTCGGTGGCATTTTAACCAACATTACTTGAGGTCTTAGCCCAAAGTGTAAGCATTTGGAATGAAAGTGTATTAAGTGATATCCTGATTTGACTGAAAATGTTTCGAATGTTTTGAAGAAAACCGCCACCATTTTCTTCAAAACAAATGACGGCCGACTTGACTATGGACTGACTTGACTAAAAAGTATTTAATCAATACAAATCACTTGACACTGGCAAGATAGTCTGTCGAATGACGGATAGGAGCCATAAATTGAGAGAAGAAGAAGAAGAAGTGTTCTGCAAAATCGTAGTACATTATTTTGTTCTATCATCAATAGTTTTCGCAGCGCACGCGATGTATGGTTTTTGTTTTCCACCTTGGGTTACATTATTGGAGTTTTAGTAAGGATCCCTGATTTTTTTGAAAATACAAATAAATAAATAAATAAATATTGGAGGACTTTCCACACAACACTATCTAGCCCCAAACTAAGCCAAAGCTTGTAATATGGGAACCAGATAGCTGATATAATACATATATACTTTTTTTTTTGTAAATATATACTTATAATATTATATAACACCCAGACAGAGAACAAACATCTATGTTCATCACACAAATGTATGTTCTCGGTGGGGATCGAACCCACGGCCTACGGCGCAGAAGGCAGAGCTACTACCAACTGAGCTGTGAAGGCTGTCGAATATAATATAAGTAGCCTATGTTACTCAAGGATAATGTAGCATTCTAATGGTGAAAGAACTTTTGAAATCGGACCAGTAGTTTTTGAGCCTATTCGTTACATACAAACATACAAAAATACAAATCTTTCCTCTTTATAATATTAGTGTAGATAAGCTATTCCTTACTGTCTTACTATACAAGGTGTTCCAATACTTGTGTCTAAAACTTCAGGGGACTAAAGTACCCATCAATATGAATAACTTTTTCTAAGGAACCAACACTGTGAACATACAAAAGTTCAATACCTACCTAAAATGTATGAAACAGCTGTTTTTTTTTCACATTCAGTGTTAACTCCTTCGAAAAAGTTATTCAATTCAATTCAAGTATTGGAACACCTTGTATATTTTGAATAAGTATATATTTTTTTTATAGTGTTCTAACGAAAACCCCTTAATTAATTACTTAATTATTAACTTGTCCGATTAAACTCATATACTTACCAGTAAATTTTTCAAGCACAGAATCAATTAAATTAAGTATTTGAACCAAATTTCAATAAAAGCCGCTTGATTTAAATAGAAATATTTAATTAAAAGAATGCATGTTTAATCTTTTTAACTTGCAAATGTTTGTACTAGTTGAACAATAACCCACAACCTACATCACAGAAGGCTGTAGGATTAAGAACAAATAATGGCTTCAAATGCATTCTATGCATTTTCTGCTTTCATATTCAGCACATACTGAAGTGTATGTAGCATCACAAAATGAAAAAAGTAAGGTAAAGTGAAAAAACAAGCTCATTTGCACTCAACCCATTTCATGAATACAGTCAAAACACAAATAAATAACTTCATACTATATTTTATATATAATTATTTACACATCCAGTTTCATATAAAATTTGACAGTAATTAACAAGGAAAATATATGGAGACATATCAAAGTATGTACCTATGTGTCACTCATACTTGAGGTAGGGCTTAGCATCAGCATGCAGTGGCTGAGGTGGAGGCTGCGGCCAGGCATCTCCTGGCCAGTTGAAGACCCGGGCTCCATCTAGCAGCCCCCAGCCGACCAGCGAGGCGGGCGCGGGGGCCGCGGGCGCGCCGCCGGCGCTGCGCTCGCGCTTCGGGGACGCTGTGGAGATGTTCACCGACACGCCTTTGATGATGTGGTCCTGTCCGCACAAAGACTGCGCCACCTCCGGCTCTAGAAAAGTGACGAAGCTAAAGGCGCGAAAAGGGCGCGGGACGAACACGTCTGTCACTTGACCGAAATGCGCGAAGTAGTCTCGTAGATCGTCCGCCGAGAGCGCCTCGGTGCAGCGGCCCACGAACACCTTGCGATGCGCCGCCGCACCGCCGTCTTTGCCGTTCGGGATCCGCACGTCGCACCAGCGCCCGTCGATCATGTGCCGGCGCCCGAGCGCCCGCAGCTGGGCCTCGTAACACGCAAACTTGACAAAGCCGAAACCCTTGGAGAGACCCGTCTTGGCATCGCGTTTCACTTGCACCATCAGCAGGTCACCGAAAGTGGCGAAGTAGTCGCGCACCGCGTCTTCCCCCGTCTTCCACGGCAAGCCCAGCACGATGAGGTCGGAGCAGCGCGCGCGCGGCGCCGCCTCGCCGGCCGCGCTCGCCGCCGCCGCCTCGTCGCGCGGGAAGGCGCACCAGTAGCGGCGGTGGGCGGCCCAGCCCTCGGCCGGCGGCGACAGGCGCTCGTCGACGAGTCGGAGCCCTCGCAGCCGGCTGCCGCAGCGGTACTTGAGGCCGCTGGCGCCCGCGAACTGGGCCGCCACGGTGGACAGCAGCAGAGCGCCGTCCTCCTCGGTGGGCAGCTCGATGGGCTCTTCTTGCTCGTCCTCGCTCACAGGCACGTACTCGATTGACATCGCGCCGACGCTCCTCTCACCGAACCCTCTCTTCTTTGGGGCTCCTCATGACGTTTACACTATCATCTCTGGTGATTTCGATTTGCCGACGATGTTAAACATGCGGATTCTTAAACTAAATAAGGTTTTACGTTAAAGAATAGCTCGCTCGACTTTACTTAGTGATAGACTTTTCTCGGAAAAGAAAGAAAGAAATACCAATTTCCTTCAGCTGCGTGACTTACGTACATACGAGTTTATGTTTGACGGACAGTATGGTTTTTTTTTTGACTGACAGTGACATTCAATAAGAAACTCATTGTTCCTGCCTGTTGATTGTGTGTTTATTCATTTTCTGACATTTTGGGAAGCAACATAGCTTTTTCATTTTATTTGTTTTTCTAGTATTATTTTGAGTTGTGTTGTGTAATTTCGGTGGTATTTTAACCAATATTACTTGAGGTCTTAGCACAAAGTGTAAACATTTTGAATGAAAGTGTAATAAGTGATATCCTGATTTGACGGAAAATGTTTCCAATGTTTTGAAGAAAACCGCCACCATTTTCTTTATAACAAATGACGGCCGACTTG
The DNA here is from genome assembly GCA_932294275.1 of Chloroclysta siterata. Classification (NCBI taxonomy): domain Eukaryota; kingdom Metazoa; phylum Arthropoda; class Insecta; order Lepidoptera; family Geometridae; genus Chloroclysta; species Chloroclysta siterata. The sequence continues at coordinate 29,831,626 of OW028590.1, read as the reverse complement.
ACTATGGACTGACTTGACTAAAAAGTATTCAATACAAATCACTTGACACTGGCAAGATTGTCTGTCGAATGACGGACAGGAGCCATAAACGGAGAGAAGAAGAAGATTGTGTGTTTCTGAGCACGATGATTGACCTCGCGGATTCATTTTCTGACATTTTTGAAAGCAACATAGCTTTTTCATTTTATTTGTTTTTCTAGTGTTATTTTGAGTTGTGTTGTGTAATTTCGGTGGTATTTTAACCAACATTACTTGAGGTCTTAGCACAAAGTGTAAACATTTGAAATGAAAGTGTAATATGTGATATCCTGATTTGACCGAAAATGTTTCCAATGTTTTGAAGAAAACCGCCACCATTTTCTTTAAAACAAAATGACGGCCGACTTGACTATGGACTGACTTGACAAAAAAGTATTTATTCAATACAAATCACTTGACACTGGCAAGATTGTCTGTCGAATGACAGACAGGAGCCATAAACGGAGAGAAGAAGAAGAAGAAGAAGATTGACCTCGCAGACACTTGTCAAATCATTGATTTCTCAAATTTTAAACTCGTCAAATCTATAATTGTCAAATAAAAGACACGTCAAACCTTCCTCAATAATTTCCTCCAAGCTTCAAATCCTTCATTATCAAACTAGAGACTGATCCTTAGACTAAGTATCATACCTCCATGGACTGATCCAAACCTAAATATGTCAAATACTTGATTCGTCAAGTTCTAAACCTTTTCTAAACAAATACTTGGTTGTCATTTTTTTTTATTCAACTAGCTGATGGAATAAGCAGATGGCCCACCTGATGTTAAGTGGTAACCATCACCTCAAAGCATTGCCTCGTTCGTCACGCCATCGTAGGGCACGATAGGAACGTGCCCTACGATGCACTGCGACGCACATAGAAAAATTTGAAAAAAATTGAAGATTACCATTCAAATGCAATGCAAAAAAATGTAGGTTAATAAAGTGTTCATCACTAAATGTTGATCTGTTCGAATTTCTTAATAAGTGCACATTTTTAGAGCCGCCATTACAGTCTGTAATTGACGCATTGCATTTTTAATTTTTTTGACAGATTTGTTGCGTTTTTTGGAGTCCGGTTATTGTACGACATGATAATGTACACCACGATAATGTACAGCATGATATTTGGAATCCACTTTGGTACCTTTTTGGATTCGTTTTATCTGGGTGTACATTATCGGGTTGTGCATTATCTGGATGTGCAATATCGTCACGTGTCATTAATGTACACCCAGATAATGTACAGCATGATAATTGGAAGCCACTTTGGTACCGTAAAAATTAATTTCTGGCACTTCGGCGGCCGCTGCCGCGGCACGCTCGCTTTGCTCTCTCGCCTCGTGCGTAATTTATATGTTTCAACATAACCTAACCAATCCGACTCAACGGTACTAAAGTGGCTTCCAATTATCATCCTGTACATTATCTGGGTGTACATTATTGACACGTGACGATATTGCACATCCAGATAATGCACACCCCGATAATGTACACCCAATAATTCAAACCAGTGGACACGGATTATCTGGGTGTGCATTATCGTGCTGTGCAATATCATGCTGTACATTATTTGGCCGTATATTATTGCCTCCCGTTTTTTGACGGTAATGACTTTCACTCTCAAGCTTGGCATAAACAACAGTTGTCAAAATGATATTCACGCATTGACATGCGTCCGCCATAATTTAATTGCACTGTGTTGCTCTCCTTGACCAATAAAATCTTGATGAGCAAGAAAACTAAGTAAAAATAAAGCAAATTAAAACAGTTACTATATTGCTAAGCGATAATTATATAAACTGTACACAGACCCGACCCCGGTTCCATATATTGATGAAACAACGCCTTTGAGCACCAAACACTGTAATATCAGTTTTCTCGTCTGGTAACACTACCAGTGTTACCAGATGCCGACGCTACTGCCGAAAGCACACAAAAATAATGTACCTCTACCTACCTGAAAGGTGCCTGCCTAATTAGTACATACTTACTCTAGTAGGTCTACCAAAAATTAAATAAAATTTTCTATATTTATATTATATTAATATTTACTATAAAAATCGTAATACAAATACAATAAATAAACTTATTGCATTTAATATAAAATAATGAATCACCAAACATATTATCTAAACATAAATTAACTAATCATAGTAGGTAGTTACTATTTATGTACCTACACTACATTATATTTTTTTAATATTCTTTCACCTTTTATTTTAATTTAAACCAGGCAGGTACTTCGATATTAATATGACAGCCCTCACAGCTCAGTTGGTTGGCTCTGACTCCTGCACTGTAGGCGTAGGGTTCAATAATGTGTTTCGGTTTGAGGAGTGTGGTCGCCGGTGAAATTACAGGCACATGAGGCTTTAGGGCCGGGTTCACCATGCTCTGTTAGATTAACAAAGGATTTTAAATTAAATGCCGTTAAATATATCAAAATGTACGCGTTTGACAGCTAAGGTTAGATTTAACGGCCTGTTAATCCTTGATTAGTAACTAACAGAGCATGGTGAAACTGGGCCTTAATCTGTAAGCCTCAAACTGATGGACGCAGGGCAAAGCATCGCAGGGCACGTTCCTAACCTACCTAACTCGTTTTTTTTACCAATCAGTACCCCAAGTATGAATTTTGCTTACCATATTTGGTTTTTCGTTTTACGTTTTTGCTCTGTGCTCATTGCGGGTTTTTTAAAGTTCCATATCGGTATCCCTATCGCGGCTTCATACAAAACCCGCAATGAACACGGAACAAAAACGTAAAACGAAAAACCAAATAAGAGCAAAACTCACACTTGGGGTACAGGTAAGACTTCATCCGAACGAACGAACGAACGACTTGCACTGGGTCACTAGTAGGTAGGTACAGGTACTATCTACCTACAAGGTAGTAGGTAACTTGTAGGTAGGTAGGTAGGTGGGTATCTAGTACCTACTACACCCATAATCAGAAGTTGCGAAGCATCGGACTGCGCTCGACTATACGACTATACTAGATGCAGGGTTTGCATTGGACGTATGTGTAACGGAGCTTAGCGTAAGTATTTAGCCGCCCAATCGATGCGCGCCGCACCGCTACCAACCGCTGCCGCTTCTAAAACATAAAAAGTCAAAGTCATACTTCATGTTCATCGGTCTCTCACTTTGGATGAATAATTATCTACTTACATAAGTTGGTATTTCACGCGGCAGCTTATCCTAAACATCGAACTCATAATTATAACATTCTACTCTAGCGGTATCTTACCTATCTACCATCAGAGTGGATCAAATTACGTAATACTTTCAAAATACCGGGACGGTTTTAGGTAGGACAGGAGGAGACGTTTCAAAGTGATCCTTGTGATTTTATGGAATAAATACATTTTGAATTTGAATTTGAGATCGCTATTATGATTTCTTTATGTTTGTCTTCGTTATCAAGCTGACTTACAGTTCTGCGACACATTTTTGACTTACAGTTCTGCGACAGTGTTTTGTCACTTGTCCATATTTTATTCATTAAAAAAAATCATTTTTGACAAGTGCATTACTTCGTACCCGCAGTCTGGGTTTTGTTTTTATTTTTCTGCATCGTCACGCCGCACGCCACACGCCACACACCAGGCCGGATTTTGTATGAAGATTCGATAAGCGCCTCTATGGGGCGTGCTGAGACAAACTGAGCTCGCAATACGGAAAACCAAATACCATAATTGAAAAAAAATTACTCAAACTTTAGGTACAGGTAGACACAATGACTTATCGTATTTAAATTAATAATTATGCAAAAGTTCTCGCCAAGAGTTGCGTTACGTACGAGTGCAACCCACCAGAGTCACCCAAAGCAGGACGTATGGTGTCGGTCACCAAGTATAAGGTCAGTATGCCTACTATGCCTCATAGGAAAATAAAGATATCTATTAATTTAGAGGCTATTGAGATAATAACAATAATAATATAGAGTAAGAGTTCCTCGTCACAGAGCGAGGGGGCTCCTCAAGGCCAAGGCGTCCCGCTGCCATTCCCCCACTTACTCTACTTTATCATGAGAACGTCGATCGAGGGCCGTGTGCCGCCGGCGCCGCGCCCGTCGCCCAGAATCGGCACCTCGGTGGACGTCAGTGCACCCTCCCGGCCCCGGGTGGTGGCGGGCCCCCGATGGGGGGGCTACGGGGATATGAGGCGGAGCAAAGCGTCTCGCTCGACGACTGACCTCGGTGCGAGATGAGCGGCAGCGCGCGGAACAGCGACGTGTCTATCCTGGAGCCGGCCACGTAGCGCGCCGCGCCCAGGTACGCAGCGACCGCGTCCCCGCCCGCGCCGCCGCCGCCGCCGCGCTGCTGCTGTACCGACATACGACGCAGCGGCGGCGGCGCCACCGGACCGACCCCACCCCCTTCGTGCACCACCTCGCCCCTGAAATATCGATAAAAAATCAATTATCAGTCAGTAGGTGGTGGGTATCTGCTTAAATCACACCCTGCACATCTTTATTACCTTTTTAACATCATTCATATTCGACGCTGCCGCTGGCATGGCGATGTTATAATACAGATTCGTTTATGCCTCTACCTACCACTCTGTGCATCATGCATGCAAGAAACTAAACACGTGTACCTAAGTCAAAGTCAAAGTCAATAGGTATTTATTCAATAAAATCACAAGGATCACTTTGAAACGTCTTAAAGCTAGGTGACTCTAGGTGCCAGTTCCACGCGACCAAAGCCTAGAAGAACAGGCAACAAACTTACGGCTTGGTTCCTACCGTTCTTTTGTATGATCCTTTTACAATGTAATATAATATATTATTGAAGTTAAGTGAGGCGTAGGCATACAGAAAAAGGTAAACATAATCAAATTTATAAGACAGCTACGCTTCAAACTAATAATACCTAATGCATAAAATTAAATACAATCTATTAAATCAGAGAAAAATAAAACACACAATAGTAGGTACAGTACAGACATTGCAGACATGTTAGCTGCCGATGGGCAGAGTACCTACCCAAGTATATCAGCGAAGCGGTCTCGAAGGAGAGGTTGCGACGTTACAAGATTGAAGGATACAGGTAACACTGGCTGCGGCGGCTGCGGGCCGTGCGGGCCGTGCGGGCCGGAGGGAGAGCAGGGCAACGCGTCCGGTAGCGGCGCCGCCGGCGAAGAGTTCTCGATCCCGCTCCTGCACAAGTAAGCATACAACGCCCATTTTTTTTTGGACGTTTGATTGAGAGATTATCAGCATCGAAATAATACTGATTAATTTAAAATATTTTCATTGGTTAACGTATTATGAATTTACTATGTATGTAATAGTGCCTGACTTCAGAGGGACTTAGATCCATTGCGCGTACATAGTTGAGTATCGAAACTACCGGGAATTTCGAGCCAGTATTGGCCGAAAATTGAACTGAATACTGAATTACCGGTATTGAGAATGGCGCCGATACTACATGCCCTAGTCTCAGACAAAATAAAAAAGTAAAGACGGAGCTCTGTGAACAGCAAAGTGAGGCCGATCAAACTGCGCCTCGCCGTGTACATACACAATTACACGCAAATACGTACTACTTAACTACGCCTTACCTTGTCAGTCTTGATACAATTAGGTTACTCGACTAATAAATATAGTCGTATAACTTGCAGTGGTTGTATTTGAGAAAATAAAATATATACATTTTATTTGAAACACAAAATACGTTTTTCTTTATTGACAACTCAAAAGACAGTTACTAATAAACAACAGTTGCCAGGGAACAATTGTCGATGATAGATGTTAGGTACATACTAAATAGTTCCTATTTTATAACACCCCCACTTAATCCACAATGTTTAACACAAAACTGATGTTTCTGTCTGGGAACTCCCTTCGTTAACATATCTGCAGGCATAAGGGTTGTTTGACAATATTTAATACAAATCACCCCTTGCTCTGCCAAATCTCGAACAAAATGATACCTAATATTTATATGCTTTGACCGTTTTCCAATTGCAGGAGTATAAACAAGCTTACTAGCACTTTGACTATCACTAAATACAGTAATAGTGTCTGTCTGGTCGGTCAGTTCAGCATATAAACCCTTAACAGAAATTACTTCCTTAGCAACCTCACAAATCGCGATATATTCGGCTTCAGCAGTACTTAATGCTATACATCGCTGTTTCTTGGATTGCCAAGCTACCGCAGCACCACCGAAAAATAGGGCATAGCCAGAAAAAGATTTAGCATCAGGCCCATTTCCCCAGTCTGCGTCTGTATAAGCAACCAAAGGTTTGTTACATTTTTTATAACACAGCGATAGTTCCACTGTCCCCTTCAGATACCTAAGCACTCTTTTCACCGCTGCCATGTGAGTCGAATCATTGCAGTTATTGAACTGACTCAACATCGTAACTGCAAATGATATGTCTGGTCTAGTACAACACGCCAGGTACATGAGCGATCCTATGATCTCCTGATACCGCGTATCGTCATGCTTCACTCCACATTTCAGATGAAGATTTGCTTCAATCGGTGTGAATACTGGGTTACAGTCTTGCATCCCAAACTTTTCAATGATCTTGTTTATGTATGTCTTCTGAGAAAGGCGAATCTCTTGCTTGTCCATATCCCGCTCAATCCGCATTCCAAGACACTCTCTTGCTAACCCAAGATCCTTTATTATAAAAGAACTTTCAATCTGTTCTTTCACTGTTTTAGCTGCAGTTTTATTATTTGTAAATATATAAAAATCATCCACATAAAGTGCAATAGCTACAAACAGTCCACCTTTTATCTTGGTGTAAACGCATTGATCATAATTGGATCGCGTAAAACCCATTTTCAAAATATGAGCATGAATTTTCTCGTTCCAACATCGAGCCGCTTGTTTCAAACCATACAAAGATTTCTTTAGCTTGCAAACCTTGCGATCTTCCCCCTTTTGGACGAAAAATTCTGGCTGTTCCATGTAAATTTCCTCCTGTATATCTCCATTTAGAAAAGCGGTAGTCACATCTATGTGATGAATGCTTAAATCCTTTTCAGCTGCCAGCGCAAGTAGAAGACGAATCGACGAAATTTTGACAACTGGTGCATACGTTTCGAAATAGTCAACTCCTGGTTTCTGCGAATAGCCCTTAGCGACCAGCCTGGCCTTATGGCGCTGCACGCTACCATCCGCCCCAACCTTCAGTTTAAAGACCCATTTTGACTTTACGACGTTTACATCCATCGGTCGATCAACAAGTTCCCATGTGTTATTGACCTTGAGGGAATTCATCTCGTCTTTCATCGCTTTCAACCATAACTCTTTATCAGAGCGCTCCATGGCATCTTGAACCGATACAGGATCAGGAATATCAGCTACATGAAAATTATAGACCATGTCCTCATCTCTCTTGGGACGTCTATTTCGAATTGGGTAACGTCGTTCAGTAGGAGCAACCACATCATTTGGAGGATCAGCAACATTTGTGTTCACTGGATTTCGCAAATCTTCTGACACAGGGCTCTCTGAATCGACAGAGTCGAAGAAGTTCTCTCCCGAATCTGATGCGTGTGTTGAACTAGATGTACTTCCTTGAACATCTACGTGAACAACCGGACTTCGCGGTCTGAAATCTTCTTCATTTGTTTCGATCAAGACATTCGGCCTAGACACCGGTACCCCCACTGCAACAGGTCCAGTTAACCTTGGTACCTCCGGTTCAGTGGTAGAACGACTAGTCCCATGAATGTCATTTTGTAGATATATGTCCACAAAATTTTTCTTTGAAACTGCATCTTGTTTCTCTCTTAATACGGGCACATTTTCGAAAAAGGTTGCGTCTCTAGCAATAGTTATTTTAGTTGGATTTTCTAAATTGATAAATCGGTACGCCTTCTGGTTATTAGAATACCCCGTCATTATCATTGAAACCGTTTTCGGATCAAATTTCTTTCTGCTATGATCTTTAATCAGAACCTGAGCCTTGGATCCAAATACTTTAAGATTCGACAAGTCAACTCGTTCATTTGTAAATACCTCTTCTGGAATCTTATCCGTCAGGGCCATAGTCGGAGATCTATTTTTTAGATACACAGCACATCCAACAGCCTCACCCCATAACTTCTTGCTTAGACCAGCATCGTGTATCATGCATCTCGCTTTTTCAGTAATAGTCCGTATAGTCCGCTCTGCCACTCCATTTTGCTGAGGTGTATACGGTACAGACGTCTGATGCTGGATACCATGCTTTTTAAGAAAATCACCAAAAGCATGATTTACGTACTCAGTCCCATTGTCAGTACGTAACTTTTTGATTTTCTTCCCCGTTTGATTTTCAACCAGCGCCTTGAATTCCTTGAATTTCGCAAATACTTCTGTTTTCGATTTCAGCAAATATGCAAAAGTTTTTCTACTAAAATCATCCACAAAAACTAAAAAGTATTTATTACCACCATAGGATTCTACCTCCATTGGACCTGCCAAATCCGAATGCACTAGTTCGAGCAATGCCTTTGCTCTCTTACCTTTCCTCTTCGGAAATTTCTTGACGCACTCTTTCCCCTTGCAACAACCTTCACATGGTTCCGTGCTTACCGCTCCATACGACAATCCATCTGCTAAACTTTTCAATTTTTCCATCAAAGGCCTACTCAAATGACCCAATCTTCTGTGCCATAAATTAAAATCACTAGAAGTAGTATCTGGAGGAGACGTAAGAACCATTGCTGCCTCTTTATCTAAAACATATAAACCATGTTTCAGGGGTGCTGTTAACAAAGGATTACTACCTACAGCTACGTCATCTTTCTTAAAAACCTTACAACAAGTTTTGTCAAAAACAACAACACAATCTTTACTACACATCTTACTTACAGATAGTAAATTAGTCATCAAACCTGGTACATTTAAAACATCTTCAAACCTTATAGAACGTCTCATGGCAAACACATCCCCCTTTACATTGGATACAATTTTATCATTGTTCGCAGTTGTTACCACCATTGAACTAACGTTTTCCTTGTTCTCCAAAAGGTGTTTGTCTGACGTCATATGTGACGTAGCACCGGAATCTATGACCCATTCGTTTTTGCTGACCGTCGCTGACAAAACATTTATCAGTCCGACTGTCTCTTTACTATTCTTTTCATCGTGTGGTGCATTCCTCTTGTTGTCATTAGGTTTCCTATCTTTGCACTGCCATTTATAATGCCCTTTCTTCTTACACAGATGACATATAACCACCTTCTTGGTTTTGTCGCTCTTTGACATAAGTGCTGAGTCGTCTTCGCTTGTGCTCTTTCTCATACTTTCTTTTAGTAAAGCTGCCATCACAGTTTCTGTCGAAATCTGTATATTCGAATGCTCTAATGTCATCACCAGAGAATTGAAAGCATCTGTCAAACCAGCCAGCATTACAATCCCGACGAACTCATCATCAAGACCTGCTTTTATGCTTATTAACGCCTGACTCGTAGCCTGAATGTCATTCAAATACTCCTCCATAGTGCTGAACATTGATAATTTAACGTTGAACAGCTTCCGCAACAGATACAGCCGCCGCAGTAGTCCACCGTCAGCATACGCTCGCTTTAGTACTAGCCAAGTATCTCTCGCTGTATTGACATGCATTATCATAGGATATATCTTCTCCGTGCACATGAGGCATATTTTGCTTCTAGCTTTGGCATCTCTCTTTTTCGCCTCGACTGAATCTAGCTTAAAATCTTCATTAATGCACTCCCATAAATCCACGTCCGTCAGAAACATTTCCATGGCAAAGGCCCATGTGCCATAGTTGGCCTGGCCAGAGAGTTTCTCAAAACTACTCATATTATGAACAGCTTGCATTTTTATTCGAGATCAGATACTTTACTGCTTATGTCAGTTACCTAAGTACGTAGTACGTACCACCGGAAAAGCAACCAGAATGTACCTGGGCCCATAACCTGATACAATTAGGTTACTCGACTAATAAATATAGTCGTATAACTTGCAGTGGTTGTATTTGAGAAAATAAAATATATACATTTTATTTGAAACACAAAATACGTTTTTCTTTATTGACAACTCAAAAGACAGTTACTAATAAACAACAGTTGCCAGGGAACAATTGTCGATGATAGATGTTAGGTACATACTAAATAGTTCCTATTTTATAACAAGTCTAGCTATCGCGGCTCGTGGGGAGCAACGTTTTGAGAAATTATAAATTTACCAGTGAAAATGCCGAATTGTGTTGTGAAAGGGTATAAGAATAAATTTTCAAAATATAAAAAAGCGGGATGGAATTACATTTCACACCTAAGTAATTTGGGAACCAATAATTTTCAATAAATCAAAATAAAAGTTTGAGGTTATTGCTTGGAACACAAGTGCTGCCAGTATGAAGTGTTTTTGTTTACCCTATTATTTGGTAATGTGATACGCAACGTACGGTTACTCTTTTCATATGATGGTTATCAGTGTATTTTAAACCCGTCGAGTGCTTAGACAACACACGGGTGTTTACTAAGTTGAGTGTGGGCCCCGCGTGTCCGGCGAACACCCGGATGTAGGTACACAAGATTTCGAGCCCATTGGTTGCTCACTTCTACGAGGTCAAATTACCTTAACGCCCATTGGCTGCACTCATTGTTAAGCTAGGTTCAATACGGAACGAAATACAGACAATAAATTGAAATTGAGACCGGAAATTCATACTCACCGAACGAAATTGTCAAACATCGCGTTGATGGCTCGTCTGTCGGCCATCTTGTCCCACAGCGCAACGCGATATCTTCCCCGTTTGTGAACCGATTTTTACGATATTTTTTTCTTTAAATAGGTTACATATCCGTTAAATTGTGAAAACCGTTAGGTATAACCTATCTCGCGAGATTGTAATCTGTCAAAAAAAATTTAACTCGTAGATTTCGTATATCCGTTAGGTAAGGCAAACTCAACCTAACCGATCCCTTAATCAGTTAAGTTGTGTTAGATTATATCATGATAGACGTTATTATTTATTAATGTTATTTTTGTAATTTTGGGGTAATTTGAATTGTCATGGCAACACCGGCCTTCGCACACATGTTTAGAAAACTGGCCTCACTTTGATGTTCACAGAGCTCCGTCTTTACTTTTTTATTTTGTCTGAGGCCCTAGTAGGTACATAAATAGTTTGTAGTACCTACTTAAGTTTAAAATAGCATAACCACCTATTAATATCTCTAATACTATAAGAATCAAAGACTGCATGACATAATATAGACAACGCACAGCCTAAACCGCTGATCCTAGAGGCTTGAAATTTGAGGAGTACACAGGTCTTATGGCGTAGAGGTGTACTAAGGAGGGATTTTTGGAAATTCAACACCTAAGGGTGTAAAAAGAGTTGAAAACGTTTGTATGAAAAATAGTATTTCTTGAACATACAAACTTGAAACTTGGAGTAGATATACTCCAAAGCTAAAAAATAGGAAAGGCATTTTTAGTAAGTGTGCAAAGGGATGTCAAAGTTTGTATGGGAGTTTTTTAACGCGTGGTGCGATTGACTTAAAACTTGGGGTTATACCTACTACTACGAAATAAATAATTAAGAATGACATTAAAATTTTTGCTAACTCCCTGCAAACGGTGACAATGAGATTTTTAACGCATAGTGCGATTGATTTCAAACTTGAAGTAAATATACTCCACAATAAATAATTTAAAATCACGTTTTCAATATTTGAAAACTACCCCTGCTAAGTAAGTAAGTAACTAACCGCCGGTTTCTGGAAGCCCGATCAAAACTAATCGCATGTCAAGTCACTTGCTGTCTCTATCTAATTCGATGTAATAGCTGAAATGGCGAGTGACTTAACATCCGATTAGCTTTGATCGGGCTTTCGGAAACCGGCGGTAAGACTGTCAAAAATTGTTTGGTTTTGTTTCAAGGTTAATAAGGGATTTTCTTTACGCGTAGATAAGTAGTGTAATTAACTTCAAACTGAAAAAAAGAAAATGTGTTCTATGGATAAATAACAAAAAAACAGTATGACTTTCCTTCGTTACGCTCGAGTAAAAAGGGTAGGTACAACGAGACGTTAATGTTTGTAAGGGACATTCTAAAACCGGGAATCTTAAGTTGGTAGGAAGAGATCTGTGAGGGTATCTACCGTGTCTGGGGATCAAAGTCGTGAAGCTGTTTCGTTTCGTTTGTTTTTTGGGGTAGGTAGATACAAGGAACAAATAAGTAGGTACATATTTTCCGTGTAAGGTTGCGATCAAAAAACTCCCATACTAACTTTCACATCCCATTAAGGTAGTTTTAAAAAACTAAAAATGCCTTTCCTAATTTTTAGCCTTGGAGTACATCTACTTCAAGTTTCAATTTTGTAGATTCAAGGAATACAATTTTTCATACCAACGTATTCAACCCTTTTTACACCCTTAGGGGTTGGGGTTGAATTTCCAAAAAACCCTTCTTAGTACACCTCTACGCCATAAGACCTATGTACTCTTCAAATTTCAAGTCTCTAGGACCAGCGGTCAAAAAACTCCCATACAAACTTTTACATCCCTTCGCACACTTATTAAGGGTAGTTTAAAAAAAACTAAAAATGCCTTTTCTATTTTTTTTTAGTATATCTACTCAAAGTTTCAAGTTTGTAGGTTCATGGAATACTATTTTTCATGCAAACGTTTTCATCCCTTTTTACACCCTTAGGGGTTGAATTTCCGAAAATACCTTCTTAGTACACCTCTACGCCATAAGACCTACCTACTCCTAAAATTTCAAGTCTCTAGGACCAGCGGTTTAGGCTGTGCGTTGTCTATATGTCAGTCAGTAAGTCAGTCAGGACTTTGATTCTTATAGTATTAGAGAAGAGATAGAGATGGATGCGGATGTGGATAGTTCTTTTTAGTTTCTTATAGTATTAGAGATTGAGGGCCGGTTTCACCATGCTCTGTTAAATTAACAAAGGATTAAAGGGCCGTTAAATATGTCAAAATGTACGCGTTTGACATCTATGGTTAGATTTAACGGCCTATTAATCCTTGATTAGTAACTAACAGAGCATGGTGAAATCAGCTCTAAGAGAATAAGGGCCGGTTTCACCATGCTCTGTTAGATTAACAAAGGATTAAAGGGCCGTTAAATGTACGCCTTTGACAGCTAAGGTTACATTTAACGGCCTGTTAATCCTTGATTAGTAACTAACAGAGCATGGTGAAACTGGGCCTAAGCCAATGACGACTCATTTCATAGCTACTGCTACTGCGGTCTCTACGGGGCTTGTTCTTAGAAAAAAGCTCCATCGACCCGTCGAACGACAATTTTCCGAACTTCAGAACCGTAAAAATCAAAGTATTCACAAAGAATAAAACCTTCTGGCACGTGAAGCTGGTGGTGGCAATCCGAGAGCAGCGCCAACCGCGAAATACGGAAACCTAAAAGAACAGAGGTCGTTATTATTCACCGATCGAGTGGCAAAGAGGTGGCGAGTGCAGTGCACCAGCATCGACCCGGAGATACGTACCGCAGCGCCTGCGGAGCCGTGGGACGCAGCCGCGGCGCGTACCGCAGTGTGGCCGCCAGCAACGCCAGCGCGGGCGGCGACGCGGGCGGCACGGCGCGCGCCAGCGGCACGCCCGCGCCGCCCGGGAAGCGGAAGCGCACCGCGTCCGCCAGCGCGTACCCCTCGGGCCAGTGCTCCCGCTCGGGCGCGCCCAGCAGCGCGCAGATCTTGTGCAGCTGGTCGATCTCGGAGTTGCCCGGGAAGAGCGGCCGCCGCGTGTACAGCTCGGCGGCGATGCAGCCCAGCGCCCACAGGTCGATGGGCGCGCCGTAGCGCGTGTCGTGCAGCAGCACCTCGGGTGCGCGGTACCAGCGCGTGGACACGTAGTCCGTGTACGGCGGCCGCGAGCGCACCTCGCGCGCCAGCCCGAGGTCGGCGATCTTCACCAGCTCGGGCCCGCTGCACAGCAGGTTCTCCGGCTTCAGGTCTCGATGGAAGAAGCCGTGCCGGTGCATGTGCGCCAGGCCCTGCAGCACCTGGTACAGCATGTTGCGCAGCACCGGCTCGGCGAACGGTCTCTCGGCGTCGCGCATCAGTTGGTACAGGTTGCCACGCATGTACTCGAACACGAAGTACAGCGTATCGTTCTCGCGGATCACTTCGCGCAGCTTCACTATGTTGGGATGGCTTAGCTTCTTGAGCGACTTGACCTCGCGTAGGCTCATGGCTTCGTCCCAGGAATAGTATTTACGTTTCATGCGCTTGACGGCTACCTTCTCGCCGGTGTCGCGGCGCTGCGCGAGGGCGACGGAGCCGTACGTCCCGTCGCCTAACTGCTGGAGTACCACGTAGCGGTTCATGGCAAACACAACACACTAGCGGCCCTCGATCCCCGACAACACTCAACTACCATTTTAAAAGCGCTAGGTATGCACAGCACATACCTAGGTAGTTGGTAGCGCTAGTTTACCTACTAACGATTTCTCTCACTTCATGCCACTTGCAACTGATATGCCTACCTACCAAGATATAATTATACGATCGAAAGAATACCTCTAATCACACTATAAGTAAGTACCTATAGAGGTACCTACCACCTCTCTAAATCACAAAGGAACAATATTTTATAAGTACGTACCTACTATTTTTACCAGATCAATACCTCAGACAAAATAAAAAAGTAAAGACGGAGCTCTACGAACAGAAAAGTGAGGCCAGTTTTCTAAACATGTGTGCGGAGGCCGGTGCTGCCATGACAATTCAAATTACCCCAAAATTACAAAAATAACATTACTAAATGAAACGTCTATCATAATATAATCTAACACAACATAACTGATTATGGGATCGGTTAGGTTGTGTTTGCCGTACCTAACGGACATACGAAATCTACGAGTTTACAAGTTTTTGACAGATTACAATCACGCGAGATAGATTATAATCTAACGGTTTTCACAATTTTACGGATGTAACCTATTTTAAGAAATAATAATCGTAAAAATCAGTTCACAAACGGGGAAGATATCGCGTTGCCGTGGGTCAAGATGACCGACAGACCAGCCATCAACGCGATGTTTGACAATTTCGTTCGGTGAGTATGAATTTCTGGTCTCGGTATTGTCTGTATTTCGTTCTGTATTGAACCTAGCTTCACAATGAGTGCAGCCAATGGGCGTTAAGGTAATTTGACCTCGTAGAAGTGAGCAACCAATGGGCTCGAAATCTTGTGTACACCCGTGTGTTCGCCAGACACGTTCTCTAAGCACTCGACGGGTTTAAAATATACTGATAACCATCATAAGAAACGAGTAACGTTACGTTGCGTATCACATTATTACCAAATAATAGGGTAAACAAAAACACTTCACACTGGCAACACTTGTGTTCCAGGCCTCAAACTTTTATTTTGATTTATTGAAAATTATTGGTTTTCAAATGTACTTACTTACTCACTTACGTAACTCGTACTTAGTACTTAGTTGGTTACTTACGTGTGAAATGTGATTCCATCCCGCTTTTTTATATTTTGAAGATTGATTCTTACACCTTTTCACAACACAATTCGGCAATTTTACTGGTAAATTTATAATTTCTCAAAACGTTGCTCCCCACGAGCCGCGATAGCTAGGCTGATAAGGTAAGGCGTAGTTACGTTGTACGTGTGTGTGTGTAATTGTGTATGTATGTACACGTCAAGGCGTAGTTTGGCCGGCCTCACTTTGTTGTTAACAGAGTTCCGTCTTTACTTTTTTATTTTGTCTGAGATCAATACTAGACTATATTTACCTACCTAGTATAGTATATTGTTTAACAATCAATAGCATTTTGTTAGGTACCTACATTATGTACCTACCTAAGTCAATGCGTTTATTTATTTAGCTAAATAAATGATCTGAATTAGAACTTTATTTATTAATTTAAGTTTATTTCTATTTGACAATCTTACCGAAGTGATTTCAACGTCAAATTCTACCTCATTCGTTTGGCTATTAATAATGATCTGGGATTTATTATACCTACTTACTTACATGTACCTACATAATAAGAATATTCAAGATTAGGTACTTAACTTTAAAGGTAGGTATGTACCTAATTAAAATAATAATTCACCTAGGGTGAGTTGTAGGTAGGTAGGTACTGACTGATCTAACATGTTACCACTGACTATACACCACTCACAACATGAACGAGTCGCATTAGGTAGGTAGGTACCTAACTTACTACCGAAAGTGATTACATGCTCTAATTATGTACCTACCTATGTATAAAAAATTATAGATAAACAATCTCAGAACGTCTAGAAGCTTCTAAATTCAAATAATTTTAATCAAGCCTTTAGGATCCTCTCTAGAACCACTACAACGTTGTACGTAGCACTAAACCAAATTTATTATTACTAAACCAAATATTTATTGTTGCTTGGTTGCTATGGCAATCATTCGAGGTGTTACCACCACCGAACGCCACTAAACGTAAGGTAAAAATTATTTGATTTCCAGTAAGTATCAAAAATGTTTTGTTTTTTTCATACTCGATTAAACATATACACAAACAATACTATCGATTGCCTACGTTACGTACGAGCGTATACCCGAGCAAGGACAACAAGTACATACAATTTATGGGTTGCCACATCATACTATTTTTACCCAACCAAGCTTAAGCTATGATGTCGCCGCGGTTCCAGTTATTTGTTTAATGATGTTTATGTTTAATTAAGGGCCGGTTTCACCATGCTCTGTTAGTTACTAATCAAGGATTAAAAGACCGTTAAATCTAACCTTAGCTGTCAAACGCGTACATTTTGACATATTTAACGGCCCTTTAATCCTTTGTTAACCTAACAGAGCATGGTGAAACCGGCCCTTAAGCTAGTTTCTGCAGTGAAATAGTTTGTACCCTCCTCTAGGTTACGCCATTTTAAATGTTCTAAGGAATGGGCTAGAAAAAAGCCTACACAGCTCAGTTGGTAGCCTTCTGCGCCGTAGGCCGTGGGTTCAATCCTACCGAGAACAAACATTTGTGTGATGTGATACTAGACGGTTGTTCTCTGTCTGGGTGGTTGTGATTTGGCTTAGTTTGGGGCTAGATAGTGCTGTGTGGAATGTCCACCAATATTTATAAAAAAATAGGGCTATTCAAACCGACACAGTTCTATAGAAACAAGTATCTGCATAATTTGGCTGGGTTATACGATCTTTCGGGCTGCCAACTAAAACAAAATCTATTTGCCAAAAATGTTGGGAAACGAACAACTTTAGGGTGGATTCGACTCTGATATGTTAGGATAAGTTCAAATACACACAATAAGCTAGAAAAAAATGACAATGTCGCAACTTATTATTATCTAATTCAAAGAAATAAGGTTTGTAAATTTTGAATTAAGTACATAATGAAAAACAAAATCATATAGGTATAGGTAGTAGGTACATATATTTTAATTTCATTTTATTTATTTATTTAGCTTTGCTTTACATTTTAATAATTTAAGTCTCCTCACGATTTTCGTATGAGAAGTTGGTAGTTATTTTATGTCTGAGACCACCAGTATGATTTATTACCTACATATGCCTAATAATTACATGTTTGTTTTACTTATTTCCCAAAAATGCAACTACTTTGGGCTGGTGGGTTAAAGCTACGGGTTACCAAGCTCCAGGTCACCAAGCTCCAAAATCAAAATCAAAACGGTCTTTATTCAGTACAATCACAAGGATCTCTTTGAAACGTCTTAAATTGGTACTAGGTGAATGTACCGCCAGTTCCTCGCGACCAAAACCTAGAAGAACAGGCAAGAAACTTACGGGCTAAAAATCTTTTGGGCTATTTCAACATAAACAGTATCTCCGCTTTTTTTTCTGGATATAAAAAGTATGTTCAAAAACTAAAACACGAATACCTACTAAAAATCTTGCTTTAGAAAGTGTGAATTAAGAAAGTATTCTCATCTGAAATTCTTTTGTAAAAACTATTAAATATTTATTGTCTTATAAATAAACACCTACTTACACGTGATATATTTTTTAATGTATATAATACATATTCATAGTGATGTTCTGAGGATAGCTGTATTCATAATGCCACCACTTGGCGCTTCAGGGCAAAGTGGTGGCGTTGCTCAGGCTCGTTGTAAGCTTTAGCTTATGCTAGCTCACTCCTGTTAGAATGTATTGCTTATACATACTTAATTTAAAATTGAAGCACGCCTTATAAGTTAACCTTTTCTGATGAGTGAAAGTGATGTAGAATATAATACATATTATATAGTATTTTTTGTAAATACATACTTAAATAATATTTTATTTTATTTGACAGCCTTCACAGCTCAGTTGGTAGTAGCTCTACCTCCTATGCCGTAGGCCGTGGGTTCGATCCCCACCGGGAACAAATATTTGTGTGATGAACATAGATGTTTGTTATCTGTCTGGGTGTTATACAAGGTGTTCCATAAGTTGTGTATATAAACTTCAGGGGGCTAAAGTACCCATCAATATGAACAACTTTTTCTAAGGAACTAACACTGTGAACGCGAAAAAAAAAACAGCTGTTTCATACATTTTAGCCTGGTAGGTATTGAACTTTTGTATGAAACAGCTGTTTTTTTTTCGCGTTAACAGAGTTGGTTCCTTAGAAAAAGTTGTTCATATTGATGGGTACTTTAGCCCCCTGAAGTTTATATACACAACTTATGGAACACCTTCTATAATATTATAAGTAGGTAATTACAAAAAAAAGGATATTTGTATTATATCAGCTATCTGGTTTCCATATTACAAGCTTTGGCTTAGTTTGGGGCCAGATAGTGCTGTGTTGAAAGTCCACTATTATTTATAATATTTATTTATAATAACACCCAGACAGAGAACAAACATTTATTATCACATCACACAAATGTTTTTTTTCGGTGGAATTGAACCCACGGCCTACGGCGCAGAAGGCTACCAACTGAGCTGTGTAAGCTGTCAAAATAGGTACTCACAAGTAGTAAATCTATCAAGTACAGGCTATCGACTTATCATGCAAATCGGATGTCATACATACAAAGCCAAATCGCCCAAGTTGTTTGAAAGATCTTCGTTCGTTTCGCTCATGCGATCAACTATAGGATATCAGGGCTACATACATGTCGTGTATGTGATGGGCTTTATTTTTTTTCTAGCCCATTCAAAGTCAAAGTCAAAGTCAAAGTCAAAATGTATTTATTCAATAAAATCACAAGGATCACTTTGAAACGTCTTAAAGCTAGGTGACTCTAGGTGCCAGTTCCACGCGACCAAAGCCTAGAAGAACAGGCAACAAACTTACGGCTTGGTTCCTACCGTTCTTTTGTATGATCCTTTTACAATGTAATAATATAATATATTATTGAAGTTTAGTGAGGCGTAGGCATACAGAAAAAGGTAAACATAATAAAATTTATAAGACAGCACACGCTACGCCTCAAACTAATAATACCTAATGCATAAATACAATCTATTAAATCAGAGAAAAATAAAAAAAAAACACACAATAGTAGGTACAGTACAGACATTGCAGACATGTTAGCTGCCGATGGGCAGAGCGACCGGGACATCGGGCCACGCATTTTTATCAACAATATAGCTATCTAAAGTATAATAAGCTTTCCTTATTAGATTATTCTTAATGTACACTTTAAATTTTCTAATAGGAAGCCCAGTGGCACTTTCTGGAAGTTTATTATAGAAGCGAATACCGTTCCCCATAAACGAGCCATTTACCTTTTGAAGTCGAAATTTAGGTATACATAATTTGTTTTTATTTCTAGTGTTAACGTTATGTGCATCACTCTTTTTCTTAAAGCTATCTATGTGTTTATGAGTGTATAATAGATTTTCATAAATATACTGTGAAATGACTGTGAGAATATTAATTTCTTTAAATCGCTCCCTTAATGAGTCACGTGGTTTCATTTTATAAATGGCACGTATCGCCCGTTTTTGAAGTACAAAACAAGTTGGTCGTTGAACCACATTTGGCAAAGTAAATTTAATGCATTTCGTTTTCCCAGCATTGAGCAAAAGATTATTAACAGTAAACCAGTTAAGTACTTGCGACAGAGATGCATTAACGTCATCGAAGTTAGTCTTCAATCTGTCGACTTTAAAAATTAAAGAGGTATCGTCAGCAAATAGAACTATTTCACATAAATCTTTTACAAAAGGTGGAAGGTCATTTACGTAAACTAGAAATAAGAAAGGACCCAATATCGAACCCTGAGGCACCCCTATATCAATGACCGATCCAGAAGACCTCTCACCGCCAAAATCAACTTTTTGGATTCTATTGGTTAAGTAAGACTGTATAAGATCAATAGCCCGGTTTAGGATGCCGTAGTGTTTAAGTTTAGATAATAAAGTGGCATGACTTACACAGTCAAAAGCTTTGGACAGATCGCAGAATACCCCGATCGCATCTTGTGAGTGTTCCCAAGCATCATATATGTGCTTCAGGAGCGTCGAGCCGGCATCAGTCGTTGATCGACCTTTGCCGTTGACGTTAAAATGTGATATTAACTGATTAAGAACAACTTTTTCAAAAATTTTACTTAACGTAGGTAGTACCGAAATAGGCCTGTAGTTGGCAGGATCTTGTTCATTTCCAGACTTGTACAGGGGAATGAGTTTACTGTGTTTCATTAAATCAGGGAAAACGCCCTCATCAACACATCTATTAAAAATGTATGCTAGACATGGTGCAATATCAGTTATAATAGCGCCTAATACTTTTGTAGACATTCCCCATAGATCTTCAGTATTTTTAATATTTAAGGATTTAAATGTTTTGACAACATTATCAGCATTAATAAATTTAAAACTGAAGATATTATTACATTTTTGAACGCTAGACTCTAATAGTGTTGTCGCTTCAGCAGCTGAGGAATTTAAGGATGAAGTCACAACTTTAGGTATACTGGAGAAAAAACTATCAAACGCGTTGGCGACTTCAATCCTTATCACTAATTCCTTATAAGATATTAAAATGGCGTAACCTAAAGAAGGGTTCAAACTATTTCACTGCAGAAACTTGCTTTAATTAAACATCAATAAACTGGAGCCGCGGCGACATCATAGCTTATAATAATAATAATAATAATAATATACTTTTATTTCAGGCATAAAAAAACCCATAAATTACAAAATATTAAAGCAACTTAGATAAAATAAGAAGGAACAATAGGTACCTACTTATTTGCGGTTTCTGCCCTGGTGTACCGAGAGCCAAAACCTGTATATAGGGCTATATAAATTATCAGCCATGCACTGTAAAATTCTATTTTTTGATTTCCTAAGGCCACTCCAGAAGGAAGCTACTCGCGAGCGAATAATGGCGAAGAAATCCGGGACCCGTGCATCAGCGAACCTCAGACAAAATAAAAAAGTATACTTTTTTATTTTGTCTGAGCAGCGAACATGCTTGACGCGTTATAAAATCGAGGCTTTTTCTTAAGGATGCGATAGGCGTCATTGTATTGCACCCTTTATGCTTGGGTAAAAATTGTATGATGTGGCAACCCATAAATTGTAAGTACGTACTTGCTTGACTAACTAGCAGTGTTTCCACTTTTAGGGATTTCGCCCTTTTTTAGGGCGAAACTACTTATTTCGTGTACAGCTTAGGGCTGTTTTTATTGCGACAGGGATTTAGGGAATTTTAGGGCAAAAATTAGTTGATGTGGTAACCCTATTTATTCTATGCTCTATGGCTCTACCTCTCTGAAGGGATTCCCCAAATTAGTTTTGTATTATGATCCGACAAAATATGTTAGATTACCTTTTGGATAATTCTATTTACCTATGTTGTAAAGGACATCAGAAATTAGTAACATGATTTATGGATTATTTTCGATTGCTATTTTTCTATCGGTCGCGAAACAAAATTAACTAATTGTATTATCATATTTGACTGTTTTTATAGTTGAAAATGGAAGACACAGGTGATGATAGTGAGCAAGTGCCTTCCTCATCTAAAGATAAAGGAGGAAAGTCAGCTGCAAGTCCGGAGAGTAAGAAATATGCGCAAAAATTAAAACGTCTTGGTTGGAGCATCCAGATTTCAAGTCTTGGCTAAAGAGATCTGACAAAGGGGAGACAAAAGCTTACTGTAAATTATGTGATTGTGATATTGTGTATGGAATGTCCGAATTACGGCGACACAACAGAAGTGCTAAGCACTCCAAGCAGGTAATAATAAAATGTGCAAAGAGTTTTATTTTTTTTAATTACCATTCGCCCTAATTTAGGGAATTTCGAAAAATAAATAGGGATTTTTAGGGAAAATTTCTAAAGAATTTATCAATTTAGGGCAAAACCAAAATCTTAAGTGGAAACACTGCTAACTAGGTACTACTTGTTTTGTTTGTTGTCCGTCTTGCTCGGGTATACGCTCGCTTTAGGCATTCTGTATTGTATTGTATTAATATTTTATTTTATACCTATGTAGGCGTCTTTACTAGGTTTGTGATTAAATTCATAATTTTGTTGACATCCATCCGTAGTTGGATTGGACAACGTATTTTAGGAAGGAAAAGAGAAAGCGTACTCATGCAGGATATGTGTCGCCGAAATGAGTGGCGTTTTATCTCGGAGTAGAGTGAGTTCAGAACAGTTGGATCTGTTGGTTTCGTTTATGGAAGAGCACCCCGAGTTCGCGGCCGGCAAGCTCTCCATCTACTCGCGGTTCAGCGCCAGCAAGCTGTGGCGCCTGCTGGCCGAGCGCCTCAACGCGGCGGCGCACGACTCCGGCGGCGCGCACAAGTCGCCCGACAAGTGGTGTCGGGTCAGTCACTCGCATGCATCTACTTACCTTACCTACCTAAGATGGTCTATTATTAACTAGAATCAAGTTCTGCTTGATTCTAGTTAATAATAGACCATCTTTGAGTTTGCAGCATGTTGATACTTATAATTTATAGACTTTTAACATGCAGTTCACAGTCATCTTGAAATTGCATGTCTGAAATTCACTTTATGCTGTTCACTCAAGATGAAATAAATGCATTTGACTTTAAGGAAGTCAATTCCAGATAACCGTTGAAGATGATAAATGATAACTGAAGGCGAAAGAAGAGAACACATTACACCAGATCAGGTCCTCACATCGGGTATTTTTCATTAAACCTCATTCACTGAATGTTTAACTTATTTTATGATGATAACTCTCAGGGACCAACTAATAGCACATGATATGAGTTAGGTACCAATCAACTTTTGGTGCCTTCTAAAATAAAACAATAATCTTTCATTACAATAAAATTTTAATAAGATTTAAGTAGGTAAGTATTTCTAGGATAGGAGGTATTTAAATTGATAAACAGTAAAATTAGGTAGGTACTTACAACATTTGTAATTGCAGCAAGTACAGCTCGGCTTACAACTTTGTACAAATCTGTTATTAGCAGGGGTCGGAATAGGTAGAGTTTTTAAGTACAAAATGACGTAAAATTACCTACGCAATCTTAACATGGATATGTCTTTTAAACTCGGAATTGGGGATTAATAAGAATTGTTTTCTAAAACTTATGGGTTTTTTTTATATGCAACTAGCTGATGGAACAAGCAGATGGCCCACCTGATGTTAAGATTGATATTATTGTCTAACTCTTTTTTCCTATGTTAAAAACAAACTAAGTAGTGTTACACGTACAGCAGGGCTATTTTAAAACATTCGGAAAGGTTTCCAATTGGTAATGTCAGTTTTTATCACAATTGAATTTCGAACCCGAATCATTTCCGACAGGGGAACTTAAAAAGGCATATCCATAATTAGATTTCGTAGTAGCGTATTGGTACTTAAAAACTCTACCAACCTAGGAACTTCCAACCTTTATTTCCCAGCTGTGGTCAGTTCTTCCAGCTATATGACCTGCCCTGTCTCATATGGCACAACGAAAAATTCAAATTTACATAACCAGCAACCCAAGAGCCCCCAACTCTTAAGACTTTCGTTGAAATCATAGTTTTGCTACTGGTCGGCAATAACCTTTGCTTTTTCTTATGCTTATTTTTTTTGTAATCTACACTAATATTATAAAGAGGAAAGATTTGTATTTTTGTATGTAACGAATAGGCTCAAAAACTACTTGTCCGATTTCAAAAATTTCAAAAAAGCTACATTATCCCTGAGTAACATAGGCTATATTATATTTTCAAAAAAATCAGGGATCCTTACTAAAACTCCAATAATGTAACCCAAGGTGGAAAACAAAAACCTTACATCGCGTGCGCTGCGAAAACTATTGATTATAGAACAAAATAATGTACTACGATTTTGCTGAACACGTCATTATCTACAAAAAATGTCGCGACAGCATAATGTCTTAACTATTATAGTTATGTCACAATAAGTGGTCTTCTACACTAATCTACACTAATATTATAAAGAGGAAAGCTTTGTATTTTTGTATTTT
This sequence comes from Chloroclysta siterata, assembly GCA_932294275.1. NCBI lineage: Eukaryota > Metazoa > Arthropoda > Insecta > Lepidoptera > Geometridae > Chloroclysta > Chloroclysta siterata. Next base: position 29,807,239 of record OW028590.1, on the reverse strand, counting down.
TGTATGTAACGAATAGGCTCAAAAACTACTGGTCCGATTTCAAAAATTCTTTCACCATTAGAATGCTACATTATCCCTGAGTAACATAGGCTATATTATATTTTCAAAAAATCAGGGATCCTTACTAAAACTCCAATAATGTAATCCAAGGTGGAAACCAAAAACCTTACATCGCGTGCGCTGCGAAAACTATTGAAAATAGAACAAAATAATGTACTACGATTTTGTAGAACACGTCATCATCTACAAAAAATGTCGCGACAGCATATGTCTAACTATTATAGTTATGTCACAATAAGTGTTCTTTTATTACAAAAGATTAATTGAAATGCCGCCGCTAGAAAAGGGTCTTTATTTGTACCTTGGTATTAATCCTTATCCAAATAAATCCTTTCATAATTAAGACGGTTTCAATACCTATAGATTACTTCTTAAATTTTTCAAATCGGACATTCCATTCAAAAGATATGACGAAATTAAAAACGTTAACGGGTCCACGGGTGGCGCTCGGGGTGCGATTTCACTCTCTGGCGTGCAAATGTATGAAATAAGTAGACGCGAGGCATGAACCCACGGTCTAAGTTTATCCTAAAATGTTCAAAAAATTTATGACCACCCATGCGAAGCTGGGACAGGCCGCTAGTTTATTATAAAAATTTAATTGAAATGCCGCCGCTAGAAAAGGCTCTTAATTTGTACCTTGGTATGAATCCTTATCCAAATAAATCTTTTCATATTCAAGACTGGTTCAATACCTATACATTACTTCTTGAATTTTTCAAATCGGACATTCCATTCAAATATAAGCGACGACGACGCGCGGGTCTCGGGGCGTGTTCTCACCCAGCGCGGGCCCGGGCAAGGCTCGAGGTAGAAGGGCGTGCAAATGACTCGTACCCACCAAGGTCTTAAGTTTAACCTAAAACATTGAAAAAAATTATGAAATTTATACCCATGTGTAGCTGGGACAGGCCGGTAGTACCTATAGTATAAAGGTACTTAGTTCTCATAATATTGTGTCAGCGACCTGGTCTGATGATGGAGCCAAGGTATGTTCAATGGAACTCTTTAATAAATAGGCCAATAGAGTTGGTTACCATTCTAAGTTAGTAGGCGGTAGTCAGGAGCAAGTCCAAATATAATGCTTGGACTTGCCTCTGACGACCACCTACTTTAATTTTATAGAGTTCGGATCACATCTCAGTTCTGGGTGAACCAATGTTGTGAGTACATAGTACATACCCAATGTTACTGGTTGTATTTACCAATTTAAATACCTCATACATATCCTAAAAATACTTAGATCCTATTAAAATTTGATTGAAATTAAAGTTTATTCGTTTTTTTTTAGAAGGCACCGAATGTTGAGTGGTAATATAAAATAAATCTAAATTATTTTTATTGTCATAATCCTTACCAACCAGGATTTAATGAGTTAGCGGGGAAAACGCCGAAAAGAATTTGAAGATAGTCATAATCCCCACTGGTGATTATGACAATAAATTATGAGTGGACAAACAGCATGCAAAATAGATCTCTTTTAGACCCTAAATGCACATTTGTAATATTTTTAATACTTACATACAACCTTCATACAACACTCATACAAACCTTTGTCCTTACTAAAATATGTTAAAAGTACAGTTTAAGAAGCTGACAATGATCAAACAAAACAACTCATCATTCACACATTTCAAAAACTTTGAAGATATAAAATTACTGAAAAAAATATTTGGTTGAACATTTGTTAGGTACTCTCTACTATACATTCGTTAGGTACCTACTCTCCTATAGATTTTTGTTTGTGATTTTTCATAACTACCGTGTTTTATATTTTGGAAAATGTTGAAATGTGTGAGTGAGTTGATAAGGGTACGCTCATCATCCCCATGCTTGACTGGTAAGTGTAAATTTGAAATTTAGTAAACATATAAAAATAAATGTCAAATAATTTTATTTCAGTATTGGGCAGACATAAAGTACAAAGCCCGCAAGAAGACTGCGGCCGGCGGAGCTCTGGGAGACCTGTCCAGCGCCGAGGAGCGCTTGCAGAACATCTTCAACAACACACATCGAGAATGTATGTCATTATTCCACAAAGACCTATCTAGCCCCAAACTGAGCACAGCTTGTGATACGGTAACTAGTTAACTGATATAATACATATACTTACATAGGTATACTTTCTTTTTTGTAAATACATACATACTTATATTATATAACAACCAGACAGAGAACAAACATCTATTTTCATCATACAAATGTTTGTTTTTTCCACCGAGAAGGTGGGAATCGAACCCACGGCCTACGGCGCTGAAGGCAAAGTTACTACTAACTGAGCTGTGAAGGGTGTCTCAACAATTGGATTATTGTTAATTATGTATTAACAATAATCCATAAATTGTATCTCAGACAGGATTATCACTATAGCCTCTAGAAGAAACGCTCGTGGATTTTTAATGGATAGACTTAAGTTAAGCAATGTTTTGTGAGCACTGGTGGTCTAGTGGTAGCGGCCCCGCCTTCCGATCCTAAGGTCATGGGTTCGAAACCGGTCGTGCACCAATGAGTTTTTCTGTTCAACAATTTATAAGCACAATGCTAGTACTCTCAAACGGTGAAGGAAAACATCGTGAGGAAGTACTCTCAAACGGTGAAGGAAAACATCGTGAGGAAACCGGCATGTCGTGGAACCTAAAAAGTTCTATAACATGTGTCCAGTGCTCGAAAGGAGCCTCTTCGAGGCGCACTTAAAATCTTTCACCACACTGTTTCGAAAGACACTAGTGACCCGACAAGAGAGAGAGAGAGCGAGCAATGTTTTTCTCAGTCAGACTGCTGGAAGCATTTACATCGTGAAATATCCTACAAGAACAGGCTCATTCTCACTCGAGACTTATCGACGAGCTCGCTAGAGGCGCTTCGTCGAACGTTCCACTCTGCATACAAAAACCGCTCGAAAAACTAGAAGGTAAGGTTTTTAAGATCGTAGCATTAAAATTTAGATTGCCTTCGATCCGTGAGCTCCCATCACTTGGAATTTCGTTATTTTACCGGTCGGGAAGTTCCTTGCTTTCCCTTGTTTTTTCACTCACAATCCCAATGTGATCGACAGCTCTCGGCGCGGGCGCGGGCGCAGGCGCGGGCGCGGCGGAGCGGCTGCAGGCGCGGCGCGGCTCGCCCTCGGACGACGAGCGCAAGCCGAGCGCGCTCGACGACGACATGTGCTCCGAGAGCTCGGCCGCGGGGGCGCCGGGGGGCGCCGACGCCGCGCAGGGGGGCGCGGGGGGCGCGCGCCTCGCCACGGAGGAGCTGCTGGCCGAGGCGGCCATGCGCAGCGCGCTCGCCGCGGAGAAGCAGGCGGAGGCGGTGGCGCAGGTGACCGGCGCAGCCTTGTGGTTCTGTATCGACTATTTTGGCCGTAGCGACGGACCGACCGACGAACTACTTTTGAAAAAATTATGTGCGCGATGTTCTCGTTCGATGAAGTAAATATCGTGAGGAAACCCGCGGCTCGATCGGCTCCGCCCGTATCCTTACCGTATCGTACCTCGTCTTTCCCGTGGATCGGGCCGACTGAGGTGCGAGGATGGTACCTATCGGTCCCAGGCACAACGGCGTCCCCTAATTAGGGGTTTCGGTGTAAAAATTTGTCTCCGACGCTGTATTAAATCACACAATGGATGCGAAGGCCTGCTTCTTTTTATTTCTGATCTGTACAAACTTTTTGTATTCAATAATGTATAAATTCAACTTATTTATAAATGCCGCTTTTAATTTTTGAAGCATATAATACTAATTACATAGACTTTAATAAATACTTGAACCCTTGTCGTTTTAGCGTTAAATTGCTACATCTTCTCTAACACTACAGTAACAGAATCGACTCGGTCATCGATCGATGTCTCTTGCATCATCACAATATTCAGTGCGTTCGTCGTCACTCGGTCACTCGCTCGCGTTATTACCGCGTCGCTCGTTCCGCAGGGCGTCGATCTGCTGCGCGACCTCGTCACGTTGCTGCGCGAGCGCAGCGCGCCGCCGCCGGACCACCTGGCCATGCACCACCACCACCGCCTGTAGCCAGCGCACGTGACGTCACGCGCCCGGCGAGTCGGTCCCCTGGCGTCACGCGGCGCGGCTAGCGCAGGCCGGCCACGCGTGCGCTGGCGCAGGTCACATGACGTCACGCGGCGCGGCTAGCGCAGGCCGGCGACGCGTGCGCTGGCGCATGTCACATGACGTCACGCGGCGCGGCTAGCGCAGGCCGGCGACGCGTGCGCTGGCGCATGTCACATGACGTCACGCGGCGCGGCTAGCGCAGGCCGGCGAGCGCGGCGACGCGCGCCCACGTGACGTCGGCGCGGGCGCGCGCGCGCGCTGCTCCGTGCGCGAGCACGTCGCGCAGGTAGGCGGGGCGCGCGCGCAGGTCCCGCGCGCGCTCGCGCACGGGGCGCAGGTGCGCGCACAGCGCGGCGGCCACCACGCGCTTGTACTGCGCCGTCGTGAGCCCCGCCGCCTGCTCGAGCGCCTCCTCGACGAGCGCGTCCGAGCACAGCGCGTGCAGCGCCACCAGGTTGGACACGCCGGGCCGCGCCTCCGGATCGAAGGTGACCTGCGGCGTGAAGTCGGTGACCGCCTTGCGCAGCTTGCGCGCGATCAGCGCGTCGTCGTCGGTGAGCAGCAGGCGCGACTTGGGGTCCGGGTCCGACTTGGACATCTTGCGCGCCGGGTCGCGCAGGCTGAGCACGCGCCCGCCGAGCTCCTCGGGCAGCAGCGCGCGCGGCGCCGGGAAGGCGGCGGCGCCGTGGCGCGCGGCGAAGGCTCGCGCGAGGTGCGCCGCCACCTGCAGGTGCTGCAGCTGGTCGCGGCCCACGGGCACGTGCGTGCCGGCGTACAGCAGCACGTCGGCCGCCTGCAGCACGGGGTACAGCAGCGCGCCGAGCGGCACGGCGGCGCGGCGGCTGCGCTCGCGGTACTGCGGCAGCGCGGCGAGGCGCGCGTGCGTGGCGAGGCACACGAGCAGCCAGCACAGCTCGGCGTGGCGCGGCACGCTGCTCTGCGCGAACAGCACGCTGCGCGCGGGGTCCACGCCGGCCGCCAGCGCCAGCGCGCACGCGTCCAGCACGCTGGCCCGCAGCGCCGCGCCGCCGCCCTGCACGCACACACGTCACGATGCAACGCGAGCCCTCGGGCCCGGATGGATGGGATCGAAGGATCCGTTGCACCTGCTTTGAAGATATTCTCGTAGAAGGTTCGTCGAGGTGTCTGCGCTAGGACATCGCTGATCGATTTGTCCTAAAATAAATTAAACCGGTTTCGGAGAGATGACGTTTTTTTGCTCAAAACGGCTTCCTAGAAGCGTTCGATTCTAGCTATAGGTTTTGAGACATTTACGATAATGAATTAAGAGACGAATATTGATAATAAAATAAAGGAAGGTATGAATCGCAATTAAAAGTTTAGTTGGTTATGAGCAGATAGTGATAACCTAATAATAAACATTATTGGATCGTGTTTGCCGCTGCGCATTTTTATTATAATTAACACTCTTTTATTAGCTTCACTTGTACCTATCTTATTTATACAAGCATGTATGTAACGGAACCTTTGAAATCGAAATGAAACGTAGGTATATGAAGTTCGGATGACAATACTATAATTGGGTATCTTGAAACTGATGTGATGATGGAGTCTGGAGGTGAATAGTGGAATTCTTCAGTGGCTACTAGGCAACCCCTCCAGTTTCGGCTCATATTTTTTTTATTTTATTGTTTGGTTCACAAACCAGCCGAGCCGTTACAACAAAAATTTCACAAAAAGCAAACATCTTAGAACTAAATTGGCTGAGCGGCCTTTTAGATGCGAACACAGCATGCATAGTTTTATTGCTCACATTACGTAAATAATGGACAAAATGTATACAATCAATAAATATAGATTATGATTTGTTTTTTAAATCTCACTCGGTTCATAGTTCATAGCTCTTGAGACATTAAATAATGTTTGTAATGAATTCCTTTGTCAACCGAAATTTAATTAACCTAGGTATAAGAACCAATAAACCCTCAAGAATGTATAATTCCCCCAATCACCATTGGTACCTAATCAAAATGTTTTGTATAAATTCTTTCTTTTGTAAACATTTTTGTACGACAGCCTTCACAGCTCAGTTGGTAGTAGCTCTGCCTTCTGCGCCGTGGGCTGTGGGTTCGATTCCCACCGAGAACAAACATTTGTGTGATGAACATAGATGTTTGTTCTCTGTCTGGGTGTTATACACCACTATTTTGTATTAACCAGAAAAAATTTAAGGATAGTTGCAGCAGAGGCTACTAATGCTATTGGCACTGTCAAAACTTTTTAATATTTAACTTTTACCAAGTTATCGAGGTTTGTTTTCAACCAAAATCCTGCACAATTTTATGGACACACTACAAGAAAATACTACGGAATACTACTGCTAGTCAACATCGTAAACACTCCATTCATTATGACTCCTTCCATCTACCGTCTCGTCGTATAGTACCTACCTACGTCACATCATCTTGTCGCACTCATCGTATTCCTTCTCTCTCGCTCACTAGATAAATCATTCAATGGGTAGGTAGGTAGGTAAGTATCATAAAAAAGGCATTATTTTTGGGATTTTTTTAATAATTTTATTTGTAATTAATTGCCATTTTTCCTTCATAATTTTACGGGCTTAGGATGTCAAGCTATTTACAACAATTAAAGTTATTTACAGTATGTACTTACAACTACGCACGTATTTACACTTCCACTAACCTACAAGTATTTTAAAAGTTGTTCAAAATGTCCACCTTCATTGTCAATGCAAACACACACACGTTTTAACTAATTGTTTTCAGGGAAATACTTAGTCTTTGCACAATCAAAAGGGTCTAATGCGCTGTTTTAGGTCCTGTGCACTCACATACACTAGTCTTTTATTATTTCGCTCCACAAAAAGATTGGGGGTGTCAGATCGGGCGAGCACGCAGGCCAGGCAACTGGGCCACCGCGACCAATCCATCGGGTGCTAAACTCCTGAGATAGGTACTCTCGCACTGCGCGATGGTAGTGCGGTAGCGCACCGTCCTGCTGAAACCATAGCTCCCGCCAGGTTGCTAACAGAATATCCTCCAGCCTGGCGATGGCTAGTAGCTCCTGGGTCTTCCTGTAGTGTATCTCAGCTGAGCGCACAGTCTTCCAAGCGCAGGACTGGCTTGTGCTAAAGCGACGTGCCGCGTCAAGCGTGCTCCTCCGAGGATCTTCTTCAAAATTATTTGGGACGTCATCGTAGAAGTTTCGGGAGTATGCAGGCCCTCCTCGTCCTTGCGCATGCGACGGCACGTAAACAGAGCCATGGTCCAATATGCGTTGGTATAATATGCTGGACATCGTGGAGTAATTTGTTTGCCGATTGTTTGGGTACAATTCGCGGTACATCCGTAGGTAATCACTCACATTTCCCCAGACTAAAAATACGTACGTAACATGTATGCGTTATTCTCTGGCCTGGCAGTGTACTGACAAGCTATCGTGAACGTGAAAACCACAATAAATTAAGTACCTACCCGCGTACAATTTTTATTTTACGGATGTCACTGACCTGCATCTAATTTAGAGTACCTATGTATGGGTTTCGTTCGACACGAGTTTGCCGGCCATAGATAAAATAATAGTTAGTATTGCGCGAGCGGCGCGTTTTGTTTCGTTTCGAACGAGACAAAAATTTATGAATGGTTGAGAATGTGACTCGGGTAGAAGACTCTGTAGTAGGTACGTACGGATAATGGGTAACTAGTTATCATCCTTTTCTTGGGATATTCTTTTTAAAAAAAAATGTTGAGTTTTAACTACATAAATGTGATCAGTAACTGACACTGAGCATACGGTTTTTTTTTTTTTGGTAATTACAAATTAGTGGTGTATAATATTATTATTGATCGAGTGAGCGAAGCGAACGAAGATCTTAGTTTCAACTTGGGCGATTTGGCATTTTATGTATGTATGTATGTATGTATGTATGTTTGTCTGGCGATAACTTTAGAACCGTTGATCCGATCTGCATGAAATTTGATATGTCGATAGCTTGTACTTGAGAAATTTACTGGTGAGTATATGAGTAAAATCGGATGAAGGGTTTTTGAGATATGGGGTTTTTTAAGGGGGCAAAAATAAAAAAAGTTACATAAAAAAATAAAGTTAAATGTCATATGAAAGGGCTTTGTTTGGACATTCCAAAACAATTTTTACTTTTTTTTTGGGACGCTCGGTTTTTGAGATAAAATAAAAAAAGCTAAAATAAGATAACCAGCGATCCAAGAGCTCCCATCTCTAAGAGTTTCGTCGTCTGATGATGGAGCCAAGGTCTGTTCAACGAAACTCTTCAATAAATAGGCCAATAGAGTTGAAACTTGGTTACCATACCAAGTTAGTAGGCGGTAGTTAGAAAAAAGTCCAAACATAATGTTTGGACTTGCCTCTGACTACTACCTACTCAAAGTTTTGGTGCGTTCGTCTGGTCGCATCACGAGATCTCAGTTCGGGCCGAACTACTAGTAAGTATGTATTTACAAAAAAAAAAGTATATAAGTAGTATATCAGCTATCTGGTTCCCCTATCACAAGCTTTGGCTTAGTTTGGGGCGAGATAGTGCTGTGTGGAATGTCCACCAATATTTATTTATATATTTATTTATTTATTTATTAAATGATTTTTTTATAACTCTATATGTATGCTATATGGAAGAGCAATGCCTCCTAATACAGGTATTTTTTTACTTAAAAGGAGGTATCAAAAACTATTAAAATTAATGTAACATTTTTGAGAAGAAATTAAACATTTATTTATATTTTTTTTGTTTTGACAAGCCCCATACATTGGACTTCGCAATGAGGGTCTAGTGATGGAGCTAAGATATGGATAGTACTACTCTTCAGTGACTATGACTACTCATAAACCGCTCGACGTTATATGTTATTATATAAACTTCAGGGGGCTAAAGTACCCATCAATATCACAATAATCTTTATCTACACTATATATTATAATTATAATAATAATATAATAATCTACATCTACACTAATATTATAAAGAGGTAACATTAGTATTTTTGTATGTAACGAATAGGCTCAAAAACTACTGGTCCGATTTCAAAAATTCTTTCACCATTGCTACATTATCCCTGAGTAACACAGGCTATATTATATTTTCAAAAAAATCAGGGATCCTTACTAAAACTTCAATAATGTAACCCAAGGTGGAAAACAAAAACCTTACATCGCGTGCGCTGCGAAAACTATTGAAGATAGAACAAAATAATGTACTACGATTTTGTAGAACACGTCATCATCTACAAAAAATGTCGCGACAGCATATGTCTAACTATTATAGTTATGTCACAATAAGTGTTCTTTTATTATAAAAAAATAATTGAAATGTCTCCGCTAGAAAAGGGTCTTTATTTGTACCTTGGTATTAATCCTTATCCAAATAAATCATTTCATAATTAAGACGGTTTCAATACCTATCGATTACTTCTTAAATTTTTCAAATCGGACATTCCATTCAAAAGATATGACGAAATTAAAAATGTTAACGGGTCCACGGGACACGCGCGGGTTGCGATTTCACTCACTCAAGGAGAAGCGCGTGCAAATGTATGAAATAAGTAGACGCGAGGCTCGAACCCACACGGTCTAAGTTTATCCTAAAATGTTTAAAATATTTATGACCACCCATGCGAAGCTGGGACAGGCCGCTAGTAATCTACACTAATATTATAAAGAGGTAAACTTTGTATTTTTGTATTATTGTATGTTACGAATAGGCTCAAAAACTACTGGTCCGATTTCAAAAATTCTTTCACCATTAGAATGCTACATTATCCCTGAGTAACATAGGCTATATTATATTTTCTAAAAAATCAGGGATCCTTACTAAAACTTCAATAATGTAACCCAAGGTGGAAAACAAAAAACCTTACATCAATAGTTTTCGCAGCGCACGCGATGTAAGGTTTTTGTTTTCCACCTTGGGTTACATTATTGAAGTTTTAGTAAGGATCCCTGATTTTTTTGAAAATATAATATAGCCTATGTTACTCAGGGATAATGTAGCATTCTAATGGTGAAAGAATTTTTGAAATCGGACCAGTAGTTTTTGAGCCTATTCGTTACATACAAAAATACAAAAATACAAAGTTTTCCTCTTTATAATATTAGTGTAGACTAGTGGCTTCCCGCGGCTTCGCACGCGTTGAAGTGGTGAGCCGTAATTGAGCCACAAACATCCAAACATCGTAACTTTCGCATTGATTTGTATATTATTAGGGTAGGATACCTACGCAGGTATAAGAGATTTACCTATATTAGGTAGGTAGGTAGGCATAGGTAGGTACTGAGTTTAGCACAAACATGACAAATACAACAAAGACAACCTTACACGGAAAATATGTACTTATTTGTTCCTAGTTTCTACCCCAAAAACAAACGAACAAAACAGCTTCACGACTTTGATCCCCAGGCACGGTAGATACCCTCCGATCTATTCGTACTAACTCAAGATTTCCGTTTTAGAATGTCCCTTACAAACATTGACGCCTTGTTGTATCCTTTTTACTTGAGCGCAACGAAGGAGGGTAACGTTTTAGGGTTTGTTTTTGAAAATCAAACTGTCTTTTTGTTATTTATCCACAGAACACATTTTCTTTTAGTTTGAAGTTAATTACACTACGCTTTAAAAATCTCCCATACAAACCTTGAAACTTTGTCAGTCTTTTGCACCCTTTGCAGGGGTGGTTTTGAAATATTGAAAACGTGATTTAAAATTATTTATTGTCGGGTATATTTACTTCAAGTTTGAAATCAATAGCACTATGCGTTAAAAATCTCCCATACTAACTTTTATCAGCTATTTGCACCCTTTGCAGGGGTAATTATCAAAAGTTAAAAGTGTCATTCTTAATTACTTATTTCTTGGTATATTTACCTCAAGTTTTAAATCAATCGCACCACGCGTTAAAAAACTCCCATACAAACTTCGACATCCCTTTGCACACTTATCAAGGGTAGTTTTAAAAAACGAAAAATGCCTTTTCTATTTTTTTGTCTTGAAGTATATGTACTCCAAGTTTCAAGTTTGTAGGTTCAAGGAATACAATTTTTCATACAAACTTTTTCATCCCTTTTTACACCCTTAAGGGTTGAATTTCCAAAAATCCCTTCTTAGTACACCTCTACGCCATAAGACCTATGTACTTTTCAAGTTTGAAGTCTCTAGGACCAGCGGTCAAAAAACTCCCATGCATACTTTTACATCCCTTAGCACACTTATTAAGGGTAGTTTTAAAAAACTAAAAATGTATTTCCTATTTTTTTGTCTTGAAGTATATGTACTCCAAGTTTCATGTTTGTAGGTTCAAGGAATACAATTTTTCATACAAACGTTTTCATCCCTTTTTACACCCTTAGGGGTTGAATTTCCAAAAATCCCTTCTTAGTACACCTCTACGCCATAAGACCTATGTACTCTTCAAATTTCAAGTATCTAGGACCAGCGGTCAAAAAACTCCCATACATACTTTTACATCCCTTAGCACACTTATTAAGGGTAGTTTTAAAAAACTAAAAATGTATTTCCTATTTTTTAGTTTTGAAGTATATGTACTCCAAGTTTCAAGTTTGTAGGTTCAAGGAATACAATTTTTCATACACATGTTTTCATCCCTTTTTACACCCTTAGGGGTTGAATTTCCAAAAATCCCTTCTTAGTACACCTCTACGCCATAAAACCTATGTACTCTTCAAATTTCAAGGCTCTAGAACCAGCGGTCAAAAAACTCCCATACATACTTTTACATCCCTTAGCACACTTATTAAGGGTAGTTTTAAAAAACTAAAAATGTATTTCCTATTTTTTAGTTTTGAAGTATATGTACTCCAAGTTTCAAGTTTGTAGGTTCAAGGAATACAATTTTTCATACAAACGTTTTCATCCCTTTTTACACCCTTAGGGGTTGAATTTCCAAAAATCCCTTCTTAGTACACCTCTACGCCATAAGACCTATGTACTCCTCAAATTTCAAGTCTCTAGGACCAGCGGTTTAGGCTGTGCGTTGTCTATATGTCAGTCAGTCAGTCAGTCAGTCAGTCAGTCAGTCAGTCAGGACTTTGATTCTTATAGTATTAAAGATTAGTGTAGATAGATATCTACATCTACACTAATATTATAAAGAGGTAAACTTTGTATTTTTGTATGTAACGAATAGGCTCAAAAACTACTGGTCCGATTTCAAAAATTCTTTCACCATTAGAATGCTACATTATCCCTGAGTAACATAGGCTATATTATATTTTCAAAAAAATCAGGGATCCTTACTAAAACTTCAATAATGTAACCCAAGGTAGAAAACAAAAAACCTTACATCGCGTGCGCTGCGAAAACTATTGAAGATAGAACAAAATAATGTACTACGATTTTGTAGAACACGTCATCATCTACAAAAAATGTCGCGACAGCATATGTCTAACTATTATAGTTATGTCACAATAAGTGTTCTTTTATTATAAAAAATTAATTGAAATGCCTCCGCTAGAAAAGGGTCTTTATTTGTACCTTGGTATTAATCCTTATCCAAATAAATCATTTCATAATTAAGACGGTTTCAATACCTATAGATTACTTCTTAATTTTTTCAAATCGGACATTCCATCCAAAAGATATGACGAAATTAAAAATGTTTACGGGTCCACGGTTCACGCGCGGGGTGCGATTTCACTCACTCAAGGAGAAGCGCGTGCAAATGTATGAAATAAGTAGATGCGAGGCTCGAACCCACGGTCTAATTTTATCCTAAAATGTTCAAAAAATTTATGACCACCCATGCGAAGCTGGGACAGGCCGCTAGTATATATATATATATATATATACAGGGTGTCCCAGAAATCAACGTCAAGCCGAAAACGGGCGATGGGCCAAGTCATGACAGTTATGAGAAAAATATAAAAAAAAATATTTGTCATGTACTTTTCGAATTATGAGTATTACAAAAAATACAGAAAAACTGACAACCTGTGATGATCTTTTAAGTCCTGTGACTACAAATATTAACTATTCGTGAAACTTTTTTCTGTAATGTAACCATGAATAACCCTTCTGTAAAATACAATTCAAAATTAAATCATAACTGCCTCAGTTTTAAATAAAATGTTGATTTTTGGCCAACATTTAATTTAAAATAATTACATCACCCAACTTTAACCGACTGTACCGTAAAAAAAATGTACTACACTATTTTGGCAAGTAACTTTAAAAGATGGCGCATTTAGTCAGGATTCCAAAATAGTATAATACTTGCTAGAGTACTCTTTAATTTAGGAAAAAAAAACTGGTTTTCTTAACTAAGCCGGATTTCATGACAATTTTATTTAAAAAGATAAAATGTTTGTAACCTTTAAATTATGGACTTAAAAATGCCTTTGCTGCGTTTTTAAGTCGCTCACAATTCACAGGTACAAGTACATACCATTTCGACAATGTAAGTGAAACAGATAGAGCAAACATCTTGTCGAAAGAGTAATAACCATGGGTTATCAAGTAATTTGTTAGTTGATTGATTTTAATTTTATTACATCAAGGATTTACAGCAAATGTTCAAACTGTTTGCCTTCAGCTTTACTGCAAGCTCTAAATTAACTCGAGAAGATACGCCCGTCTTATTACACGGTCATTTTTAAGGAGATGTATAGCTTGCATTACAGCTGAAGACAAACAGGTAGAACATTTGCTGTAAATCCTTGATATAATTAAATTAAAATCATGACTGAAGAAATCCAATGACTGAATTTTATTTCAAACTTGCTCCTAAAACTAACAAATGGTTATTACTCTTTCGACAAGGTGGCGGCTCTATCTGTTTCACTTACATTGTCGAAATGGTATGTACTTGTACCTGTGAATTGTGGGCGACTTAAAAACGCAGCGTAGGCATTTTTAAGTCCATAATTTAAAGGTTACAAACATTTTATATAATTAAATAAAATTGTCAAGAAATCGGGTTTAGTTAAGATAACAATTTTTTTTTTCCAAAATTATGGAGTACTCTAGCAAGTATCATACCATTTTGGAATCCTGACTAAATGCGCCATCTTTTAAAGTTACTTGCCAAAGTAGTGTAGTACATTTTTTTTACGGTACAGTCGGTTAAAGTTGGGTGATGTTATTATTTTAAATTAAATGTTGCCCAAAAATCAACATTTTATTTAAAACTGAGGCAGTTATGATTTAATTTTGAATTGTATTTTACAGAAGGGTTATTCATGGTTACATTACAGAAAAAAGTTTCACGAATAGTTAATATTTGTAGTCACAGGACTTAAAAGATCATCACAGGGTGTCAGTTTTTCTGTATTTTTTGTAATACCTATAATTCGAAAAGTACATGACAAATATATTTTTTTATATTTTTCTCATAACTGTCATGGCTTGGCCCATCGCCCGTTTTCGGCTTGACGTTGATTTCTGGGACACCCTGTATATAGAGTATAAAGGGCCCTCCACTGGCTCTACTAGCAGACTACCTCCATGACCGTAAGCATAGAGTAAAGATTGGAGAAGTCATCAGTGAAGACGTCTCTGCTACATATGGTGTCCCACAAGGGAGCGTACTCGGTCCTACTTTGTTTTTACTTTATATTAACGACCTGTGTAATAAGTCTCTAGTCTAGAGGATGGACATATATTTTCCTATGCAGATGATACTGCCATTGTATTCTCACGCAACTCCTGGAACGAAGTCAAAAAACCGCAGAGAAGGGTCATGCTAAGGTTGACATCCAAAGCAGGCTAAAGCAGAACTTGCTTTCACTTATTATAATTATTATGAGCCTTCTATGTCCCACTGCTGGGCAAAGGCCTCCCCCCATTCCCTCCACTCTGTGCGATGCTGTGCTGTGGTCTTCCATTCCGGCTGGTATTTATCGAGCTCATCTCGCCATCTCGTTGTTGGTCTGCCGCGACGTCTTGGCTCTTGCGGGCACCACTCCGTTGTTAATTTTGGCCAGCGCTCATTGGGCATGCGGCAGACATGGCCGGCCCACTCCCATTTGAGCTTGGCTGCTTTGGTAGCTACATCTGCGATTTGGGTTCGTGAGCGTAGTTCTGTATTGCGAACTTGGTCGATTAATCGCACACCCAAGATAATACGCTCGGATATTGGTCAGAGACCAGGTCTGCGCACCATATGTCAGAACGGGAGGGGGGGGCGCATACGTCCATGAGTTTTCGCTTGAGCGATAAGGGAAGCTCGCCTTTCATTAAATCTCCCATGGACCAATAGCTCCTCCAGGCATTCTCGGTTCGCTGAGCGATCTCCTTGTCTTGCCTGGTGTCGAAGGAGACTATTTCACTTAATATTGCCAAAACTAACTTTTGTTTCACGATGTACAATCGAACAGCCTGATCCGATGTTTAATAATAAAATACATAGTTGTGACAAAATTGGTCCAGCCTGCGACTGCTCCGTGATCACCAAAGCAGATAATATTAAATATCTTGGGGTCACCATAGACCAACGCTTATCCTGGCACGCAAACTTAGAACAAGTCATGAGCAGAATAAGAAAATTAATATGGATTTTTCAGAATCTAAGACACTTTTCTCAAACAAAATATATGTTGCGCTACTCCAATCTACATTAATCTATTCTATACCTCTCTGGGAGAAGCTACTAAAACGCACTTTTTAGGCTTCGAAAGAGCGCAAAGGTCGCTTCTTAAAGTAATGTACTACTCTAAACCATATAGGTAGGTACCCTACTGAAATGTTCGGACAGACAGTATATTCGAGTCCGAATACACTATAATACGACCGAATACACTGTCTGTCCGGAAACTGTACATGCTTCATTCTATCCTCAAACTAAATAAAACACTAGAATACGACCTCACAAAACTAAATAAGAGAAGGAAAAATAACTTAATTAATGTAACACAAGTCAATTCAACCTATGCCACACGTCAATATTTAAATCAATCTGCTCAGCTTTACATAAAACAAATAAACTTTTAAACTTCTACCCCAATAATAACCACTACTGCAAAATCAACCTAACTAAATTGTTACTGCCTTTAAGTTATGATGATCTTTGATAATTATTACATAAAATAATGATATACAAAATAACTATTATTTATGCAAATCTAACTCCACATATACAATACACGCACACAATACACGTACACCCCTCCTCCTCGTCACATACACACACACACTAAAGCGAGTGCGCGTTTATATTTATACCTACACATATTACCATACGTCATATAATGGGGTTCCATCTGTTGCCCAGCAGGCTCTTATGAGACTGTTTTTCTCAGTAAACTTCCGTAAACATACTCATTACTCGCACACTTCTACACTAATCTACACTAATATTATAAAGAGGAAACTTTTGTATTTTTGTATGTAACGAATAGGCTCAAAAACTACTGGTCCGATTTCAAAAATTCTTTCACCATTAGAATGCTACATTATCCCTGAGTAACATAGGCTATATTATATTTTCAAAAAAATCAGGGATCCTTACTAAAACTTCAATAATGTAACCCAAGGTGAAAAACAAAAATCTTACATCGCGTGCGCTGCGAAAACTATTGAAGATAGAACAAAATAATGTACTACGATTTTGTAGAACACGTCATCATCTACAAAAAATGTCGCGACAGCATATGTCTAGCTATTATAGTTATGTCACAATAAGTGTTCTTTTATTATAAAAAATTAATTGTAATGCCTCCGCTAGAAAAGGGTCTTTATTTGTACCTTGGTATTAATCCTTATCCAAATAAATCATTTCATAATTAAGACGGTTTCAATACCTATAGATTACTTCTTAAATTTTTCAAATCGGACATTCCATTCAAAAGATATGACGAAATTAAAAATGTTAACGGGTCCACGGGTCACGCTCGGGGTGCGATTTCACTCACTCAAGGAGAAGCGCGTGCAAATGTATGAAGTAAGTAGACGCGAGGCTCGAACCCACGGTCTAAGTTTATCCTAAAATGTTCAAAAAATTTATGACCACCCATGCGAAGCTGGGACAGGCCGCTAGTAACACATAAACAGAATTTATTTTACTCACACAATTCACTTTACCAATTTCAACCTATTTCATTACTGTAATCAATTGTTTTGAATCCAACGCCTTTGAAATAATCCGTTGTAAATAGACTTAAGCAAGAGCGAGATTTCCTATGACAAATGTTTTTTTTACTTAAAGGGAGATTTCATCGTTGTACCTAATATTTTATGTATCTTTTGGAAACAATAAAACCATTCGTATTTGATATCTACAGCCGTCCAGGTTTAACCCTCGAAGAGCCCTCGAGAGGGTTCAATCCATTTCTCAGAAGGAGAAGTCACCCTGTACAGTGGACAATAGCATAGCATAGATAAAGTAATAACCGTCCGTAGCGAGCCGGAGCCGGAGCCGGGGCCGGCGAGCAGTGGAGGGAGGAGTGAGCAGTAGGTACCTGGTGCGTGGTGAGCGAGTGCAGGTCCGCGATGAACAGGGTGACGTCATCGCCCTGGTCCTGCAGCCGCACGAGGCGCCGCAGCGCGCCGAAGTAGTTCCCGACGTGCATCGTGCCCGTGGGCTGCACGCCGGACACCACGCGCCGCGCCCACGTGCCCTCGTCGGCCTCGCCGCCGCCGCCGCCGCTCTGCAAACAGTATGCACACTACTTATTTAATAATAGACGGGCAGCTGTCGCCGGTGTGTCTATATCGCAGTGTTGGAGTTGTTGTGCTTTCATTATTTCTTTTGAGCATGGGTTGGTTTGTTGGAAGCCAGTTGTCTTTAAACGCATCGACAGGAGCGGTAGCTACGTCTTCTGATGGTGCATTCCAGTCGTGAACCACTCTTACTGTTTTTTCTAGTATTATGCACCTACCGAGATATTTTTTAGATAGCTAGGATATTGTTCATTTCATTCCTACAATTATTTCAGGATCTTACACCTTGGTAAGCACAAATATATAAAATTACCTTATCACTGAGACTGCAGCTACTTGGTTGCCGCAACCGCATCCAACCCTTGCAACGGATTACAATTTTTCTAGCAAACATGTTGGTTTCATGTGATTTCGTATTTATCTGCAACAGGTGCTAGCAATCTCATCACGAAATACAAATTTTCCTGCAGATGCAGATTTAGATTTATTTATTGCCAACATTTATACCTACATCAGTTAAACCACGTTAACATATACAATCAATGTGTCTGGCTGGTTACCGGTGTCGGAGACTTTGGGGGGGTGAAATACGATAAATTTTATCGACAATCGCAATTTCAATTTTATAATAGAGGAAAAGAGAATTAATAAGACAAAAAAAAAGTTTTTTTTATAATTTTTTTTTTAATTATTTGCTTTTACATAAAATCTAAACTGTCAAGCTACTTTATTTTTGTTTCTGAATGATTGTACAGAATGTGTGTTTCAAAATAATTCTTATATCTGAGCCCTTCGTAAGGTAGTTTAGAAGTTATGACAATTTAAGGGCCGGTTTCACCATGCTCTGTTAGATTAACAAAGGATTAAAGAGCCGTTAAATATGTCAAAATGTACGCGTTTGACTGCTAAGGTTAGATTTAACGGCCTGTTAATCCTTGATTAGTAACTAACAGAGCATGGTGAAACTGGGCCTAAACATGGTAAGTGTTTCTAAACCCTGGAGTACAAAAAGAAAACAAAATAAATCGATTACTTACCACATAAAGGTTTATTCTATCAAAATCAATACAATACTAATCTACAACAAAGCACAGCATTGTCTAAAGATAAGACACGCCCTTGGAATTCCGAAACAGTGAGTCTAGTTGTTTATTAGCGGAATATTTAAGCTTTGAAGGGTCATATTCAAACCGTCTTAACTTCTAAACTTTCTTACTAAAGGCTAATCAAATCAAATCAAAAGTTTTTTTTATTAAGACCATTACAAGTCCACATTGTTAGTAAAAAACATAAGTATAGGGGTTAGTACTTATTAACTAAAACAGATTTCGTCCTCTGGGAGAGCTTCCACTCCAGGGGACACGCATAATTGTTTGCAATTTCCTTTATGATGCTGTTGCTGCTCGAGCGCACTCTGCTCAGTAGTGAGGCCGTCTTTTTCCGCCAGATGGCGTCAAATGTGTCAGTGCGCGCATCGGCGAACATGCCTGACGCACTACAGAAGCGCGGGAGTCGCAACAGCGTCCTAAAAGCATTATTAAATTGGACTCGCAGAGCATTGTAAGCCTTTTGAGTATGCTGAATCCAAAGGCTCGCAGAGTACATGGATGAACAGTAGCTTTAAACAGAGTTATTTTAACGGCGTCCGTACATCGCGCCAACCTGCGGGCCAGCATATTGGCGTTATACCTGACTGATAATGCTCTGCGTTCCCGCTCCATATCGGCTTCGTCTTGCAATTTGTTGGTTACCAAATGTCCCAGGTATTTAAATTGAGAGACCCTCTTAAGTGGACGGTAATCCACTTAAGAGGGTCTCTCAATTGATGGTGATAGGGGGAACAAAACTAGGACATTTGGTACCCGCTAAGATGTAAGACTTATTTTGAAGCACACATTCTGTACAAAAATCATTCAGAAACAAAAATAAAGTAGCTTGTCAGTTTAGATTTTATAAAAATGCTAATAATCTACACTAATATTATAAAGAAGAAAGCTTTGTATTTTTGTATGTAACGAATAGGCTGAAAAACTACTGGTCCGATTTCAAAAATTCTTTCACCATTAGAATGCTACATTATCCCTGAGTAACATAGGCTATATTATATTTTCAAAAAAATCAGGGATCCTTACTAAAACTCCAATAATGTAACCCAAGGTGGAAACCAAAAACCTTACATCGCGTGCGCTGCGAAAACTATTGATGATAGAACAAAATAATGTACTACGATTTTGTAGAACACGTCATCATCTACAAAAAATGTCGCGACAGCATGTCTAACTATTATAGTTATGTCACAATAAGTGTTCTTTTATTATAAAAATTTAATTGAAATGCCGCCGCTAGAAAAGGTCTTTATTTGTACCTTGGTATTAATCCTTATCCAAATAAATCTTTTCATAATTCAGACGGTTTCAATACCTATACATTACTTCTTAAATTTTTCAAATCGGACATTCCATTCAAAAGATATGACGAAATTAAAAACGTTAACGGGTCGACGGGTCACGCGCGGGATGCGATTTCAGTCTCTGGCGTGCAAATGTATGAAATAAGTAGGCTCGCGAGGCTCGAACCCACGGCCTTAGTTTATCCTAATATGTTCAAAAAATTTATGACCACCCATGCGAAGCTGGGACAGGCCGCTAGTTTGAAATAAAGTGATATAAAAACTTTTTCTTTTTGTTGTATAAATTCTCTTTTCTTCTATTATAAAATAGAAATTGCAAAAATATTATCATTACTTTATCGTCTACATTATTGGCTATCAAATAAGTCCTCTATTGTCTTCCTAGGACCCCTACATGGGTAGCTATAATAATAATAATAATTCATTTATTTCAATCTACAATGGATCATTTTGTTAGTAAAACTTACATCTATTATTACTATAATTATAAAATTATTGAATACATATAAAAATACAAAATATAAAGAGAACCCCATAGCAATGCCTGACTTACCTAAGTGTATTTTTGTTTGTCATTACATGAATCATACAGCAATGGTTAATGTAATGACAGTCAAACCTACTAGCTATAGCATAATCAGTAAAAGCACCCGTGCTTCGAGGCAAGGAAAACAAAATGGCTGCCATTTTATCCTGGAGAGAGAAACAAAAAATAGGGATAGTGATTTGTCTATAAAATTTACTGTATTTCTATTCACCTAGGTATGGATATCATGGTCTGATTTTGGTCAGCATTTCTATCAACTTTTAAAATATAAAAAATAAGTTATAGTAACATAACTATGATTGTTAGACACATAGTATCGCTGATTTTTTTGTAGATATTGATGTGTTCTTTAATATTGTAGAACATTTTGGTGTTCTATCGTCAATAGTTTTCGCAGCTCATGCAATGCAAGATATTTGATGGCCAATTTTGTTACACCTTGGATTACATTATTGAAGTTTTAGAAGGGATCCCTAATTTTTATCTAGTAATAAAATATAGCCTATGTTACTCAGGGATAATGTAGCATTCTAAGGGTGAAAGAATTTTTGAAATCGGTCCAGTAGTTATTGAGCCTATTTGTTACATACAAAACAACAAAAATACAAATCTTTCCTCTTTATAATATTAGTGTATAAGGGTCTATTAGTGATCAGTGTTATAGATGCCAGAACATTTTCAGTGTGAAAATGGTGCATCTTTTACTGCACAAAAAAAGAGATACTTAACATTTTTGTTTCAAACTTTGATTTCAAACTTTGATTGAGAACTTAAGAATAACCTAAATATCCTACAAATATCTAAATTCAGGTGCTGCTGACAGTACTATCAAGTCAGACATTCGTCTGGAGGATTGATAATTAAATAAATGTAATCCCATTATCAGAATGATCTTGAATCAATTATTATTACTATGATTTTTTACATAGCTATGTGTAGCATGCATATAATCTCATACCTATATGGTCATGTCATGCTATAATACAGATCCAAAGCCAGTATATAAATTGAATTGGAATGATGTGAAAGTGAAAATATACAAAATGTTTTCCTTTTAATTGGATGAATAAAAGAACCAACCTCCCACGCTTCGAGCGATCAGCTGTTTTTTGTCATGCAGGTAAAGGACTATGAAGACTTTCCTTCAGAGTTTTGAGTAGGTACTTTGTCCACCAGCTTTCCGAATCATAAAATCATCTGTTAACAATGCTAGTTCATGGATCCAGGAAGCTTATATTTGTTATTACTTCCGTCCGTTTCGAATTTCCTTTCCGACCAACGTCAGTGTCTACGTTTATGTTTATGTTTAAGATTTTGTAGGCAGGCAGGTACATATTTTATTAAAAACGATTGATAAATACATATCATATCCTTAGCACTTATCTTCCCTTCCTTTCCTTCCTATTCCTACAAATTAAAATAAGAACTAACTTATGTACGTAACTGCTAGGTTAGTTTTTTTTTTTCAGGCCATCGGCTAGGTTAGGTAAGTTACTCGTACCTAGGGTTGCCACCTTTTTTCTTGCAGTTAAAGTACATCTACACTAATATTATAAAGAGGAAACATTTGTATTTTTGTATGTAACGAATAGGCTCAAAAACTACTGGTCTGATTTCAAAAATACTTTCACCATTAGAATGCTACATTATCCCTGGGTAACATAGGCTATATTATATTTTCAAAAAAATCAGGGATCCTTACCAAAACTCCAATAATGTAACCCAAGGTGGAAAACAAAAACCTTACATCGCGTGCGCTGCGAAAACGATTGATGATAGAACAAAATAATGTACAACGATTTTGTAGAACACATCATCATCTACAAAAAATGTCGCGACAGCATATGTCTAACTATTATAGTTATGTCACAATAAGTGTTCTTTTATTATAAAAAAATAATTGAAATGCCGCCGCTAGAAAAGTGTCTTTATTTGTACCTTGGTATTAATCCTTATCCAAATAAATCTTTTTATAATTAAGACGGTTTCAATACCTATAGATTACTTTTTAAATTTTTCAAATCGGACATTCCATTCAAAAGATATGACGAAATTAAAAATGTTAACGGGTCCACGGGTCACGCGCGGGGTGCGATTTCACTCACTCTGGCGTGCAAACGTATGAAATAAGTAGACGCGAGGCTCGAACCCACGGTCTAAGTTTATCCTAAAATGTTCAAAAAATTTATGACCACCCATGCGAAGCTGGGACAGGCCGCTAGTTGGTTAATATAGGTAAGAAAAAAAAGTACGTAGTATCAAAATAAAGTACTTTTTTTATTAATCTACACTAATATTATTTTGTATATTAGATTTGTATTTTTGTTGTTTTGTTGTTTTGTATGTAACGAATAGGCTCAAAAACTACTGGTCCGATTTCAAAAATTCTTTCAGAATTAGAATGCTACATTATTCCTGAGTACCATAGGCTATATTATATTTTCAAAAAAATCAGGGATCCTTACTGAAACTCTAATAATGTAACCCAAGGTGGAAAAAGAAAACCTTACATCGCGTGCGCTGCGAAAACTATAGATTATAGAACAAAATAATGTACTACGACTTTGCAGAACACGTCATTATCTACAAAAAATGTCGCGACAGCATATGTCTAACTATTATAGTTATGTCACAATAAGTGTTCTTTTATTCTAAAAATTTAATTGAAATACCGCCGCTAGAAAAGGCTCTTTATTTGTACCTTGGTATTAATCCTTATCCAAATAAATCTTTTCATATTCAAGACTGGTTCAATACCTATACATTACTTCTTGAATTATTCAAATCGGACATTCCATTCAAAAGATATTAAAAATATAAACGACGCGCGGGTCACGGGTCGCGTTCTCTCTAAGCGCGGGCCCGGGCAAGGCGCGAGTTAGAAGGGCGTGCGAATGATTCGAACCCACCACGGTCTAAGTTTATCCTAAAACGTTGAAAAAATTTATGTCCACCCATGCGAAGCAGGGACAGGCCGCTAGTAAGTTTTAAAATATTTTTTTATTGCTTTTTGCAGTTTGTATCAAGTTAGTATATCTACTAAACAATTGCACAGCATCTTTACAGTCTATATTTAAATTAAAATAAATAAGTATTTTTTTTTAATGAAATTTAGAGACGCTTTGTTTATTTCGTCTCGCCATTTGCTATTCATCACAGAAAAAAACATGGCGGGAATAGAGAATAAAAATAAAATTATTTTATACAAGTATACAAAATTATCATCATTCATTTAGGTATTAGATACTTGCTGCCAATTTTGTGCGGTTAATAGTTCTGCAAAACCTTTAGAAGTACATATAATGATTATAAAGTGACAATGACACTGACATTGCTGACATTTAACTTGAGGTTAGTCTGTGTTCAGAAATTATTAAAAACGACTGCACCAATCATTAAAGTCGTTTAACGGAAAAATACTTACTACTAAACTTTTCAAAATCCCAAAGAAATGAAATCATTCGAAATAAAGTATTTTCGCGTCTTTTATTGTTCTCATAAAGTATAGAGTACAATTACCTGAAATAAAGTACAATACTTTATTATAAAGTACGGGTGGCAACCCTACTCGTACCTATTATACCTATCCTGTCTTCTTCTTCTTCTCTCAATTTATGGCTCCTGTCTGTCATTCGACAGACAATCTTGCCAGTGTCAAGTGATTTGTATTGAATTAATACTTTTTGTCAAGTCAGTCTATAGTCAAGTCGGCCGTCATTTGTTTTGAAGAAAATGGTGGCGGTTTTCTTCAAAACATTGGAAACATTTTCGGTCAAATCAGGATATCACAATACACTTTCATTCCAAATGTTTTCACTTTGTGCTAAAACCTCAAGTAATGTTGGTTAAAATACCACCGAAATTACACAACACAGCTCAAAATAACACTAGAAAAACAAATAAAATGAAAAAGCTATGTTGCTTCCTAAAATGTCAGAAAATGAATATACTTATCCTGTCCACGGTGACCATCTCAAAAGTGGCGGTTCTACCACACACTGGCCATAAAATCTATCAAACTTGACGTTTTAAATGCCAAAATGATGCCTTCACAACACTGATCTCTATTATACAAGTACGTGTAATAATAGAGATTATACAAGTACGTGTAATAATAGAGATCTGCTTCACGATAATAGCTCCTTCATGAATTGGCTACGAAATAAATCAAACCAAATCAAATCATTGATCAAGTATACAATAGATAGAGCATCAAATAATAATACCAAGAGTAAGAGAGACGCAATAATACAAATTATACCTATGAGTGAGAGAAATACTATAATATAAATGTTCTGTCCCTTTCTGCGTATACGTTTTTGAATGTTTAGCACCAAGTTTGATGCTAAACAAACCGCTTGGTGTTTGTGAGTTTACAGGTGTTTAGTGCCAAAATTCTTTGAAAATAGTGTGTGCCTAGGTCCCAGTATACGTAGTTAAGTTTATAATGTGGTGCATTGTAGTATTTTAGTCTGTGATAATGATGCGCTTCAGGGCAAGTGGTGGCATTGCTCAGGCTTATGGTCAGCTCTAGCTTATACTGGCTTAATCCTGTTAGGATGTATTGTTTATACCTACTTAATTTAAATTGAAGCACGCGTTATAAATTAACTTTTTAATTACGGTTTCTGATGAGTAGGGATGTAGAATAAATAAATCAATGATAAATAAATAAATAAATTTTTATTCATAAAAATTTTACCTAGCTGATGCTACCTGGTGCAGTAACATAATTTAACTAATGGTAGGTGGTAGAATGTCAAGAATAGCACCACCAGCTAGCTCTGTCCCCCTCACTAGGAAAATCCAGGACTCTAGCTCGCGGGGCCTAGGGTTCTGATGTCAATGTCTAAAATGCCAGCTTATCGGGGTAACAAGGGATTCTACAAACATTATACACTAGTAGTTCGCCCTGTTTTTTTTTTTATAAATATTGGTGGACATTCTACACAGCACTATCTAGCCAAACTAAGCCAAATCACAACCACCCAGACAGAGAACAAACGTCTAGTAGGTATCACATCGCACAAATGTTTGTTCTCGGTAGGATTGAACCCACGGCCTACGGAGCTGAAGGCTACCAACTGAGCTGTGTAGGCTTTTTTGTAGCCCATTCCTTAGAAGATATTAAAATGGCGTAACCTAGAGGAGGGTATAAACTATTTCATTGCAGAAACTAGCTTTAATTAAACATCATTAAACAAACAACTGGAGCCGCGGCGACATCATAGCTTATGCTTGGTTGGGTAAAAATAGTATGATGTGGCAACCCATAAATTGTATGTACTTGTTGTCCGTCTTGCTCGGGTATACGCTCGTAGGCAATCTATAGTATTATAAATCTATGAAATCCATAGATTTATAAGCTATGATGTCGCCGCGGCTCCAGTTGTTTGTTTAATGATGTTTAATTAAAGCTAGTTTCTGCAGTTTAATAGTTTGTACCCTCCTCTAGGTTACGCCATTTTAATATCTTCTAAGGAATGAGCTAGAAAAAAGCCTACACAGCTCAGTCGGTAGCCTTCTGCGCCGTAGGCCGTGGGTTCAATCCTACCGAGAACAAACATTTGTGTGATGTGATACTAGACGTTTGTTCTCTGCCTGGGTGGTTGTGATTTGGCTTATTTTGGGGCTATATAGTGCTGTGTGGAGCGTCCACCAATATTTATAAAAAATAAAATAAAAAAAACAGGGTGAACTGGCACTAAGCTGGCATTTTAGACATTGACATCAGAACCCTAGGCCCCGCGAGCTAGAGTCCTGGATTTTCCTAGTGAGGGGAACAGAGCTAGCTAGTGGTGCTATTCTTCACATTCTACCACCTACCAATAGTTTAACTATGTTACTGCACCAGCTAGGTAAAATTTTTATGAATAAAAAACAATTTATTTATTTATCATTGATTTATTTATTCTACATCCCTACTCATCAGAAACCGTAATTCAAAAGATTAATTTATAACGCGTGCTTCAATTTTAAATTAAGTAGGTATAAACAATACATCTTAACAGGAGTAAGCCAGCTTATGCTAGAGCTGACCATAAGCATGAGCAATGCCACCACTTTGCCCTGAAGCGCGAAGTGGTGGCATTATGAATACAGCTATCCTCAGAACATCACTATGAATATGTCATAAATACATTAAAATATATCACGTGTTAGTACGTGTTTATTTATTAGACGATAAATATTTCATAGTTTGTACATAACAATTTCAGATGAGAATATTTTCTTAATTCACACTTTAAGCAAGATTTTTGAACATACTTTTTATATCCAGAAAAAAAAGCTTATATACCGTTTATGTTGAAATAGCCCAAAAGTTTTTTAGTCCGTAAGTTTCTTGCCTGTTCTTCTAGGCTTTGGTCGCGCGCGAGGAACTGGCGGTACATTCACCTAGTACCAATTTAAGACGTTTCAAAGAGATCCTTGTGATTGTACTGAATAAAGACCGTTTTGATTTTGATTTTGGAACTTGGTGACCTGGAGCTTGGTAACCCGTAGCTTTAACCCACCAGCCCAAAGTAGTTGCATCTTTGGGAAATCTGTAAAACAAACATGTTATTATTAGGCATATGTAGGTATTTAATCATACTACGCGATGGTGGTCTCAGGCATAAAATAACTACCAACTTCTCATATGAAAATCGTGAGGAGACTTAAATTATTAAAATGTAACGCAAAGCTAAAAAAATAAATTAAATGAAATTAAAATATATGTACCTACTACCTATAAATAATAATAATAATAAATATTGGTGGACATTCCACACAGCACTATCTCGCCCCAAATTAAGCCAAAGCTTGTGATATGGGAACCAGATAGCTAATATACTACTTATATGCTTTTTTTTTTGTAAATACATACTTACAATATTATATAACACCCAGACAGAGACAAACATCTATGTTCATAACACAAATATTTGTTCTCGGTGGGGATCGAACCCACGGCCTACGGCACAGAAGGCAGAGCTACTACCAACTGAGCTGTGAAGGCTGTCAATATACCTATACACGCTATACCTATATTATATTTTTTTTCATTATGTACTTAAGTCAAACAAACCTTATTTCTTTGAATAAGGTAATAATAAGTTGCGACATTGTCATTTTTTTCTAGATTATTGTGTGTATTTGAACTTATCCTAACATATCAGAGTCGAATCCACCCTAAAGTTGTTCGTTTCCCAACATTTTTGGCAAATAGATTTTGTTTTAGTTGGCAGCCCGAAAGATCGTATAACCCAGCCAAATTATGTTTCTATAGAACTGTATCGGTTTGAATAGCCATGTCATTTGTGTGGTTTATACCTATTGTTACGTATAAAAACGTCTATTTATTTTATTTCATTTTTAGTCTGTTCTTGTCTGTGACTTGTGTTATAGAACTGTCAGTAAGCTGTGGTGGAATGCGTTGTATGGGACGTTAGCCTGTCGTTCCGACCTGTGTTTGTAAAAAAGAAACTTCTTTCTTTCATCCTTGAAATCGCTGATGCATCGCATCTATATTTCAATTATACTTTCGTTTGGTGAGTTTTTTTGTCGAAAAGCCTTCAGGATTTGTTTAGTGTTGTGCTTTAGTAATAACGAGTTCGTTCCGTTTACAGGATTTATATATTTTGACCTGGAGATTGGAAAATATTTCTGACGCGCAATACCGCGTGGGCCTACCAGTTTTTTCTTCGAGTTTTAACAGTGAAACCTTCTGTCTGACCAACAGGTAAGAAGTAGGTCGTTATATCAACCTTTTGAGAGAAATTTTGTAATTTATTTCAATAAAACATCTTTTTCACAAATCTTAAAAATCAAATTTATTCAACCAATTTCAAATCAAAAGACTAAAAGCTATGTGCTTATTCATTTACCTAGTTAGTATGTGGCCCTCTGTCATATTTACAGTCAGGCCATGTGGCCAAAACCTGATATTTTGTTTAAAATCATTCTTTCCCGTTGCAAATGTTTCAATATTTGTCTGTAATTGAAGTTTTTTCAATTACAGGAGGTTTTTTTTTTACTATTGAACAAGTTCTACTTCATCCCTGGAGGACCTATCTGCTTCCTGTCCTGGATTTGGGACCCATTGGACTCAACATTCCGGCTGGACAACGTTTGGTGATATCCGGTTTTATTCACACCGATTAGCAATTTTAAACATTATTGGATCTTTATCCTACAGAACCGTGGCTGTATACCCTACCATGGTTGGCGCCCTTTTGAAATACAAATATATCCAATATTAATATCACAATAATAAATTAACCATATAAAAATTCATGCAAGTAAATTCAGGTTCTTCAACATCTTTTCAAATCTGAATTGCAATTCATCTCTGGTGCCTCACGATAAGAACCCTAGAAGACTAGTTAGCCGTGGTCTATCTTTTTTAAATTACCTACTTTCCTTTTTTTGTGTGTGTGTCTGAACAATAAAATTGACTAGAGATTGAATGCGGTTTTCCTTCAATTCCTCTGGTAGGTAGGTTCAGATTCCACTACGTATCAGTAGCGACCCAACGTGTGGGGCTTTTATCTCCTGAGATGGTTGTCACGTCATATTAGCTGTGTCAAAAGTTAACTTGCATGATATTGGATATATTTGGTATAATTTTTAGGTTAAACTAGTGAAATTACAATTACAAATAGTAGGGGCTATTTGTAATATTTTAAGCATTATTAGGTTATATTGTAAGAAGTGTGTTACATTTTGTGTACTAAGTGTATTATGTGTGCACATGTTATCATGTGCCATTGGTGTTTTTTCTTGTGAATTTATTGTCTTTGTAAACTTGAGGTGACTTGCAATCAATATCATAACTAAAAGTTTTTAGCTACAGTTGGTGACAATTTATCAAACTTATTCATTCTTTTACCAGTGATTAACTTTTATCTAAAAAATAAAACTATAAACAAAAATAATATTTAGTAAAGTCAGTGAAAAACTTTTAACCAGATAAAATAAAACCAAAATAATTATTAGTACAGTCAGTCACAAAATTTTCTATAAAATAAAATTAAACAAATAATATAAAATACAGTTAGTGACACAATTTTCTAATAAGATACAGTTATACCAATAATGATTAGTACAGTCAATGACAAAATTTTAATATAATTTTATTAAACTTAAAAAATACTTACTACTTACTTACACTGTCTTAACTACGGTCCTTTACATACCTACCATACCTTTACATACCTACTTGGACTTGTAGTTTATCTCAGTTTCAAATATTTTTTTTACCCAATACTTTTTTATTGAAATTTGTTTTGAAGTTTTCTCTCATCATGGAGGAACGTTCTATTGCTTTTCAAGCGTTGCACAAGGATGAATTGATTCATGAAGTTCGTATTAGAGATGTTGTACCCGCAGAAGATGTGTCATCGTTGCGGATTCAAATTAAAAACTTAGCAAAAGAAATTCCATCCGATTCTATTGTTACATTTGAGGGAAAGGTTGTGGATGAACTGCTCGCCGTGCAGGGAAAGCTCAAGGAGTTGCGTGAGCTTTTGAAAGTCTCTATTGGTCCTAAAAGTTTGAAAAATCTGACTCGCATTCAGGCTTTAGGTCATCACTTGTATCACCGTCTTACGCGCTTGGAACCAGAGAGCATTACCGACAAGCAGTCTCATTCAGAGCTGACCGACGATTTAGATGGGATTCTCCAAAAGCTGGATAACATGTTTTCCGTTTTCAAAACCAGTGTGATGTCAAACGATTCCTCAGATTCAAGTCAAGGTGTTTCTATTACTTCAGCTACCCCTTGTAAGAAGTATCAAATGGTTTCATCTTTGAATCTTAAATATAATGGATCATCTTGTGTGCGCGTATTTTTGCAGCGTTTAGAAGAGTTGTGTGCCTCACGTGGCATATCCGAGCAGCTGTTGATTGCTTCTGCCGCGGAGTTATTTGATGGTGACGTTTTGTGTTGGTACCGTAGCGTCCGGTCCGAATTGAACAGCTGGTCTGAACTCAAGCAGAGCTTGATTAAGGAGTATTTGCCATACGATTTTGACCGCCGTCTGATGCAGGAAATTCGTACCCGAACGCAAGGTCCAAGTGAGAACATAGTTACTTACGTAGCCATCATGCTTAATTATTTTAGTCGTCTTTCTTATGTGGTTTCTGAGAAGGATAAGTTTGATATCGTTTTCCAGAATATTCGACCTGAATATTCAGTTCCGTTGTGTACCGTTGAGATCACAACCTTAAATAGATTGAAGGAGTTATGTAGAATGCTGGAGTGTGGTAAAAGCCGTGCGCAGACTTTTGTCGAGCCTCCGAAGTTTATTAGTGGTAGTTTGGCTCCTGATCTGGCGTATAAAAGTGTCAAGTCCAAAGTACATGCTGTGGTGCCTGCCAAAAATAAATTCTGTGCTCGTTGCCGTGTGGATTCACACTACCTCGCCGATTGTACGTCCTCTGACATTGTGTGTTACCGATGCGGTAAACCTGGATTCACTGCCCGTAGGTGTCCACATTGCAATCCTACTTTACTTTCTGCATCACCGACTTCACCTCAGGCAAATCTACCTATTACAAAAAACTAGTTCGTTCGAACCCTCAAGACTGTTCTAAAAATTTTGATAAAGCCGATTGGCAAAATTATTTAAAAAAACCGTTAACTTCTTCTTATTCTTCTTATAGAAACGTCTCGATGGTTCGTGAACGTTATGATAATCGTCCTTTTCTCCATGTTGAAATTCTAGACCAGCCATTGCGTGGCCTTTTAGATTCTGGTGCGTCGATATCCATTTTAGGATCCGACGCTTGTAATGTGTTTTTGAAAGCTGGAGCTACTCTTCATCCTAGTGATGATATTACTCACATCACTTCGGCTACGGATTCCCGTGCTTCGGTGATGGGTTATTTTTTGTTGCCGGTCAGGTTTGATAATTTGACTCGTATTATTAAATTGTATGTTGTGCCAGGCGTATCTCCTTCTCTGGTATTAGGGGTAGATTTTTGGAGAGTATTTAATCTTGCTCCAAAGATTTTTAATAATAAAGATTTTTTTGTAAATGTTCCGGATGGGAACGCAGTATCGGAAATTCGTTTTCTGCAACCGTTCGATCTGTTGTCTGCTGATCAACAGTTAGTTGCCAGGAAGATGTTAAAAGAGTTCGAGTCCATTGCTTTTGAACAGAAAGGTTTGGGCCGTACGTCTCTTCTTACTCACACCATTGATACCGGAAATTCGCCTCCGATCAAACAGCGCTATTACCCAATGTCACCCGAAAGGATAAAAGAGCTGAACAGACAGTTGGATGAGATGCTGGACCAAGACGTCGTTGAGTCGAGCAAAAGTGCTTGGAACAATCCTACCCTGTTCACTCCCAAATCAAACGGTGAGCTCCGCTTCTGTATCGACAGCCGCAAGTTGAACTCTGTGAGTAAGCATGATGCGTATCCCTTGCCCTATATCTCTAAAATTCTTGATCAGCTTAGGGACGCTAGGTTTTTGAGTTCCATTGATCTCAAAAGCTCCTTTTGGCAGATTCCGTTGGATCCTTCATCCCGTGAGAAGACAGCATTTACCGTGCCTGGGCGCGGCTTATTTCATTTTAAGGTTATGTGTTTTGGTTTAACCTCAGCTCCTGCTACGCAGCAAAGGCTCATGGATAAGTTGTTCGGTCCTGAGTTTGGTGACCGTGTTTTTGTATATTTAGACGATATTATTATTGTTAGTAGTGATTTTCGTGAGCATATTTTATTGTTGTCTAGAGTTTTGGAACGTCTGCGTTTTGCTAATTTAACTATTAATTTAACCAAGTGTAAATTTTTCCGTAGGGAATTGAAGTATCTTGGTTATGTTGTTGACGAACGTGGCCTCCGGACCGATCCTGCAAAGGTACAGGCTATTGTCGATTTTCCAACCCCGTGTAACCGGAAAGAAGTGAAAATGTTTTTGGGTACCGCGTCGTACTACCGTCGATTTATTAGGGATTTTAGTTCTGTGGCGGCTCCGCTGAATGCACTTACTTCCACTCGTAAGAATGCTCCTCCGTTCCGTTGGACTGAAGAGGCTGAGCAGTCGTTTAGCGAGTTGAAGGCAGCTTTAGTGTCGGCTCCGATTTTGGCGTGTCCTGATTTTACTAGACCTTTTTCAGTACATTGCGACGCTTCTAGCTATGGTATCGCGGGAGCCTTAACTCAATTCCTAGAGGATGGTATGGAACACCCAATCGCGTTCGCTAGTCGGTCCTTGAATAGAGCTGAACGTAATTACTCTGCTACTGAGAGGGAAGCACTAGCTGTCGTTTTTGCTGTTGAACATTTTCGTCCGTATTTGGAGGGTGGTCCTCAATTTAAGGTAATTACTGACCATTCTAGTTTGAAATGGTTTTTCAACTTGTCAAATCCTACTGGTCGTCTTGCGAGATGGGGTTGTCGCTTATCACCGTATGACTTCGTAATCGAGCACCGTAAAGGGAAGGATAACGTGGTTCCTGACGCGCTTTCGCGAGCAGTTCCCGTTCTTGTTGTTGATCCTCCGGACCCTTTGCTCCGCGACTTCTGGTTTGACAGATTACTTGTTAAGTGTACTAAATTTCCAAAATCCTGTCCAAATTATTCTATTATAGACGGCAAGTTGTGTAGATATTCTAAAAACAAATTTGGGTTGTCGAGTGAGTTTGACTGGAAGGTGGTTGTACCTTCTTATAGACGTTCCGAGGTTCTAGAGTTTTCTCATTGCGGAGACACGTCTCTGCATTTTGGTATTTTTAAGACTTTTAAGCAGGTTTCTTTGCGATATTTTTGGCCTAAGATGTATCAGGATGTGGTCAACTTTGTAAACGCTTGTGAGGTTTGTGCTGCTTATAAGCATTCGCAGGAACGACCCAAAGGTCTTATGGGGGACCCCAAGGTTTGTTCTCGTCCTTTTGAAACTATAAGTATCGATTTAGTCGGGCCGTTGCCACGCTCTAGGTCGGGTTTCACCTTTTTGTTTGTAGTTGTTTGTTGTTTTTCAAAGTATTGTTTGTTGTTTCCCCTTAGGAAAGCTGTTGGCAAGGCTATTGCTCAGTGTTTGGAGACTGGTGTGTTCCTGACACATGGTGTTCCACGCACAGTGGTTGCGGATAATGGTACGCAATTCACTGGAAGTGAACTCAAATCTTTGTTTCAGTGTTATGATGTTCCCCAAATACATTTTACTCCTCGTTATTGTCCGCAGGTCAACACCGTTGAAAGATACAATAAAACAATTGTTGTTGCCATTTCTATACTCGTTAAGAATGATCATCGATCGTGGGATACTACTCTGTCTAGGGTTCAATTTGCATTGAATACCGCTGTCAACGAAACGACACGTTTTACACCTTTTTCCCTTGTTCACGGCCGTGAAGCCATTCCCAGCGGCAAGTTTTATGGTTCCGTGCACTCTTCCCAGGTAGATCTCGCTTGTGGTTCACGTGAAGATTACATTTCGAAGTTGGGTGTTCTTCGTGATATCTTCGGAAAGGTGGAGGATGCTATCGCAAAGGCTCACCTTAAAAGCGCCGTTTATTATGATAAAGGACGTCGCGCGTGTGAGTACAATGTGGGCGACATCGTTTGGAAAAAGACCTTTCCTCAGAGTGATGCCAGTAAGTTTTTTATGGCAAAGCTTGCTCCTAAATATGAGAAGTGTCGTGTCGTTTGTAAACGTTCCCCTTTAGTTTATGAGTTAGAAAGTTATGTTACGGGCAAGCATTTGGGTGCTTGGCATGTTCAGTATCTGAAGGGTGAGAGTTCGGATGGAGTTATACTTGACAGCTAAACTGATCTATTTTGTCTGCTTTTGAGCTTTCTAGTGTTATAATTGAATCTTTGGAAATTTTGTTATCGTCCTTCGTTACGCAGAAGAAGGAAAAGGGCCTTTGGTGGGTTCGTTTCACCTGGAGTCCTTGTCATTTAAATTGTTTGCTGGTGAAGCCAAGAGGACTTTTGCTCTCGTAGGACCTGCGCTTCTGTGTACGGTGCTAGCAAACAAATGCTTTGTTAGGTAGGGAAAATTTCAGCTTATATCCGTTATCGGAGTTCTACATATTACGAGAACTGTTTGTATCAGTGAGGGTTAGTTTTGTTATCAAAGTGGTGTGTTTTCCTATTTTCCTTTTTCCACTCTACCATGGCTTGGTCCCCATGGTGGAGGAGCCTTTTTGTGGGTTCGATTTTATATTTTTCCTTTTTTCCCCTATCCCTCTACCATGGTCTGGTCCCCATGGTTGAGAAACCTTTTAGCGGGTTTGTTACCCTTTCCCGTTTGTTTTGTTTTCAATTTAAGTTGATGAGTAAGACTGGTGCCCGGACAGAGGAGATTTTGTATTCGATAGATAGATCAGGTCCTGGCGGTTGGTTATTTATAGGGTTTCGATTGCTTATGAGAAAGGAATTTATGTATAATAAGTATATATTAGTGTATAACCATAGTTGTACACTTAACCTTATAAAGTTTTCTTTTGTTGGTGGTAGAAGTTTTTCTTTTGGGTCTTTGGCAACCTTTTCCAAATAAGCCTCATTTCATATTTGTTTGTGGAATGTTTGTGTTCTGTTATTACCTTTTTTCTTTTGGGTCTTTGGCAACCTTTCCAAATAAGCCTTCCTTCCATATTTGTTTGTGAAATGTTTGTGTACTGTTATTACCTTTTTTGAGTGCTTGCGTTTCCAAGCAATAGCATCTCTTTGGGACAGTTACTTTGTAGTTTTCGAGTTTCGTGTGGTGTTTTCAGTTTTTGTTATGAGCTTTTGCTTTAAATATTTGTCTCTTTTCTTTACTCAAGTTGCTGTGTTTCAGAAGCTGGAGGACCAGCTTGAATTTCGCGTCAGTGGTCGCAAAATTCTTCTGATTGGCGGGGTTATTGTTACGTATAAAAACGTCTATTTATTTTATTTCATTTTTAGTCTGTTCTTGTCTGTGACTTGTGTTATAGAACTGTCAGTAAGCTGTGGTGGAATGCGTTGTATGGGACGTTAGCCTGTCGTTCCGACCTGTGTTTGTAAAAAAGAAACTTCTTTCTTTCATCCTTGAAATCGCTGATGCATCGCATCTATATTTCAATTATACTTTCGTTTGGTGAGTTTTTTTGTCGAAAAGCCTTCAGGATTTGTTTAGTGTTGTGCTTTAGTAATAACGAGTTCGTTCCGTTTACAGGATTTATATATTTTGACCTGGAGATTGGAAAATATTTCTGACGCGCAATACCGCGTGGGCCTACCAGTTTTTTCTTCGAGTTTTAACAGTGAAACCTTCTGTCTGACCAACAGGTAAGAAGTAGGTCGTTATATCAACCTTTTGAGAGAAATTTTGTAATTTATTTCAATAAAACATCTTTTTCACAAATCTTAAAA
Organism: Chloroclysta siterata; assembly: GCA_932294275.1. Classification (NCBI taxonomy): domain Eukaryota; kingdom Metazoa; phylum Arthropoda; class Insecta; order Lepidoptera; family Geometridae; genus Chloroclysta; species Chloroclysta siterata. Next base: position 29,771,203 of record OW028590.1, on the reverse strand, counting down.
ATCAAATTTATTCAACCAATTTCAAATCAAAAGACTAAAAGCTATGTGCTTATTCATTTACCTAGTTAGTATGTGGCCCTCTGTCATATTTACAGTCAGGCCATGTGGCCAAAACCTGATATTTTGTTTAAAATCATTCTTTCCCGTTGCAAATGTTTCAATATTTGTCTGTAATTGAAGTTTTTTCAATTACAGGAGGTTTTTTTTTTACTATTGAACAAGTTCTACTTCATCCCTGGAGGACCTATCTGCTTCCTGTCCTGGATTTGGGACCCATTGGACTCAACATTCCGGCTGGACAACGTTTGGTGATATCCGGTTTTATTCACACCGATTAGCAATTTTAAACATTATTGGATCTTTATCCTACAGAACCGTGGCTGTATACCCTACCATGGTTGGCGCCCTTTTGAAATACAAATATATCCAATATTAATATCACAATAATAAATTAACCATATAAAAATTCATGCAAGTAAATTCAGGTTCTTCAACATCTTTTCAAATCTGAATTGCAATTCATCTCTGGTGCCTCACGATAAGAACCCTAGAAGACTAGTTAGCCGTGGTCTATCTTTTTTAAATTACCTACTTTCCTTTTTTTGTGTGTGTGTCTGAACAATAAAATTGACTAGAGATTGAATGCGGTTTTCCTTCAATTCCTCTGGTAGGTAGGTTCAGATTCCACTACGTATCACTATACTCAATTTTACAAAATAATTAAATTCTAGAAATCTACCATGATATGCGATAGAAAGTAAACACAACCGTTAAATGATTAATTGTGGACACTGTGCATTCTCCGTTTTATAGTTTAATTGACAAATAGAACATAAAAGTGCTACTTACCGAAGGAAGCTTAATTTTCAGTTTTCCGAGCTGTATCATTATCACAGCCTAAAATACTACAATGTGTAGCGTGTTACGTATATACGTACCTAGCTACATTCATACTTATTGTTTACACTCGACCCTTGTAAGCTCGGCGACTGAAAAATATTATTCAGTCTGTCGCTAGCATCAGCCGCAAGAGTTTGTGGTTCCGTAATTATAATCTTGCACTATGTAACTTAAATAACCGTTTCGTGTTAATTAAAAACTCACCTCTAAAATAAAATAAATCATATTATTAAGGGAATAAACCGCTAAATTGGTGACCCACCGACGTGATCCATTTTTACGGGTTTTAAATTCACGTATTATGTGATAACCAGTAAAAGTGGATAAACGAAATGCGATAGTGCAAGTGACTATTTTTATTAACTAAATTAAATTCAGTGGTTTGTGCCATAAAGTAGTTTCACAATGACTACCACCCCTGCTCACACCAAGCTCGACACGCAGCTTGGACCGGAGGATGCGGCGATGCGGCTCCTACGGCGCAGACGGACCAGGCGCAGCCATCTAGTGACAGACTCATCACCGCTGTCACCACATAACGGCAGACTCATCACCGCCGTCACCATCAGTATAAAGTACGGCCACCACTATTTTTTACTATTATACATATTATGCTGCAAATGAATCGCCAATACCTACACATGGAGTGAACACAGTAACTCTAGGTCATGGCCTACGGCGCCCAATGCGCTGGACCTTCATTCGGGCAGATACATTATATACCTACTTATATGCTGCAAATGGAACGCCAATATATACATATGGAGTGAATACCAGTAACTCCAGATCTTGGCCTAAAGCGCCCAATGCGCTGGACTTTCATTATGGCAGATGTACTTACCTACAACGGTCAATTATCGGAGCAGATTTCCTAGCCAAAAACCAACTAGATATTAGTTGATATAAACGGCAGTAAACTAAAAGATAAGTTGACCGACCTTAACAGAAATACGCAAGTGATTTTAGAAGACGATTTTCCTACCATAAAAGTCGTCAATATCACAGATAAATATCACACTACTATTGCGGTATCCCGATAAAACTAAACCAGAATCGTTAAAAGCGATTCCCAAACATAATGTGCAACTATATTTGCACAAAGGGAACACCCGTATACAAATAACCACTTGCCTGATATCTTCGCCTACGAGCTATTATACAAAAGCCAAATCGAAGATACAGAACTAAAACTAAATATCATGCCTTACTCAGAACGAGAATTAATCAACAATACAAGCTCGTTACCTACGGCATTCCGAGAACAAGCTCTATCGTGTACCTACACATGGACTAAGCCACGCGCAGGAGTAACTGCAACACGACGCCTTATTGCTCAACGTTATCTTTGGCCCGGCATGAACAATGTTGTCGCCAAGTTCGTAAGAAAACGCTTAAAGTGTCAAAAATGCAGGTCCCAAGGCATACAATAACACGATTGGGAGAGTTTGAAAACTCAAATCGGACCACTGATACCATCGGAGGATTACACATATTGCCTCACTATTATTCTCGAAACGTCGCTATTTCGCTTGATAGGCTTAAACCAGCTTACGCTATAAACTACTCACCTAGCAATGCGACACCCGAAACAATGGTTTCTCAGAGTCCAACAACGTTTGAAACAACAGCACCATTAAGTACGCGACTTCTAACACTTCAGCAATCGAAGTTAATCGATCCGTCGAAATCTGATGTGAGAACAACAACACCAGTCATAACGAGATCCGGTCGCACGGTTAAGAAGACTGTACGGTTTGATATTTGACTCTTATGTGGGTCAAGTATATACTTACCGATAGCGAACAACGAACGCAGTCATCAGCACAGCAGTCATCACTCACTCAGACCAAAGGGACTATGGTACTTACCTATTTACAGCAAATCAACACTTCAGCACCATGAGAACAAACGTATTCAAGTGTAAAGAGTGAATAAAATTATTAAAAGTGCAGTGCGCGTTAATCGTGTCGTATCGTATAAAGATCTTTGTTCTAAAAATAGACTCATGCATTTCGGAATTTCAGTCACAGCGTACGTCATTACTACCATGAACTTTAAACCACTTCAGTTTTATTTTTTATTCGGCACTGCCACAGAGATGGGAGTTTCATAGCAGGTGGCAGTTACCCTTAATTATTATATAATAATTATCCTAAAACACTCTTCTAGAGTTATTTTAAAGTCGAGCCTGGCTATACAGGTGTACGCAAAAATTGTATGTATAACTTAATTAAGTATTTAGTTATTAATAAATTTAAAGTTTTGTTTTATATAATATACTTTCTTATGTACCTACCTATTTCTTTAAAAACATTTAATTTTTTTCTTATATTGAACTTTGTGTTATAGGTACTAAGTTGTTAGATTAGGAATTACATATACCTTCCTACTTATATTTTTTAATACTTTACCTACTTCATTTTTATGATGTAATTTACTAATGAATTTTAATGTCATTTACTATCATTTTAATGTCATTACATATTTCTATTTTCAAGTAATTTTATATATTTTTTTTATTTTTTTTTTATTTTTTTTTTATGAGGGATGTAAATGTAGCGTGTTACGTATATACGTACCTAGCTACATTCATACTTATTGTTTACACTCGACCCTTGTAAGCTCGGCGACTGAAAAATGTTATTCAGTCTGTCGATAGCGTCAGCCGCAAGAGTTTGTGGTTCCTTAATTATAACTTTGCACTATGTAACTTTAATAACCGTTTCGTGTTAATTAAAAACTCTCCTCTAAAATAAAATAAATCATATTATTAAGGGAATAAACCGCTAAAGATGCACCACATTATAAACTTAACTCTACGTATACTGGGACCTAGGCACACACTATTTTCAAAGAACTTTGGCACTAAACACCTGTAAACTCACAAGCACCAAGCGGTTTGTTTAGCACCAAACTTGGTGCTAAACAATCAAAAATGTATACGCAGAAAGGGACAGAACATTTATATTATATTTCTCTCACTCATAGGTATAATTTGTATTAGTGCGTCTCTCTTACTCTTGGTATTATTATTTGATGCTCTATCTATTGTATACTTGATCTAAGATGAAATCAAATCACTGACCTCAATTGAGGTCAGTGAATCAAATACATTACATTCTTCTTCTTTCCGTTTATGGCTCCTGTCTGTCATTCGACAGACAATCTTGCCAGTGTCAAGTCAAGTGATTTGTATTGAATGAATACTATAGGTCAAGTCAGTCCATAGTCAAGTCGGCCGTCACTTGTTTTGAAGAATATGGTGGCGGTTTTCTTTAAAACGTATACAACATTCGAAACATTTTCAGTCAAATCAGGATATCACCTAATAATACACTTTCATTCCAAATGCTTACACTTTGTGATAAGACTTCAAGTAATGTTGGTTAAAATGCCACCGAAATTACACCACACTATTCAAAATAACACAAGAAAAACAATTAAAATGAAAAAGCTATGTTGCTTCCCAAAATGCCAGAAAACGGACAGGTTTATTCTGGGTCTGGTCTATGTACCATACATAGAAATATTTGAAAAATATTGAAGATTACTATACAAATGCAATTTCATTATTATGTAGGATAATAAAGTTGTTATCGCTAAATGTTAAACTGTTCGAATTTCTTATTATATGCACACTTCTAGAACCAATCAATCCGAGTCATCTACACCTCGACTCTACCAGACTCCACCGTCTTGGTTTAGGAGGTGCGGGTAAGAGCCGAACTTAGCGTTCTTTCCTCTAGCTTCAACTTCGGAAACTTCATTTCCGAGTCTCTAGGTGGATCTTAGATCAAGTATACAAAATCTATGAGGTGGATGGTTAGCCTCTCAGTGGCGTTATGCTGCCAATTTTTATTTGGCTGCGGTGGTACTCGACTGTTGGCCGAGTTAATTGGGATGAGATTCATAGTTGAGTAAGTAGGTAGAGGCACAGATAAGAGAGGTAGAGGGGCTAGACTTGGTCCTTAGCAACCCCAGCGTGCCAACACAGGTGCCGCAGTTTTTTGTGGCTGCCCATACTGGCTCTCGCTTATGGCTGTCAGACCGTGCATCGCCGCTTCCTCGAGGTCTCCCCCTACTGCGACGGTGATGAGCAGGTCCGCCAAGATCTCGAGCATGATCCGCATCGAGTCCTTGGTGCTGTTGGATATTGTAGTTCCATTAGCAGCTGGATCAGCCGCTGCTGGTGTGGCATCTTCTTCGGAGGGCTCTTCCTCAGTTTTATGCGGGTGGTACTCTCGCTGCTCTCTCTGAAGCAGAGGCGCTGCGTTTGGTTCCGATATGGTATCAGCAACGTTCGCAGGTTCGCAGGTAAGTATAAAGTTAACTTCTTGTGCACGATGTGATACCGGCTGTTGCGTAACTAGCAGCTGGAGGGGCTCTGGCGCGGTTTGAGTAGCAGTCACTGAGGACGCTAGGTGGATTTCCGGGACGGAGAGCAGCGCTGACGGCTTGTGAGGTGAAGGCACTCTTAGGTCAGCAGTGGTGGGAGCAGGCTGTGGGGTGGAATTAGCCATAGGTTTCCTCCTTCGTTTGCCTCCTCTCTTTCTCTTTTTTAACGGCCCTCCGCAGTCAGTTGGTCGATTTGCCGTGCTATGAGTAGTTACAATCAATGGGTGGACGTTGTCTGGTATTGGCGCTCGTCCTCTTGGGCAGTCCTGTGATGGCGCTCTTTTAGAAGGAGCACTTATAGTAGGATCAGGTCTTGGGGCAGGAATTTTGACCGCCCTTTTTCGGGCTTCACGTTTGAATACTACGCAGCGGCGATCGTTAGCAGTATGCGGTTTACTGCAATTTGCACACGTCGGCTTTTCAGTAGTTGGGCGGGAGCAATCTGATGCGGGATGTTCACCTCCGCAGCGCACACATCTTTGTGGACGATGGCAGTTGCTGGAGGCATGCCCAAAGGCTTGGCAACGATGGCACTGAGCTACACCACCCGCGGCTCCACGCCAAGCTTCGATAGTAACTCCTGGCATGTAGAGTAGCTGTCTTATTCCGTAGAGACGTGCTAGCTCTACCTGGTTGAGGTGATCAAATTGGGCGTAGAATAGACAGCCTAGTTGGACAGCTAGTGGTGAGACGGATCTAGTGCTAGCGAGGGCTTCGCCGCCACCAGGAAATGGTAACGAGGTTGAAGGAGACGGAGATCGTGGCTGGGGTAGCCGAATTACTGCCGAGTATCCCATATACGGCCTCGCGGGGGCCGATGGCACTGAGTGCACTGGCATAGGTATCCTTGTTGGTGGCGGCTGAGAACGGATTTTGGGGGTAAGTGGTGTTGGGGGAGAGTGCGACTTCAGTTTTTGCCGCTTCTCATCTCCATGTTCTTCATCTAAAGAGCCCCGGTGTCTTGGCTGTACGGCGCGCTCACTTGGGGGATGACCGGTTTCTACACTAGACAAAGGCAAATGTTTGCCGGTGTAGAGTCCTTTTCCAGCCTCCAATAGGGGTACAGTCGCAGCAAGTGGTGGGAGTATGTTACCAGCCATCATTGGGTTATAATTTGTTGAGTCCGGAGGTTTCCGTGGTGGCGGTTTCCCTCGGTCGCTCATAGTTTCTTTTTCTTTCTACAGCTCCTTGGTGGGCCGTGATGCTTCTTTAACTCGTCGGCTAAACTGACCTTGCGGAGCTGCCCAGCTGGGTCCTACCGGGGAAGGCCCAGCTGAGGCGTCCAGCAGATGGTTTGTGTTCGTCAGACGGTGGGAGCGTAGGTGGGTTGAGGAATGGTTTTCACAATCTTCGCACTACTCTGCACATTTTACAATAAAATTGTAGGTAGTGTCCTACGAGACAACTTTTGGTGGGAGCAATTAGAAAGATAACACCGTAATTACACAGTTTAAACTCAAAACAGCCAAAGTTGAAACATAGCCTCACTTTCATCTTGCGAAGCCGGCACGGGTCCAAAGAACACTTCTAGAGCCGCCATGACAGTCTGTAATTGACGTTTGACATGACGTTTGATATGACGCATTGCATTTTATAATTTTTTGACAGTTTTGTTGCTTTTTTGACGGTAATGACTTTCACTCTCAAGCTTGACTTAAACAACAGTTGTCAAAATGACATTCGTGCATGTCAGTCCGCCATATTTTTAGTGCGTTGTGTTGCTCTCCTTGACAAAGAAAATCTTGTTAAGCAGGAAAACGAAGTAAAAATGAGGCAAATAAGCACATAAAACAGTTACTATATTGGTAAGCGATAATCATATATACTGTACATAGACCAGACCCCGGCTCCGTATATTGATGAAACAACGCCTTTATTATTTCAAGGTTGAATAAAATGTGAAAACATTTGTCGAAAGACCGAATGAAAACATGATAACCAAACCACAGAATAAAAAAATCGGTTTTTCGCGCCGAAAGAAAAGAAGAAGTATTATCATTTTTTTAGTTACGACGTTTTAACGTTAGTTTAGTTACATACAGGCAAGCTGAATTGTTTACAGTTTATTTAGTTTCTCTACGACTGCTAATATATACGTAAGTTTCTGAATTATTAATACGTTAAAACGAGTTTTGTTGACTGTGTTTGGTTTTTTTACGGTGCAATTAAAACTTGCACATTAGAGTTTCCGAGTGAAAGAATCGGCTGGTCGAACAACGAAGTTTCTAATGGTTATGACGTTTCGAGTTACACTGTTACACAATTAACACATAATAATTAAACCACAATAATTGCTTAATTTCCGGACCTTCCTTTTAACAAAACTAATATAAAAATCAACAAATTAACTTATAAATCTTCTCTTACAAGTATCAAAATATAAAACAAATGTAATATGTAGTACTAAGACCCAGTTTCACCATGCTCTGTTAGTTACTAATCAAGGATTTAAAGGCCGTTAAATCTAACCTTAGCTGTCAAACGCACACATACATACGTACATTTTGACATATTTAATGGCCCTTTATTCCTTTGTTAATCTAACAGCATGGTGAAACCGGCCCTTACTCATACTTCTAAGTTAAAAAATACGCTAAAAGAACTGACAACACATACCTACTTGTATAATTACTTATTGGATTTAAATTATATTTATAATATTATCATTATAGATTACGTTTAAATTTTAATTTTAACTATGTACCTATTACTCATAATAACCATTGGTAGGTAACATACATGTTAAGCATTCAACAAACATAATTTGGTAGGTTTCAAGCATGTTTCAAGTTTCATATTTGTAGGTAATTTGACAGACTGATTATAAAAACTTAGGGGGGTTGGTAGAAAATGCTTGCGCATTAAGCCCTCCTTTTGTGCATTAACTTTGTGTTTTGTGCAATAAATGATAAATAAATAAATAAATAAATAAATAAAAACATATTCTAAAAAAGTAAATTGATCATTGACTATGTAAGATTAGCACTAAGAAAACTCTGTAATAAATTATGGGCTGTTTAAGGATTTTGTTAAGTATAAAATACCTACATAGCAGTTTTCAATAATTAGCTAAAGTCGGTCCTGCTACCGCTTCTCTTTACCCAAGACATGGTAGGTATTAGCTGTTTTCAATAAAGACGAAGTTATAACTGAACCAAAGAAATATATTCGGAACTATCAAGGAAAGTTGGAAAGCTATTTAGTCTAAAACTCACTCGAATACTTTAGGACGAAAAATTCACGATGGTGATGGAAAAAGGTCGAACACTTCACTTTACGGGGTCCTAAATCCTTCGACAGGCTGCCCGGCTAGGCATCCGAACGCGTCAACAGTTGCAGACTCTATTCGTTTTTTAGCGTCGAAAATGTTTTTGTTGTGTCGATTTCAGAAATTTCGCAAAATTTCTGATACCGACACTCCGAAAGGGACACGTCACATCTACAACGATAGCTAATATAATGAATCTCGTTCGCTTAGGAATAGGATGATCGGTCCGGCGCGGGCGGGTGCGGAGCGGCGCATGTGGGCGTGGCGCGTGCACGCGTACGGCGCGGGAGCACTGCGCCTGGAGGCGGCGCGGCGGCCGGCGCTGCGCGCGCCCGACGAGCTGCTCGTGCGCGTGCGCGCCGCCTCGCTCAACCCCATCGACGTGGCCATGATCGGTGAGCGTCGGCTGCGGACTAGGGCATGAGAACCGCCCATATTGTAGGAACCGGTTCTTTCGATTCCAGTTTCACACAAAAACCGGATACCCGGTTATTTCGATTCTTCTGCTAATTTATTAGAATTTTGTAAGTAAATTATTATTATTATTCATTTATTTCAGATTAAAAAATCCTTAAGATTAGTAAAGTCTTACAAGATTCTACAAGAGGGTACGAATCGAACAGAGAATTTATAATCACAGCTATAATTATAATCTTTGAAACGATCAGTCTTATACCTAACGATCAGTTTTTTATTTATTTTGATCGAGTGAGCGAAGCGAACGAAGATCTTTAGTTTCAACTTGGGCGATTTGGCATTTTATGTATGTATGTATGTATGTATGTATGTATGTATGTTTGTCTGGCCATAACTTTCGAACCGTTGATCCGATCTGCATGAAATTTGATAAGTCGATAGTTTGTGCTTGAGAAATTTACTGGTAAGTATATGAGTAAAATCGGATGAAGGGTTATTAAGATATGGGGGTTTTTAAGTGGGCAAAAATAAAAAAAGTTACATAAAAAAATCAAGTTACATGTCATATGAAAGGGCTTTGATTGGACATTCCAAAACAATTTTTACATTTTTTCTAGAACGCTCGGTTTTTGAGATACAATAAAAAAGTTAAATAAAGATAACCAGCGATCCAAGAGCTCCCATCTCTAAGAGTTTCGTTGGCATCAAGGTTTTTCTACTGGTCGGCCAGTTACTTTGCTTTTTCTTATTTTTTTTTCTTGAAATATATTAAGGAGGTACTCAGTTTTCATAAAATGGTGACAACGACCAGGTCTGATGATGGAGCCAAGGTCTGTTCAACGGAACTTTTCAATAAATAGGCCAATCGAGTTGAAACTTGGTTACCGTACCAAGTTAGTAGGCGGTAGTCAGAAAAAAGTCCAAGCATAATGTTTGGACTTGCCTCTGACTATCACCTGCTCAAAGTTTAGGTGCGTTCGTCGGGTCGCATCACGAGATCTCAGTTCGGGGCGAACTACTAGTTTATTTGTTTAAGGAAGACTAACAGCACATAAATACATATAAATCAAGAGTAATATAAAAAACAAAAGGCTAATAATAAGTCTTCACATATAGATACAAGATATAAAACACTTATTGAGCACAAAAAAACCAGGTACGAGCTACATACACACAAAATAAATAAAAAAAAATACTTTAGAAAGTAGTAGTTTAGAAATAAAGTTTAGAAGTAAATGGTATGAAACAAATAGGTACAAAAAAAGGAATAAATCTAATCAGCTGAAGAATTGTGAACTCATTAAGCATTCATTTTATATTTATCTTTTTAGTTACATACCTATAAGTCGACTCAAACACAGGATAGGTATCGCAAAAACAAGAAATTAGCACTTCAAAAATAAGAGTTTTTACAGATTAAAATAGGTTTATACGGATGTTCACCGAACCCCGAACTAGGATCGAAGGATCGAACCGAATCTCGGGAGTGAGCTCCGCCGCCGCCGGGCGAAGGAGCCGCGCTCGCACGGTACATTTCGACGATCGACGGGGAGCGATTCGGTTCACCGTACTTCCTTTCATCTTTTCTTCCTCCGTTTCCTCCTTCCAGGCGGATACGGGTCCGCGGCGCTGAACGCGCAGCGGCGGCTGCTCGGCGCCGGCGCCGGCGACGTCGAGTTCCCTCTGACGTGCGGCCGCGACTTCTGCGGCGACGTGGTCGCGCGCGGCGCCGCCGTGCCCGCCGGCCTGCCGCGAGGCGCGCGCGTCTGGGGCGCGCTGCCGCCGCACGTCACGCGCGGCGCGCACGCGCAGTACGTGCGCGTGCGCGCCGCCTGGCTCGCGCGCGCGCCCGCCGCGCTCGGCGACCTCGAGTGCGGCGCCGCGCCCTACGCCGCGCTCAGCGCGCTGGCGCTGCTGCGCGCCGCCGGCCTGCCGCCCGCCGTGCTGGACTGCGCCCCGCGCGGCGCGCGCGTGCTGCTGCTCGGGCTCGGCGGCGCCGGCCAGGCCGCGCTGCGCCTGCTGGCGGCGGCCGGCGCGCACGTGGTTGTCGGCGCGGCCGGCGAGCAGGGCGCGCTGGCGCTGGCGCTGGGCGCGCGCGCGGCGCTCGACCGGCACGCGGAGGAGTACTGGGCGCGCGTGGAGCGCGGCGGGCCGTACGCCGCCGTGCTGGACTGCGCGGGCCTCGGCGGCGCGGCGGCGGGCGCGCGCGCGTGGCGCTTCGGGCGGTACGCGACGCTGACGTCGCCGCTGCTGCGCGAGACGGACGCGCGCGGGCTGGCGCGCGGCGCGGCGGCGGCGGCGGCGCAGCTCGCGGCGCAGAACGCGCGGCTGCCGGCGCCTCCGGCCGGCGCGGAGGGCGCGGCGTGCTCGGCGCGCGTGCGCTGGGCGTTCTTCTCGGCGCGCGCCGACGACCTGGAGACGCTGCGGCGGCTCGCGGAGCGCGGACAGGTGGGTTGCGCGCGGTGCGTGCGGCGCGTGCGGCGCGGTCGGCGGGAGAGTGTTACGGCGGGTGCGTTGTTTCAGTTCGGCGCGTGCGTGGAGCGCGTGTACCCGTGGCGCGCGGCGGGCGAGGCGTACGCGCGCGGCGCGCGGGGCGGCACGCGGGGGAAGCTCGTGCTCGATTTCACCGACGACACGCTCCCCGTCGCCTCCGCCTCCGCCTCCGCCTCCGCCTCCGCCTCCGCCTCCGCCTCCGCCTCCGCCCACGCCTCCGCCTCCGCCCCTGCCTCCGCCTCCGCCTCGGCAGACTTCGCGCTGTGACGTAGTTAGCAGCAAACCGAACGTGCTCTCAGGATGAAGTGTTCACATGCATATTATGTATGAATTCTAGTAGGTATATAAGTCTTATGTCCTTTGAGAATGGAACAAGAAGTTTTTTGGTTTCCAGTATTATTGTAGTTTCCATAATTTAGTACACAACGTTATACTAGTGGTTCGCCATTCGCCACGAACTGCGATGTCCACATCAACTGCGATGTACAAAGTATAACAGATTTATTAGACTAATCCCATTATTTTGAAAATCCTGATTTTCAAATGTCTTCGAACGATTGCTCGCCAGCCAGCGTGTCTATTTTGAATTTCGACACATTGTTTTTAAATTTTTCGGATTTCGTATTGCACTCAGGTGCAGTCAGGATAAATGAAGTGTTACCGTTGCCTTCCGAGCTATCCCGCACTGAGACTCTGCAATCGTATTGTTTATGGCCTATACGCCGTACTAACTGGTATAGTTACATATATAATTTGATTGATTTTAATTAAAAGTACCTACACTTATGTTCTCAAAAACTTTTGAGAAGTTATTTATTTATTTAAAAGTATCAGTAGTTAAAGAGGTAATAGGTACAAACGAGCCTTATTAGTTTTCACTCAATAGAACGTGACAATTCTGTAGAAAGTAGTATCTCTTCAGCGCTATGGTGACCTCAGAGATGCTTTTTCCTTTTTGTTGTAGAATGGTTAAATCTCAGACAAAATAAAAAAGTAAAGACGGAGCTCTACGAACAGAAAAGTGAGGCCAGTTTTCTAAACATGTGTGCGGAGGCCGGTGTTGCCATGACAATTCAAATTACCCCAATATTACAAAAATAACATTACTAAATAAAACGTCTATCATGATATAATCTAATCTAACACAACATAACTGATTATGGGATCGGTTAGGTTGTGTCTGCCTAACCTAACGGACATCTAACGGTTTTCACAATTTTACGGATGTAACCTATTTTAAGAAATAATAATCGTAAAAATCAGTGCACAAACGGGGAAGATATCGCGTTGCCGTGGGTCAAGATGACCGACAGACCAGCCATCAACGCGATGTTTGACCATTTCGTTCGGTGAGTATGAATTTCTGGTCTCGGTATTGTCTGTATTTCGTTGTGTATTGAATCTAGCTTCACAATGAGTGCAGCCAATGGGCGTTAAGGTAATTTGACCCCGTAGAAGTGAGCAACCAATGGGCTCGAAATCTTGTGTACATCCGTGTGTTCGCCGGACACGTGGGGCCCACGAACTTAGCGAACACCCGTGTATTCTGATAACTAACTATAAAATATACTGATAACCATCATATGAAACGAGTAACGTTACGTTGCGTATCACATTATTACCAAATAATACGGTAAAAAAAAACACTTCATACTGGCAACACTTGTGTTCCAAGCAATAACCTCAAACTTTTATTTTGATTTATTGAAAATTAATGGTTTCCAAATTACTTACGTGTGAAATGTGATTCCATCCCGCTTTTTTATATTTTGAAGATTGATTCTTACACCCTTTCACAACACAATTCGGCATTTTTACTGGTAAATTTATAATTTCTCAAAACGCTGCTCCCCACGAGCCGCGATAGCTAGACTGACAAGGTAAGGCGTAGTTACGTTGTACGTGTGTGTGTGTAATAGTGTATGTACACGTCAAGGCGTAGGTTGGCCGGCCTCACTTTGCTGTTCACAGAGTTCTGTCTTTACTTTTTTATTTTGTCTGAGGGTTAAATTGGTTGGAATTGGTTATAGAAAAGCCGTGAGTTTAGATGGTAAAATTGTATAATAATAACACAACTTTTCTTAGACTATAAAACAAACGTAACTTAGATTTTATAGATTAAATGGTAAAATGGTAATAATTAAAATGGTTAAATGGTCAATGGTTTGAGCACACGATGTGTCCAAGACTGGTAAACGCGAACTGACTCGAATTTGGGTAATTAAAGCGAACGTGCATAACTGCATACGAGGCATTTGTGCATATTCGCTGCGTGTTCAGTTTTAACCTGAACATATTCCCGAGCGCGAGATGAAGCGCATGATGATGATGATGTCTAAGATGATAAATGAGTAACAAACATCAAGTGAATTCGAGCAAAACAAAGAAAGCATGCTTATGGTAAAATTACTTCTAGCTTAACTTTTAGTAATATAATGGTAAAATCTTATAAAACATCGATTTGGTACTAATTTATAACTTAATTATGGTAAAAGGCAAAGTAAAAAAGCACATTGTTTTATTAAATATAAAAAATATTAGTTAAATTAAACTTCCGAGTCCTCTATAGTAAAAGCTTCATTTTGGATGCCCGTGTTTCGTGTAATACTGGTGGCCCGTTTATCCGCACTATTGTCCGCGATGGACCATCGTTCAACGTAATTTTTCATACGAAAGCTAACATCACTTTTATCATTTAATTCACTAGCACTAATGAGCACTTCACTTTGAATTGGTTCACTGGTTGGCCTTACCGCAGGGGGAGTCGCCACCGACTCCTGTCGGGAGCGTCCCGCCTTGCGGCGCTGAGGCCTCGGAGGCGGCGGGGTCGCCGCAGACTCCTGCCGGCGGCGACCCTCGCCGCGATGCTCAGCAACCCGTCCCCGGCACCGTCCGCTTCTGCACGCCCATACTGCTACAGCGCCTAGCGCGCCCGCTAATAACACGTAGCTTATGGCATAGTGATGGATATCGTGTGGGGACATATCCTCAACGTCAGCATTGCTTGCCTTTAATTCTTTCACTGCCTTCTCTAGACTGGTCATGGATGTATTTACGTTCTCATCATAATATGCTGGTTTTCCATCTGGGAATTGTATATTTATGATGTGGTTAATCTGGTCAAATTCAGGCACGTGAATGGTTGGCGTTATGTTTATCTGGTTGGACTGGTGACGTATTGAATATACCGAAAAGTCCTGGCCCTTGATTACGCAATCTTGGCTCATGGCAATAACCCCGGCTTGACTTAGCTGACGAATCATAACTCGCTCTTCGCATATAATTTTTATTGTATAATTATCACAGCAAAAATATAAATGCTGAGACGAAGAATGCAATTCTACCCATTTATCGATACAGGCTGATTCTATGAATTTGCATTTTTTGGTTGATGTATTTGTTGCACAGAAACTTTCATCATTTTTTATGTGCCGGATAGGTTTGAGTACTTGGCACATGTACGCTGAATTATGTTGTAGGCAGGCTGATAACTCATTCGCGGTAATGGTGAAGTAAGCGTCTTTCTTTAAATCAACTGCTACATATTCTGCGACTGGTATTATTGTTATCATGGTGGTACTCGTTTGGTGTGGGACTGGTATTAGGTTGTAGAGTTGGTAGCTCTCTCTACAAATAAGCGGAAAAGTGACTTCTATAATTACGTACTTTTGCGTTGCTCTAGCTTTAACCTTTAGTAGCTTGTAAATATACTGGAAGTCATTGTCTATGTTGCTAATTGGTAGTGCGAGTTCACTAGGCATCTGGCCGCTTATGGTTTGTAACTCGCGTTTTAGCTGGGTTGGTGTGAGCAAGTGCATGCTGATTTGACCATGGTAGATATCGGTAATTGTGTCGATCAGCGTATCTTGAAGTCGCCTTAAACTTTGGAGTAGTATTTCCTGCCATTGCTGTTAATGTGAAGTCCTGGATATATGAAATATTTTGTATTTCACGCTGTAAGATACTGGCGTTGTCTTGAAGTTCCATTAACTTTTTATTTATAAGCTTGTGTTGCTTATCCATGGTATTTTCCATTTTCTTCATAAGGTTGAACTCTGCTTCTATTACGGATGTCTGGTTTTTCCATAAATTAGACAGATGTTTCTCATTGCGATGTATGGTTTCAATGTCTTTCACATACTGCTCTGCGAAGCGAGAGTCCAACACGCCGAACAAGTCATTTGCAATATACCCGATACCATTGATAAGACCCCGACGGCGCCGGCGCCTTTCTGTCTGGTTGACAAATCGTCGCTGTCTGGCGTGGACGTCAAAATGCTGCGTTAACAAAAGTTCATTGTAGTATTCCAGTTCCTGATAGTCGTGGCGGGCTTGTAGCATGATCGTATTACAATGAGATTGTTTTTGTATTGTAGCGCACAACTTATCTAAATAACTTGATATCTTGTCGTAGGTATTTATGCCTGTCCAGTATGGTCCCATATCGTAGTAAACTACTAGTGTCCACTTATCTCTGATTAGTTGAATTTTCGATATGGGGTCAAAGTAAAGCGTCTGGTTGCTAGGTAACTGTTTAATTTCATGAAGACCGTAGGTTGGTAATAATAACATCATAAATCCAAGTAACACCGTAGCTATTGTAGTAAACTTTGACCTGGTTCTTACTCTTTTTTCTGGTAGTTTGGTTGCTGGTTTTGGTGGTATTTGAATGGTAGTGTTGTCCTGGTTAATGGGCAACACTGAGAGCTTAACAATAGGTCTCTTCATTATCCCGTTTTTAGTTTTTAGTGAGACCGCTCTGATAAGGCCTTCATCGCCGGGATGCGTATCGATTACGCGTCCAAGAGCCCACTTTCCCGGCGGTAGGTTATCATCCTGGATGACTACTAGATCTCCGATGGTGAGGTTTTTCTGTGGCTCCATCCACTTGGTTCTAGATGAAAGTTGTACTAAATACTCGGACTTCCATCTTTTCCAGAGATCTTGAAATAATTTAGATGTAAGATGCCACCTGGTTCTGGCATCTTGCTCTGTTTCAATTATCGTAGTCCCTGGTCTCCCCGACAAGAAATGAGCTGGAGTTAGAAAATCGAGGTCATTTGGATCTTCTGACAGTGCACAAAGAGGACGTGAGTTTAGACAAGCTTCTAATCTGGTTAATAATGTGGTATATTCCTCAAACGTCAGTTTTTGTTGACCGATGACCCTTTTAAGATGATGTTTAAGACTGCGCACTGCTCTTTCCCATAAACCGCCAGCGTTAGGCCAGCTTGGTACGTTGAAATGCCAGTCTATGCCCATTTCTGTTATCTCTGTAAAGAAACCTTCACTGAATACTTGCTGAAGCTGGTTATATTCCTCTTGCAAGATTCTGTTTGCTCCCACAAAGTTGGTTCCGTTGTCACTGTATATGTGACGTGGAGCTCCTCTTCGGGCTGCCAATCTGTGGAGAGCTGCTAGAAACGCTGAGCTGGTCAAGTCGGACACGAGTTCTATATGAACGGCCTTCGTGACCATACATACGAAGATAGCTATATAGCCCTTTGTGGTCTTGATGCCTCGCCCTTTATTCGCCTTTACTTCTACGAATCTTGTGTAGTCTACACCGCAGTGATGAAACGCCTTTTCTGGGTTCACCCTTGATGCTGGTAAGTCTCCCATGAGCTGGTACTGCTTTATGGGATCCTGCCTCCTACATTTCACGCACTTTCGTATAAACTTTTTGGTAGCCATATACCCGCCGATAATCCAATACTGTTGACGAAGGTTCGCTAAAGTAAGACGCACTCCACCATGAAATGTCAATTCATGGGCTTGGTTAATGATTAGCATGGTAAGACGATGGTCGTGTGGTAAGATGATGGGATGCTTCATTCTAAGATCTATGTGGGCGTTTCTCAGTCTTCCACCCACTCGCAATATCCCATGCTCATCTATGATCGGATTTAAATTTAAAATCTTACTTTTGGAGTGCACCTTATGATGTTTATTTATAGAATCGATGTCATTAGCAAATTCAATTTGTTGAACGGTTTTGATTATCAGCATTTTTGCGCGACGAAGTTCTTGTAATTCGAGGTAAGGCTGGTGAACTCGTTTTTTGCAAGCTAGTAATCGCAATATCCATGCGACAATGCGAATAATTTTTGTTATTGAGCTGAATTTATTTAATAAATTATTTATTATTTCAAACATCGTTGCGCAATTTTCCGATTGGACCACCGCGATCGATTGTTTTAAAAACGAGTTCTTTGTTTCTAGCGTGGTTTCATAAGTGGTTTTATCCTTTTGGTCTGGATAAAATGCTGGTAACCATGATGGTCCATGCCACCATAGGCTGTGGTTTTTGAGCTGCTTGACAGTTAATCCGCGGCTTGCGCAATCTGCTGGGTTATCGTTGGTACTGACGTATTGCCACTGGTTTGCTGGTATGGTTTTATTGATTATGGTTACACGATTCGACACGAATGGTTTCCAGCGGGCCGGATCTCCCTTTATCCACCCCAACACCGCTGTTGAATCGGTCCAGCAGTACACGTCCGTTTCATAATCAGACAAACAGTTTTGTACTTTTTGCATAAGTTGTGTCAATAGTTGGGCACCCATTAACTCTAATCTGGGTATTGACAAACTTTTGCTCAAAGGCCCCAATCTAGCTTTTCCTGCAACTAGTTTAATGGTGGTTTTTTCATTTTTGGTGGTTTTGCAATAGATGACGCAAGCGTACGCCTTGTTCGATGCGTCGCAGAATCCATGCAGCTCGATCTTTTGGTTTTCTTCTGTTCCTAGCCATCTATTTATCTCTATGTCATTTAAAAACTTGAGTTCTTGTTTTAGGGTGGCCCATTCGGAATCGATTTTTTCTGGTAGTTTCTCATCCCATTCTAATTTTGAAAGCCACACGCTTTGGAACAGAATTTTCATGGTAGTGCTCAGGGGAGTAAGCCACCCTAAGGGGTCGAATAATTTCGAAATATCGGATAGGAGCGATCTTTTGGTAGCTACTGCTGGCGATTCGGATTCAATATTTGAACTAAAGATGAAGTTGTCCTGCTGCGGGTTCCAACCGAGTCCCAATGTCTTGGTAGAGTCGGTCTGTTTGAACTCGTAGGTTGACTGGTTGCATTGGTCTTTTTCTAAGTCAGCCAGGAGCTCTGGTTTGTTCGAGGCCCACTTCCTAAGATTGAATCCTCCTAGGCGGAGTAAAGTTATTTGGTCAGCTTTAAGTTGGTTCGCTTTTTCTACGGTGTGGTGACCTCCGCAGTAATCGTCCATGTAAAAGCATTCCTCTAACTCCTTTGCAGCATCTGGGAATCTTTTTCTCTCGTCATCTGCTAACTTTCTTAAGCACATCATTGCTAGGAAACCAGCTGGTTTGGTCCCGTACGTTAGAGTGACGAGTTTGAACGTCCGAATATTTCCGTTCAAATCTCTCCAAATTATCTTTTGGTAATCTTGGTCATCTTGGTTTACTTTTATCATTCGGTACATCTTTTCTATATCCGAAGTATACACGTACTGGTACTGTCTCCATTTCAAAATGAGTTCTTGAAGATCTTTTTGTATATTCGGGCCGCGGTACATCGTGTCATTCAGACTGTACCCGGATGTAGATTTAGCTGAGGCATTAAAAACTACTCTCAGTTTGGTAGTGGTTGATTCGGCCCGAGTAACTGCGTGGTGTGGTAAGTAGCATTCGGGCGTCTGGTTACTGGTTGATGGTATCATATGGTTCAAAGATAAATATTCATTCATAAACTTATGGTAATCAGCTTTGAGAGCTTGGTTTTTCTCTAACTTTTTTTCTAAGTTTATGAACTGGGCTAAAGCTTGTGGTTTGGTAGCGCCCAATTTATCCTTGATCTCAGGTTTGAATGGTAACCTGACTTCGTAGCTCCCGCATTCTAATCTCTTTGTAGTGTCCAAAAAATATTTTAAACATTCGTGGTCACTATTTGACAATTCAATCTTCTGATTTATGTCCTCGTTTTCCCAATATTTGAGTAAATCCTCGGTGTTATTTAGGATAACGTTGCAGTGGTAGTGTGGTTTCATTGATCCGCATAATAGCCAGCCTAACTGAGTCTGTTGAGCGATTGGTTGATCATCTTTGCTTCCCCTTAAGATGCCTCCTAGCATGATCTTGCTGTAAACATCTGCACCTAGAAGCAAATCCACTTGTCTACTTATATTAAATTCTGGGTCCGCTAGGTTTATCCCTTGTAAGTGGTCCCATTTCGATGGTTTGGTAAATGTTCTATTTGGGAGGCGTTTGATTAAGTTGTTCATTATAACAACATTGGTTTTCAAAGAGAACCCAGTATGAAACGATTCGATGGTTATTTCTATCATTCCTTTAGAGTTATTCTCTTTCTCCCCTACTCCAAAGATTTGTCCCTTAAAATTGGTACGTTTCAACCCTAGCGTTTGAGCTGCATTCTCGTTGATCAATGATAATTGAGACCCCTGATCAACCAACGCTCTCATCTTGTGCTGAGTGCCATCCGCCCCTCTGACGTTGACTACGGCGGTAGCTAAAAGTATTTCCGACATGTCGCCCCAGGACACGTGAGATGACCTAGATGCACTCTCTTTTGTTGCTACGCTGTTGGTGGTCTTAGTATTTGGTTTTGCTGATGTAGATGCACTTTGACTCACTAACGCTTCATGAAGTAAGGTATTATGAGTACCTAAACATTTTCGACATCGCTTTGTAGACGAACACGGCTTGTTGAAATGGCTACATAAACAATTTAAACAAAAATTAAATTCTTCAATCTTTTTTAATTTTTGCTCGTGCGTCATTTGTAGAAATTGCGAGCATTGCCATAAACCGTGTTCAGCATTACACAATGCACAGGTCAATGATCGTGAAACGTGACATGTATTCATGTTAGAATTAGAATTTTCTTTATAATTGGTTTGGTAATAATTTGGTCGTTGAAAATGTTTTTTTGGTTTTTGGATATTCTGGTTTGGTTTTGTTGGTTGTGGGACAATGGGTCTTTGGTTAGTTGGTTCTTGCTTACGACGCGCAGCTTCTAGTGCTGTAAATTTCATTTCCAAAAAGTCCATGAACTCCTGTAGAGAGGGAAGCTCTCTGGGCTTTTTGACAGATTCTATGTATTCAGTGAAAGTTTCACTGTCCAACTTTTGGCCTATTAGGTGCACTAGTAGTGGGTCCCATGTCGTAATGTCCACTCCTAGGTTCTGAATGGCGTGTAATGTCTCTTTGGTTACATCGTGCAGCTTCTTGATCATGGGCATAGACTGTTGTTGCATGTTGGGAATGCCAAGTACGGTGGTGATATGAGACGAGAAGATAAGTTTCTTATTACCGTACCTATGGTTTAGGATCTCCCAACATACTTTATAGTTGTCAGAGCTAATCTGCAAATGGTGAATTAGACGCTCTGCCTCTCCAGCTACCTTACTCTTTAGAAACTGCATTTTCTGGGCGTTAGACATAGACGGGTTCTTGTCGATGGCTTCGCTAAAAAGATCTTTGAATGAAACCCAATGGTTATAGGTTCCATGAAATACGGGTATGGTCATCTGAGGGGTTGACTTTTCATGATGTTTTACTGACCACATCTTCTGGTTGATGCTCTCCGTCAGCCTGTAGTAAGTCTCCTCATGTCTGGTAAATTCTTCCTGGTATGTGCTGTCATCGCCTTCATTTTCACCTTCGATAATCCAATGAAGTTTATCGATTTCACTCCAGCGACTATCCAGCGATTTAAGTGCGTACTCAAACTGCCATTTGTTCTCGTACTTATCAACTTGCAGCTTACTCACCGTTCTTACGAAAGCTTTGAAATTGATACTCTGCTTCTTCACCAACTCGTCCAGCTTGCTGCATTCTCCCGACGAAGAAAAATGTCCGCGTTGCGGGCTTACCTCGTAACGAGAGGATGTGCCTGGTTGCGGCTGTGATGCCCTCGCTTCTGGTCTGCGACGGTCAACGTTCTCCGTCTGAATCTGTGGTAAAGATTTCCCTGTCTCCTTTTCCGGTATACGGGGACTAGCAGCACCTGGTATCTGCTTCCTACCTAATTGATCCATGGTCTTATCAATTACTTCCTTTATTTTGATGTAGACTTCCTGTGCTATATCAAAACAATTCTTAAGAAAGTAGGGATGGTCAAATTCAGCAAGCTCACATAATTTTCTATGGTTTTCCTGGTAATCACGCCAATAAGCTTCTACCATATCATTCTTCCGCTTATAATTATCGACGGTTTTTCTTTCGGACCCATCTTTCTTTATATTCGTCAAAAACTTGGTCAAGGTTTCATAAAGCTCCGTTTGGTTAATAAATAGAGAATCAGAATCCATCTTACGGTTGGTACGATATCAAATCAATCAAATGGTAATGTAAGATAATAAATGGTTTGATCTGACCTTGTATTCTCCAAACGAGTCACCGCAGTCCAATCCAGAAATCACTGCAATCCTTGGTTAAGCGACACTGTATCACTTTAGGCACTGGTATGGTTTTTAATTTTATTAACTCGAAGGACCATGTAGAAAGTAGTGTCTCTTCAGCGCTATGGTGACCTCAGAGATGCTTTTTCCTTTTTGTTGTAGAATGGTTAAATTGGTTGGAATTGGTTATAGAAAAGCCGTGAGTTTAGATGGTAAAATTGTATAATAATAACACAACTTTTCTTAGACTATAAAACAAACGTAACTTAGATTTTATAGATTAAATGGTAAAATGGTAATAATTAAAATGGTTAAATGGTCAATGGTTTGAGCACACGATGTGTCCAAGACTGGTAAACGCGAACTGACTCGAATTTGGGTAATTACAGCGAACGTGCATAACTGCATACGAGGCATTTGTGCATATTCGCTGCGTGTTCAGTTTTAACCTGAACAAATTCAAACTGCAAAACTAACGAAAATAATGTAACCCAAGGTGAAAAAAAATTGGCCATAATATGTCTTTCATCGCATGCGCTGCGAAAACTATTGACGATAAAACACAAAAATGTTCTACAATATTAAAGAACACATCAATATCTACAAAAACCTCAGCGATACCGTATGTCTAACTATCGTAGTTATGTTACTATAACTTCTTTTTTACATATTAAAAGTTGATAGAAATGCCCACCGAAATCACAGCTAAGAGAATACTAGTACAGATACCTCATCCCATACATTGAAATGGTTCCAGTCTTAACTCGGGCAATTTTTCGGGCTAAATAGCCCGAATAGCTAAACAAAATAGCCCGCATAGCCGCTAGATGTCGCGAAGTTGCGTTGCGAGCAAGCGGCATCACGTAAAATGTGATTGAGGCAACCTGTTCGATCGGTAGCAGGGAGAAACTCGATCCTTACATCTCAATCGGGAGAAACGTACCATATCAAGCTCCGACTCAGAGTGGGTCTTCATTACAGCTTTTAGAATAAAGGATTGTCGAACTGTTAAAACCCCTATCTCGGTGTATAATTGAGTCGTAGGAAACCGGTAAGGCTTTGAAAGCATCACCTTTAAAACAGCTCTTCGAGCCCTTTCAGCCCGCAATAAATATACCTTGTATGTACCACCCCACGCAGTCAGACAATATGTCAAAAGTGAGTTACAGAGTGCAAATAGATAGATTTTAATAATTTAATTGGAAGATGTCTCAGTTTTTTGAAGACTGACATAAGCTTTCGCATTCTACCAGACAAGATTTTCGTATGTTCTTGCCAGCTAAGAAGGTCGTCTACAGTTAATTATTCATATATATTGTATACAACGTGTTGATGAAGTTATGTAGGGAAACAAAGAGCGTGTATTTAGACCAAGCACTGGAATACTTTGACGTGTGCAACGGTTGAATACATCGTTTTCGAAATTCCCATAGAAAAGTAAAATTAATATTTTCTCAGAAATTTGCAACAGCCCTGTCTGTGTACGTGTCAAGGTCACACGCACGCGCGCTTCTATCTAGGAAAGAGAAAAACAACGATAACCTACGAGATAATTTGAAATACTTACCTTTCGGTAGGTAGGTAGGTACGCCGCCAATCCCCTGACACGATATTTTTACTGGTTCCTATGGATTTTGTCATTATTTACTGGCTATAATAACACTGGATAAAACTGGATTTTGGTAAGTTTGCGAGATTTCGCACGACACAGGCTTCAAACTTCACACTAAACCATTACCTCGTAGGCACTGCTCATACACACACTGACTGACGACGGCTTTTTACATAACAATCACCATTTTATCACGTTTGAAGACATTTTCTCAACAAAACAATGTACAACAACGCATGTAAACACAAACAGGGTGACCATCTCAAAAGTGGCGGTTCTACCACACACCTGCCAAAAAATCTGTCAAAATCTACCAAGCTTGACGATAAAAATACCAAAAATATGACTTCATACCATCTCCTTCGTGGCAACGGAATAAATTAAATACCTACATTACATTCAGTTACTATCTTTTGATCGTTTGTAACGGTTTGCAGTTATCTAAAACGAGATCGAAGTTGTTTAGAAACCAAATCAATAAAGGTAAAAAAGAATAAGAAGTTTCCAGTTCGGTAAAAAATAAATAAATTATAAATATTATTTCATTAAAAATTCAAACTAATAAGATTTTTCTTGAAATATTTAAAATCTGCCAAATGGCAGAAATCTGCCACAAATGGTAACACTGATCGGCGGCCGTCGGCCGTCCTGATTGGATATGCGTTTTTAAATGCAACCAATGACAGACAGGTTAGTCAAAGATTAAATAGGACAGACTAGACACTTCCCAAAATTGCAGTTGAATAATTTTGTCGTGTCAATGAACCATGGTGGTAAAGTAACATGTTACAATTTAAAGAACTATGAATATCATAAACCTTGGTTTACGACATCTAGTAATTAAACAAAAATAAATATTCTATTAAATATTGAGTCGCGAAAATATTTCTTTTACATACCAAGATCTTTAAAAACAGCAACATCATTATTAGGTAGGCACATTACTAGGTAATTGGTGGCAGTTCTGTTACCTATTTTATCTAAGGTTAACAACTAGAGGTCAAAGAACAGCTGTAAATAGGGCTGCCTCATGATGCGTTTAGATTCATTTTAGATAAAAGTTTAAGAGGCATTTCATGAATGAAAAACTTTGAAATTTTAAAAGTCGTAGAACAAAAGTTGTTCGTTATGACCGGTAGAATATCCTGCTTTCGGATCCCTACAATTCTTAATAAACACGTTGTATATTATAATACAGTATTCATTACATTAGTATTTTATATATAATTATGTGTTTTTCTTGTCAGTTGTTTAGTCAGTGTTTCCTTGATTTAGATTATTATGTGTATCTTATAAGTTGTTATTGTTAAGTTAGTTTTGTAGTTTGAACTGTCTCGTTCTATATGTGAAAACTAATTAGGCTAGTTTACATCTATAACCTCTTTAACTACTTAAACTTAAGAAGCTGTTTGTTTTCCTAAAATAAATAAACAGTGACACCGAGATATTTAATAGATGAGACTCTATCCAGGTTAACGCAAGAGCAGGTGGATGCCGAGGGGTTTCTACAAAAATTGTACGCTTTTAGTTTTATGGCGTCTGCTGCTGGTCGACCCTTAGCTGATTTTGCAAACGTGAGGAATTTCGTTTTACTGATGTTGAGAGTTAGGAGGTTATTTCTTAGCCAGGACATCACCTCTTATAGGCCAATCTCTGCGAGTGCCGCAACTTCACTCCATGTGGAGGCTTTAAATATAAGAGCGGTGTCGTCTGCATATGCTATTAGTTTCCCACTACCAAGTGTAAAATTACAGAGATCGTTCACGTAAATTAAAAATAAAGTGGGGCCTAAGATACTGCCCTGCGGTACTCCATAACTTATCGAAGCTTCGTCACTTACCAAGTCGTCCAGCCTAACTCGCTGTACCCGATCAGTTAGATAACTTTTAAAGAGCAAGAGTGCTGTGTCCCGTATGCCTAACAATGATAGTTTTGCCAGTTTAGTTTCAAAATAAGAATCGACACAGAATAATATGTAGTAGGTAGCCATTTGCATTTAATAGATACCTATGATAGGTATGTCAATGTGTTATTGTGTAGTCTACATCTATTCGTTTAAGTATTTTTTAAAGCAAGATGTTGATGCTGCCTTATGAAATTTGTTTAAGTAGGTAGGATGTATTAGGTACCTAACTACCTACCTACCTACTTTTTTGCTCGAACACTAGGCTGTTTTAGTTCGGAGGCACTGACTGATCGTTGTTTCAATTTTGCAGGCGTTAATGGGATCTATTCGCTACAAGAAGTAACAGGGTAAAAGTTTGGGAAAAACTCCCAACTTGTGGCTCAATTTAGTTTAACGAAGCAAAATCAAAATATGTACACACTCAGTGGTCATTTCGTCGTGTCCCGTGCTTCGATCAACAATCAACCTAGGTACCTAGATAGCGGGTGACTTACAAAATCAAAGCTAATATGATAAAATACTAATACATGATATACTTTTTTTTACTGGTAGGTAATTTATAGACCTACTTAAACACCCAGACAGAGAACAAAATTCTATTTTCATCACAAAAGTATTTGTTCTCGGTGAGGATCGAACCCACGGCCTCCGGCGCTGAAGGCAGCCCTACTACCAACTGAGCTATGAAGACTTAGACTAAACTAGACGTACAACTAAAGTAGTCTTCTAGACTTACTGTTAGACGTACAACTAAAGTAGTCTTCAAAATAATCCTTGCGCATTCTCGAGCTCCCTAGCTACTTGGCTCGTATCACACTTATGATCATTCGTCACCAAAAACGAGGAAATCTTTTCATTTAGATATGAAAAGACGTAGGTTAAATAACATTTATTGTGTAATCAACCTTAACGTGCAACAAATAAAGTACTTTTCCCCATTTTTACTTTGCAAGCTATATCGTTTCTTTTTGTTTCTTTGAATTTATAATTTTGTGACGAAGTTCATTATTTAAAAAAAAACCCAACAGAAGAAAAGCGATAACCTATTGAATTTGAGATGAAGTCGACCCTCTTAATTTTCTATGAAAAAAAAACGGGTTCTCAAAGAATACGCTAGATGCCGTTGATTTATTTTCATAGAAAATTCGGTGTATCGTAACGATCGACGATCGGCACTAAACTCGTAATAAGCCCTCTGGATTACTTTTTCGATATATCATCTAAACGAAATTTGCGTGACAAATATAAATATAACATACTAGCGGCCTGTCCCAGCT
Source organism: Chloroclysta siterata (assembly GCA_932294275.1). Lineage (NCBI taxonomy): Eukaryota > Metazoa > Arthropoda > Insecta > Lepidoptera > Geometridae > Chloroclysta > Chloroclysta siterata. The sequence goes on along the minus strand of OW028590.1, from coordinate 29,744,546 downwards.
TCGCATGGGTGGTCATAAATTTTTTGAACATTTTAGGATAAACTTAGACCGTGGGTTCGAGCCTCGCGTCTACTTATTTCATACATTTGCACGCGCTTCTCCTTGAGTGAGTGAAATCGCACCCCGCGCGTGACCGGCGGAGCCGTAAACATTTTTAATTTCGTCATATCTTTTGAATGGAATGTCCGATTTGAAAAATTTAAGAAGTAATCTATAGGTATTGAAACCGTCTTAATTATGAAATGATTTATTTGGATAAGGATTAATACCAAGGTACAAATAAAGACCCTTTTCTAGCGGAGGCATTTCAATTAATTTTTTATAATAAAAGAACACTTATTGTGACATAACTATAATAGTTAGACATATGCTGTCGCGACATTTTTTGTAGATGATAACGTGTTCTACAAAATCGTAGTACATTATTTTGTTCTATCTTCAATAGTTTTCGCAGCGCACGCGATGTAAGGTTTTTTGTTTTCCACCTTGGGTTACATTATTGAAGTTTTAGTAAGGATCCCTGATTTTTTTGAAAATATAATATAGCCTATGTTACTCAGGGATAATGTAGCATTCTAATGGTGAAAGAATTTTTGAAATCGGACCAGTAGTTTTTGAGCCTATTCGTTACATACAAAAATACAAAAATACAAAGTTTACCTCTTTATAATATTAGTGTAGACTAGCGGCCTGTCCCAGCTTCGCATGGGTGGACATAAATTTTTTCAACGTTTTAGGATAAACTTAGACCGTGGTGGGTTCGAGTCACTTCTAACTCGCGCCTTGCCCGGGCCCGCGCTGGGTGAGAACGCGCCCCGTGACCTTATATTTTTAAAATCTTTTGAATGGAATGTCCGATTTGAAAAATTCAAGAAGTAATGTATAGGTATTGAACCAGTCTTGAATATGAAAAGATTTATTTGGATAAGGATTAATACCAAGGTACAAATAAAGACCCTTTTCTAGCGGCGGCATTTCAATTATTTTTTTATAATAAAAGCTTCGATCAACAATGATCGAAGAATAAAAGAACACTTATTGTGACATAACTATAATAGTTAGACATATGCTGTCGCGACATTATTTGTAGATGATGATGTGTTCTACAAAATCGTAGTACATTATTTTGTTCTATCATCAATAGTTTTCGCAGCGCACGCGATGTAAGGTTTTCTTTTTCCACCTTGGGCTACATTATTAGAGTTTTAGTAAGGATCCCAGATTTTTTTGAAAATATAATATAGCCTATGTTACTCAGAGATAATGTAGCATTCTAATGGTGAAAGAATTTTTGAAATCGGTCCAGTAGTTTTTGAGCCTATTCGTTACATACAAAACAACAAAAATACAAATCTTTTCTCTTTATAATATTATAGTGTAGATTTAGATGTATCCCTCAAGTTAATAACTGTATATTTCAAAAAAGCTCTTACTACTCTGCAATTATAATATATAACAACTAACCCTTACAATTCAAATTACTTACAGGAAATGCTTTTAGTAACATTTTGGAAAAATGGCTAATATCACAAGAATTTTATAGCTTGCAAGAATATTTAGATAAATAAGTGCCTACCAAAGTAATCTATAGTTCCTTTAAAATTAAGTTATATTTATAATTAAGAAGATTTATTATGTTAAATAGAGATAAAATACATATTTGAAAAGTTTAGGTATATTATACCTACATTTAAATTCATAGAATTAAATTTATTTTAATTTTCATAAAAATGTTTGTAACATTTAATTATTATTGTACCTACGTCCGAATAGGGCAGACTGTTTGTACTTTTTATATACTCACCACCTTATAGGTACATTCAACAGCTTACAATAAAGATTATTCTGATTCTGATTCTGTGCAAGTGACATGTAAAAAAGCTGGTTCTACTACTACAATGATTACCTACACTACTAGTTCATCAAAGTAGTTGTAAGGTCGTAAGTGTTTGTTTTAAATAAGTATATGTACCTACATATTTTATTTTACTTGAATTTTTATTTTTTAAGCTATATTATTATCTTGTAGGTATTTGTGTTTTGTGTGTCTGAAATAAAGATTTTATTACTTATTATTAATACGTGTTGATGTATGTTGCTATTGCAATTGAAAAGGCGTTGGCCACATACCAACACGTGAACATAAAATTCATTACAATATAACTTATCTTATAGGTATCAAACGAATGAAACTGACTTGTGAAATGAACTGCAGTAGATGAACACTTTAACACCTCTTATTTATTCGTAGAACACAGGTAAAACAATTTCACTCTTTCTTCGCACTTGTTACAGATGTCAGTATGTCAGCCAGTCAAGTTTACTCCACCAAGTCTCTTTCCAGAATGCCACATTTATTTCAATCTTCCCCTTTCCTTTCTTTTCTGTTCGGCAACCTACCAACGCTATCCATCCTACCCACCTATCGGACCAAAGCTGTGACTTGGCGGTCAATTGACTGACTAAAAGACAGGAAGATATAAAATTAATTATGCTACTTCAATTTTAATCTAAAAAAACAAGCTTAATATTTACAAAATGAATTATAAAATTCGAGAAATCATTACATTCGGCCATCCGCCATCATGCGATCTCCTGACGCATGATCAAATAAATTAACTGAACGTACTAATCAATTAAGAATATTTATATTATTTTAATTTTAAAGAACAAAAAAAAATCTTATTTTTGATTGTAATAGCTTATATACAAATTCATTTTATTATTTTAGTCCTTATCAACTTCAATTTCTTCATCAAATTTATTTTATTAAATAATTATAGAAAATACTCAAATAAATTGAATTTACGATTTTAACACACTAACATTTTCAGTAATTATAAAAACAACATTTGAATAACAAAAAAAACAATAACTCCCAGTGTTTCGCTACATTATTATACTAACAATATTACTTTAAATTATTAATCATTACATTTGGCATTTATTTAGTATCAGATCTGCTTTTATTATTTTGTTGTCGACCTTTTGTAGGCATATTTTCGTCATCATTATCCTCGCTTTCGGATGAAGTATTACTTTTGTTAGATATTAGTATCGTAGTCATGAGAAAGGTTAACATTGATCCAAGGTCAAATCCGATCAAAAGCAACTACGCTATCGTATTTACTTTTAGGAGTACTAAATCCAGTAAGTTCAGAAATTTTATATCGATCATTATATATACTTCTGTGATTTAAAGAGGCCTATAAATTTTGATAAGAGCTTAGTTCTATTGTCTTTATTGTTAAAATTGGTTGTCGGTTTTTTTATTAGAAATAAATTAGAATATTATTATTATTTATTGTAACTGTAACGATGACATGGGTGTCGGAAGACCAGCGTTATAGTAGCGTATGCTGCTATTGCATTTATGCAGAGTGACTGCCAATTTATATCACTTACCTACTTACTTTTATTGTCTTTTCTTGTATTTTTTTTTTATAAACTGCATTTATGTGTGGCATAAATAAATTATTTTGTATTGTATTGTAAGATGACATTTTCCATTAACTACGTGATAAGCACCTTGGTGCAATTTTGATCGATTGATTTTCTTTACCCGGTTCAATACTACTGTAACCTTCCACATACACATCCCCTGAAAAGTTAGTTGATCCCTGCGTTATAACTTCAACTAACCCTGACAAAGGAACTTAGGTAGAATTTAATGTAGTCAAGTTTAAGCTATTTTCAATGTCAAAGTTTGCGTTAAGAGCAGGACTTTTGTAGAAGAATAGTTTGCAATTGTCTTTGAACACAGAAACCGAAGAAAACTCTATAAAGTTTTACCCTATAAGCAATGCTGTTGTCACAAACTCATCAGTAACTACAAGAACTTCGATCGTCGCCTCAACATCATCGATTTCAATGTTCACAAAGCTCCTATAGACAGGTGTAACTACAGAGTTACCGAAACCTTTGATGATAGGCAATTGTGTGTATCTTTTTAAGAAGTTTAGGTCTTGAGCATCAGATTCACGAACTTCGATTTATTTGAAAAATTTACCGTTAGTATCACCAGTTGTGGAAATAGTCAAATTTTGCCGTTCTTTAACGTCCGTACGCAAAACGCGGTATCATTGGTAGAAGTTTACAGTTTTTATTGTCGTGATCAACCCTTTGACACTTTTGGCATTTTACTAATGGCTTAGGGCATTTAAAGTAAGAGTGACCTTTTGCGCGACATTTAAAAAAAAGTCGCTAAATCATGGAGGTAATATCATAATGGTGAGTGCCATAAGATCCACAACCTTTTACAACTGTGTATCAAACAGTGATCATCTATCTTTGTACCTCCCACGCAGCCTAGCTATAAGTAAAAGAAAAGAAGATGTAAGTTCACTCACTCCAACTCACTCACTGTCTGTGTAAATAGTGTCCGTCAGTTGATGCAATGCTTTGATGTTCTAGTTGGGGTCGGTTGAAATATGCGGTGAAGCGAAATAAATAGTGAAAAATCAAAAGAATCATTATTGTTTAAGCAAAATATATTTGAAAAAGCGAAAGTATATCCCGTGCAGCTGTGTCTTGTGCATCAAGAAAAACAAAAGGAAACAAAACAAAAATAAAACAAAAGGAGGTTAAAGACCCGGAATTGTCATTTGATACGTAATATTCTTTTTCAATTTACAGACTGTAATTACATTTTATTAGTACTAGTCAGATTTTCCAATATGAAAACGATGTAAACCCATTAATAAAATATAAGAATAAAATAATATGTATTGTTTTGATCATCTGTTCTAGTGATTTACATACACAGACTAATTTAGCTTTATATTTCACACCTTCTAGGCGTCTCGCGCCGGCTCAATTTCCGTTAAATTTTACATTATTATTTTTTTAGCTTCCCAAAATGTCCAGAATGAAGACGGGTGTAGATAAAAGCTGTTAAAGGCGTGAAAACTGAGAGTCCACAAAATTTTCCTATGCATGGACGAAATGGCCATAAGAAAGTATCGAGTGGGATGGACATCGCTCTCACAGCCAGGTCAATATGGGAAATAATATTGACGATAATAGTGTTCCAGTATCTATATTGGTTTTGGGTTGTCGCAATAAAAGTCAGCAACCAGTTAAAATTAAAAAGTAGATTTCCAATTAAAACGCCTTTTTCATCCATCTCTTATTCCATCGATAGGTTAGTCAATGTAGTCCCTTCTCTAGTAACTCACACGAATACAATATCGACAACTGCACACTAACAAAAAAACGGACACGCCAAAAACCGAAAGGCTCCGTGCAGTATGATACTTCGTCCAAGCGCTAAACTGTTGTTTGAAGTTGACGCCAAATCTCCTGCAGATGTCTTCGAAGACTTTCGCTTTCGTTTAGAATGCGTGTGTGTAACAAGAAGTTCCTCCTCAGGAGTCATCGCACCGTCAGAGTTCATAGAAAGAGAAAAAAAATACTGTAGTTATCATATTCACCAATTGTTTCTAACTTTTTTTTTTTTTTTTTTTAATTTATATTCATGTTTTATTTATTTTTTTAATTTTTCATATGGGTTACTTGGCTTAGCATAACAGCTGTCCATGTAATTTTGCGACGTACTTAGCCACTTACAGGTAAAGTGTTTTAAATGCTAATATATATATATATATATTTTTTTTCACCATTGTACTAATTATTTGGTTAGTTTTGAACTTACAGGTATACATACCCCATTTTTCACTAAGAAATTCACTAATAGCGCACCTGGCTAAACTCTGGCATACATAGCCTGCTAATAGCGCACATGGCTAAACTCTGGCATACATAGCCTGTACCTGCATACATAGCATGTACCTACTACCTACCTATATATCTATAAATTTTAACTTAATAGATATTTAATTAAGTACACTTTGCTTCAGAGACTCGCATCAGAGGGTAGGCTTGATCACCGATATTTATAATTTTACGACAGTTTATCAGGTGACAACGGCAAGTATAGTTAATTTCTGCTTGATATAGGTAAGCCAATTTTTATTGCTATTGGAACATTGATAATAGCAGTAATGTGAAATAGAATAATTAAAAAATATATATAATAGTAGGTAGGTAATCCACGAATTTAAAGGTGCTAACACTACCGGATAGTCTCTGTTCAGTACAGACCAGTTCGTGTGAGGAACAATTCAAAATGCGAATATAAAATAAGATAAAAATATAAAATAACCTACCCTTCAAAGTTAAAATTATCGGATAATATAAAAATTTGTAAGATTTCACCTACTTTATTCTAGAAAAATTTGCTCGATATGTATTCAACTTGAATGTTCATGGGTAAGGCCCTGACAATTTTTAAAAACCGAATAGTGCTAGTACGGCCAGATAGTATCGGGGCAATCTCGACTGATACATGCTAACAAAATGTTTCATACCGTTAAACTTAAGTCGAATTTAATAACCTTTTACTCGAAATAAAAATATCATGATGTGGATGAAATAAATTTTAATCACAGCTACAGTACGTAATTATTTGGGAAATATCAGTGCATTGTGTACGTAGCAAAATTGTTAGCATTATCCGTCCAAAATTTGTTCACTGTGGCATAGGTACATAGACCCACTTAGTTCCTCACCTTGCTTATAAAAAAAAAATGTTATGGCATACATAGCCCCCTGAACTCACTTGGTCCATCACAGCATACCCTACTTATTGTTATGGCATACATAGCCCCCTGAACTCACTTGGTCCATCACAGCATACCCTACTTATTGTTATGGCATACATAGCCCCCAGAACTCACTTGGTCCATCACAGCATACCTTGCTTATAAAAATAATTGTTATGGCATACATAGCCCCTGAACTCACTTGGTTCATCACAGCATACCCTACTTATTGTTATGGCTTATATGTATAACCCCCAGAACTCAATTTGTTCACTACTTCACTATATTTTAATTATGTTTTTTTTTTTATGTAAGTAGACTTTTTATCGTAAAATATTCTTTCAATTGGCAACATGCTATGGTGGCAAAAAGTTTCACCAGTAATAATTCTATCAAGTAACTGCGGTAAAAATTTGATGAAAGACATCAATAAGTTTCAAACTTAATACTTCGAGTGAAATAGCATGAATTTTATTCCTAGTATTCGTTAGACTCCACATTGATAAAAAAAAAAAATATTTTAGCAAAAATTGTTATCACAAAACTTTTGTGACGGTATTAACATAAAATATTTTCATAGATATGGTACAGAAAAGCAACTCATGATCACACACAGTCACTTGCACGTTTAGTAGATTGGTATTCTTTGTCGATTTCTATCAGCTTTTGCTAGAAAATCTATCCAGACTTTTGTAAATTTTATGTTTAATGGGTAGGCACAAGTACCAACAGCTCCATAAACCGAATAGTGCTAGCATGGCCAGATAGTCTCGGGGCAATGCCGACTGGACCACGCCAACAAAGATTCAGTAGAAATAAAGCCGCTAAGTACTTATGCTTTCAACTGAACAAAACTGGCACGATCGGATAGTCTCGGGTCAATCCCGACCGATACATGCTAGTAAAATCTGTATCTCCATTATACTTAAATGGCATAAAATATTGTACCAATCTTCCAAGCGGCAATAAAATAATATTATGTGGGCAGAATAGGTAACATTTTACATACCTTGGTTCAATCGCACTTCTGAGATGAAATGAACTGCAGTAGATGAACACTTTAACACCTCTTATTTATTCGTAGAACACAGGTAAAACAATTTCACTCTTTCTTCGCACTTGTTACAGATGTCAGTATGTCAGCCAGTCAAGTTTACTCCACCAAGTCTCTTTCCAGAATGCCACATTTATTTCAATCTTCCCCTTTCCTTTCTTTTCTGTTCGGCAACCTACCAACGCTATCCATCCTACCCACCTATCGGACCAAAGCTGTGACTTGGCGGTCAATTGACTGACTAAAAGACAGGAAGATATAAAATTAATTATGCTACTTCAATTTTAATCTAAAAAAACAAGCTTAATATTTACAAAATGAATTATAAAATTCGAGAAATCATTACATTTGCTTTTAGAAAAAATAAAGATTTTAAGCAAACTCTTTGCAAGGGGTACCAATCAACATCTTTCGGTGCTCAAGCCAACCTCACCGGCTCGTGGTGCGCCCTGCTGATTAACAAACGAGGCCCTGGCAAAACCACCCACCAACCCGCACTGGACCAGCGTGGTGGGTATAGGTCCAAACCCCCCAAATATGGAAAGTCAGATACAACCAAGGCCCCAAGTGCCCGGCGACACCAGCGGCTGTGCTGGCGTTGACGGGCGTCATGCCAGCCCTGGGGTCCGGGGTGCGAAGAATCACCGGGTGAGATTCTACCGTCAATCGACCTCAGCTAGTATAAAGGACACCGATACGCTAAACATTTTAACGTACAACGTACGCACGCTTAAGGAAGATGAACACCTTTTTTTTTTTTTTCGCTGGGAAAAATGCGTTACGCATTCCCCCCCATTAGAGGATGGAGGGGATATGTGGGACTCCCCGGCCCATAAGGGCCGGTATACCCACTAAATAACCCAGCGGCACTCCCGCGTCGTCTACTATGGAGGGGAACTGGGAAACCGGCAGAGCCTTTTCTTCCAGTCCCCCGCCGACGACCGCCCGCTTTTACAGCGGGGCCTTCACGCCCCTCCTGGAGGGAGGGGCCCGGGAACGACCACGAGTGCTTGGCCGTTCCCGCCCGACGGAGGTGGCGAACAGTGCAATGCGAGAGATGGCGCCTCCACGCCTATCTCTCGCTATTCACCACCTTGAGGGGGAAGAAGACGTCTTCTTCTACCCCTCCTCCGCCTGCGCAGCGGCGCGAGAGGGTCCTCCTCCCGCGCGCGCTCCGCTGCCTCCTTCTGGGACATCACGTCCTCACAGAAGGAGGCGACCGCCGCCCAGCCCCTCCCGTCCTCCAGCATGGAATTCACCACACTGGGAAGCGAGAGGTCTGGCCCCACTACCGCCACCAAGCCGAACCGCGGCTCGGCCCACGACGGGCACACCTCGAGGGTGTGCTGCGCCGTGTCCTCCGCCGCGCCACAATGGTGGCACGACGGGGCTCCCTCCCTTCCAATCCGGTGCAGGTACGATCCGAAGCAGCCATGCCCGGATAGCACCTGCACCATACGGAAAGAGAGGAAGCCGTGGGGTCGCTCTAGCCAGTCCTGCAGGACCGGCCCAAGAGCGTCCAGCGTTCGGCGGCCAAACGCGGCGGAGGCGAGGTCCACCGTCCAATGTTGGACGATGGCGTCCTTCGCCTCTCGCCGAACGGCCTCCCGCTGTTCCGGGGCGGGGTGCTCTCCAAGCGCCCTACGCCCCGCCGTCCACTCGTACACTCTGGCGAGCACCCATGCCTCGAGCTCCCAAGGAGGGGTGCCCGCCAGAGCGCACGCCGCCGCGAAGCCTACCGAGCGGTAGGCTCTTGCCACCCGCTGCGCGATGGCCCTTTGGGGCCTGCGAATCGCGGCGGCGTTCTCCCTTCTTTGAAGGGAGTCCGCCCAGATAGGGGCCCCGTAAAGGGCCATGCTCCGCAGGATGCCGGCATAAAGCTGCCGGCACCGCGCTTTGGGCCCCCCCATATTTGGGAGGAGCCACGAAAGCGCACCCGCAAGATGAACACCTGCTTGAACTTGAAAATGCGCTTAGTGACATCAAGTGGGACATTGTAGGGCTCGGAGAAGTTAGAAGATATGGTGAATGCACAGAAGACAGGGACAGTAATGTGTTTTTCCACTTTGGAGAAACCAGTGGACGGCGATTTCAACGCCAAAATAGGAATCAGGCAAACCACGAACAATGACTGCATACTGGGTCAATTTGGCCTGGGAGAACGTAATGAACGAGGCACCAGATTAATTCAGTTCGCTAGTGGGCAGCACATGACCGTCGCGATCAGCTTCTTCTTCAAAAAACCACAAAAACGATGGACTTGGGTGTCTCCGAATAAACATGTAAAAAATGAAATAGACTTTGTCCTATCTTCAGACTTATACACCACTATTTTGTATTAACCAGAAAAAATTTAAGGATAGTTGCAGCAGAGGCTACTAATGCTATTGGCACTGTCAAAACTTTTTAATATTTAACTTTCACCAAGCTATCGAGGTTTGTTTTCAAGCAAAATCCTGCACAATTTTATGGACACCCTACAAGAAAATACTACGGAATACTACTCTGCTAGTAAACATCGTAAACACTCCATTCATTATGACTCCTTCCATCTACCGTCTCGGCGTAGGTATAGTACCTACCTACGTCACATCATCTTGTCGCACTCATCGTATTCCTTCTCTCTCGCTCACTAGATAAATAATTCGATGGGTAGGTAGGTAGGTAAGTATCATAAAAAAGGCAATATTTTTGGTTTTTTTTAAATCCTTTTATTTGTAATTAATTGCCATTTTTCTTCATACCTACTTTGGCGGGCTTAGGACCGTCAAGCTATTTACAACAAATAAAGTTATTTACAGTAAGTACTTACAACTACGCACGTCACTAACCTACAGTTTTAAAAGTTGTTCAAAATGTCCACCTTCATTGTCAATGCAAACACACACACGTTTTAACAACTTGTTTTTGTGGGAAATTACTTAGTCTTTGCACTATCAAAAGCGTCTAATGCGCTGTTTTTGCCCGTACATTTGTTAAGCTCACTCACATACACTAGTCTTTTTATTTCGCTCCACAAAAAGATTGGGGGTGTCAGATCGGGCGAGCACGGAGGCCAGGCAAACTGGGCCACCGCGACCAATCCATCGGGTGCCAAACTCTTGAGATAGGTACTCTCGCACTGCGCGATGATAGTGCGGTGGCGCGCCGTCCTGCTGAAACCATAGCTCCCGCCAGGTTGTTAACGGAATATCCTCCAGCCTGGCGATGGCTAGTAGCTCCTGGTTCTTCCTGTAGTGTATCTCAACTGAGCGCACAATCTTCCAAGCGCAGGACTGGCTTGTGCTAAAGCGACATGCCGCGTCACGCGTGCTCCTCCGAGGATCTTCTTCAAAATCATTTAGGAGGTCATCGTAGAAGTTTCGGGAGTATGCAGGCCCTCCTCGTCCTTGCGGCACGTAAACAGAGCCATGGTCTAATATGCGTTGGTATAATATGCTGGACATCGTGGAGTAATTTGGTTGCCGATTGTTTGGGTACCATTCGCGGTACATCCGTAGGTAATCACTCACATTTCCCCAGACTAAAAATACGTAAGTACGTAACATGTATGCGTATTCTCTGGTAGTGTACTGACAAGCTATCGTGAACGTGAAAACCACAATAAATTAAGTACTCTAAATTAGATGCAGGTGCGAGCGCAGCGGTCAGTGACACCCGTAAAATAAAAATTGTCCGCGGGTATGTGTTTAGTTCGACACGAGTTTGCCGGCCATAGATGAAATAATAGTTAGTATTGCGCGAGCGGCGCGTTTTGTTTCGTTTTGAACGAGACAAAAATTTATGAATGGATGAGAATCAGACTCGGGTATAAGACTCTGTAGTAGGTACGTACGGATAATGGGTAACTAGTTATCATCTTTTTCTTGGGATATTCTTTTTAATTATTTTTTTTTAGTTTTAACTACATAAACGTGATCAGTAACTGACACTGAGTATACGGTTTTTTTTTTTTTGGTAATTACAAAATAGTGGTGTATACAACGTGTGGATTAAATTTTATTGATCCGAAAGCAGGATATTCTACCGGTCATAACGAACAACTTTTGTTCTAAGACTTTTAAAATTTCAAAGTTTTTCATTCATGAAATGCCTCTTAAACTTTTATCTAAAATGAATCTTAACGCATCATGAGGCAGCCCTATTTATAGCTGTTCTTTGACCTCTAGTTGTGAACTGTTGATAAAATAGGTAACAGAACTGCCACCAATTACCTAGTAATGTGCCAACCTAATAAAGATGTTGCTGTTTTTAAAGATCTTGGTATGTAAAAGAAATATTTTCACGACTGTAATCCCTAGTCACGGTAAACATTCTCTGAGATCTTTGGTACTAATACCTATTCAGTAACTAGGTACCTACGTGGCTACGTACTCAATATTTAATAGAATATTAATTTTTGTTTGATTACTAGATGTCGTAAAGCAATGTTTATGATTTTCCTGGTTCTTTAAATTGTAACATGTTACTTTACCACCATGGTTCATTGACACGACAAAATTATTCAAGTGCAATTTTGGGAAGTGTCTAGTCTGTCCTATTAGGTCCTATTTAATCTTCCACTACTTACCTGTCTGTCATTGGTTGCATTTAAAAACGCATATCCAATCAGGACGGCCGACGGCCGCCGATCAGTGTTACCGTTTGTGGCAGATTTCTGCCATTTTGGCATATTTGGCTCCTAAATTTTAGCTGTTTGTGACGATTTACAAAAGTGGCAGATTTTAAATATTTCAAGAAAAATCTTATTAGTTTGAATTTTTAATGAAATAATATTTATAATTTTATTATTTTTTACCGAACTGGAAACTTCTTATTCTTTTTTACCTTTATTGATTTGGTTTCTAAACAACTTCTATCTCGTTTTAGATAACTGCAAACCGTTACAAACGATCAAAAGATAGTAACTGAATGTAATGTATTTAATTTATTCCGTAGCCACGAAGGAGATGGTATGAAGTCATATTTTTGGTATTTTTATCGTCAAGCTTGGTAGATTTTGTCATTTTTTTTGGCCAGTGTGTGGCAGAACCGCCACTTTTGAGATGGTCACCCTGTTTGTGTTTACTTACATGCGTTGTTGTACATTTTTTTGTTGAGAAAATGTCATCAAACGTGATAAAATGGTGATTGTTATGTAAAAAGCCGTCGTCAGTCAGTGTGTGTATGAGCAGTGCCTACGAGGTAATGGTTTAGTGTGAAGTTTGAAGCCTGTGTCGTGCGAAATCTCGGAAACTTACCAAAATCCAGTTTTATCCAGTGATAATAGAGAGCCAATAAATAATGTCAAAATCCATAGGAACCAGTAAAAATATCGTGTCAGGGGATTGGCGGCGTACCTACCTACCGAAAGGTAAGTATTTCAAATTATCTCGTAGGTTATCGTTCACATATCGTTGTTTTTCTCTTTCCTAGATAGAAGCGCGCGTGCGTGTGACCTTGACACGTACACAGACAGGGCTGTTGCAAATTTCTGAGAAAATATTAATTTTACTTTTCTATGGGAATTTCGAAAACGATATATTCAACCGTTGCACACGTCAAAGTATTCCAGTGCTTGGTCTAAATACACGCTCTTTGTTTGTCTACATAACTTATTCAACACGTTGTATAGTCAAACGTGAGCGTAATAAACAGATTTAAATATAGTTCCGACCCGTACGTGCTAAAATAAAAGAGTCCGGTTATTGTACGACATGATAATGTACAGCACGATAATGTACAGCATGATATTTGGAATCCACTTTGGTACATTTTTGGATTCGTTTTATCTGGGTGTACATTATCGGGGTGTGCAATAACTGGATGTGCAATATTGTCACGTGTAGTTAATGTGCAGCCAGTTAATACACAGCATGATAATGTACAGCATGATAATTGGAAGCCACTTTGGTACCGTAAAAAATAATTTCTGGCACTTCGGCGGCCGCTGCCGCGGCACGCTCGCTTTGCTTGCTCGCCTCGTGCGTAATTTATATGTTTCAACATAACCTAACCAATCCGACTCGACGGTACTAAAGTGGCTTCCAATTATCATGCTGTACATTAACTGGGTGTACATTATCAACACGTGACGATATTGCACAGCATGTTATTGTACGGGATGATAATGTACACCCAATAATTAAAACCACTGGACACGGATTATCTGGGTGTGCATTATCATGCTGTGCAATATCATGCTGTAAGTACATTTTTTGGCCGTACATTATTGGCTCCCAAATAAAATTCGACTTTAAAATTCACAGAATGAAACAATTTAGAAACCAAATTAGTAAACATAACAAACATACACTTTTTAAAAATTACGAACAATTTAACACAGAACTTTGTAATCAGTTTTCTATTCTATAAATTGACGAAATCGAAGATATAGACGAACAATATGGATCAATTATAAAATCGGTAGAGTATAGTAGTAAGAAAATAAAAGGAGCTGAGAAAAACAAGGCAAAACTATCGGCGAATACTAGAAAACTAATATCAGACAGAGAAGAACTTAGTAAGGGTACCCAAGAATATAAAAAATTTGACAGAAAAGTAAAACGAAGTATAAGAAAAGAAATAATATTATTTAACTTACATCTAATTAAGGGGAATAACAAGGGGAAAACAATGGATTAACAGTCTTTCAGATGTAAATGGGGTCAAGCAGAATAGTCGTGAGAAAATAGTAGACATCTGTACATCTTATTACAAATCCCTTTATTCAGATGCATCTAAGTGCGATCTAAGGATTGAGTATAATAAACCAAACTCAATACCATTCTTTACCGGAAAAGAAGTTCATGATGCTTTACAAACAATGAAGTATGACCGAAGCCCTGGAGAGGATGGTATTACCACTGAGGCACTGAAAATAGGCTCGCACAGTTTACTCCCACATATCACAAATTTATTTAACACAATTTTAGAAACAGGTCAACTTCCGAAACAGCTGTGTCACTCAAATATTGTTCTCCTCCATAAGAAAGGAGACAAATCCAACATAGGTAACTACATACCAATTAGCCTAGTGTCCCACTTGTACAAAGCCCTTATTAAAGTCATACAAAACCGTATCGCTGGTATGCTTGATCAAAATCAACCCCCGGAACAAGCTGGTTTTCGGCCATGTTTCTCCACCACAGACCATTTGCACACTTTAAACCAAGTTATTGAGAAACACACAGAGTTTCACAAACCACTTTATCTAGCCTTTGTGGATTACACAAAGGCTTTTGACAGCTTAAAACACTGCTATATTTGCAACTCTAGAATCCCAAAAAATAGACCAAATCTACATTGATCTCATCAAATTGATTTACAATAATAGCACAGAGCATCAATCAAGCTCCACACTACTGGCCCAGGATTTAAAATCCAAAAATGTGTCAAACAGGGCGACCCGCTCTCGCCCATACTCTTTACGAGCACCCTGCAAGAGGTATTTAAATCACTGACAGTGACATGGGCAAATAAGGGCATAGTCGTCGATGGCAAGCGCCTCACTAATTTACGTTTTGCGGTCGATATTGTCCTTTTCGCCCCAACAGCGCATGATCTTCAACAAATGCTCCAAGAGCTGAGCTTGGTGAGTCTTGAAGTTGGACTTCAAATGAACCGGTCAAAGACGCAGTGCATGTCTAACAGCACGAAACGTAGGGTCGAGGTAGATGGGCAACAAATACATTATGTCGATGAGTATATTTACTTGGGCCAGTTAGCGAGCCGGATGCCTCCCGATAGGTGGGCGAGGATCAGCACACCGTGGGTTCCTGACGGACGGCGGCCTCGTGGTCGACCGAGAAAGCGCTGGCGGGACGATTTGGATGCTTTTGAAGGTGGATGGTGGGAGGAAGCTCGGGATAGGGAGAAATGGAAGTCCTTGGGGAAGGCCTTTGCCCAGCAGTGGGCGAAAGAGGCTAATATAAAAAAAAAAAGCTAACTCTGTGTTTACTTTTATCGAAACAAGTGTGGTCAAGCGTAATTCTAATCCTTTAACATAATGACTAGGTTAGTTATCTACCTAGTAGGTATAATTGAATCATGAAATTCAATTAAGTACCTAGCGTAGCGTATGCATATACATATTCCTACCTAGTTATGGGACTAGAATTACGCTCCTCAACCAAAAAACAAGTTGGGATTTAACAAGCTCTAACTCATTAAAAAAACTAAAAAATTAAGTACTTACCTACTAGGTACCTACCTATCATAATGTGAAAAAGGTCATAAATAAATCTGCAAAAAAAAACCGAATTCAATAATATGTAGGTAAGTACTGAAAACATATAACAGTAAAATACGCAATTTAATTTACTTGGATAACGTATCTTTCGGGTTGACTATAGCAATCCGGTATCTGGGTTTAACTATGATTTTTACTTAGGGGTCTTGATAGGGTTCAGCATAAACCTTTTAAGCAGTTTTTTGATCCAGGGGATGTATTTCGAAATATTACGATGTACCCAAAAAAATCATGTACCGAGACGCATCGCAAGGTGAATTGCCAAAAACATGCAAGAAATGCGTGAAATGAAGGGCAACACTACGTCATTGCATCATGGTCTTGGCGGGAAATCTTAGTTAGAAAAAAATCTGAAGGCGGGAACTTTGATTGAATTTTTTTTCATTTCTTGCATGAGATTGTTTTCTATTTCATAGTATGATCTACAGTACAAGATGACATGAGAGACTTAATAGGGTGGATCCGACATCTTAGGTTATGTTAGAACATATAAACTAAGCACGAGGCGAGCGAAGCGTGCCGCGGCAGCGGCCGACGAAGTTTTGGACAGTTCTAATGGATTTCAATTATCAGGCTGTAGGTACATTAATGTCCTTTTTATTACTGGTCGTACAATAACAGAACCCTGGGACGCGTTTTGCATTGGACAATTTGGAGTCACTTCGTAAATACAGCTAAAACACTGAAGTTATAATTTTTCATCTCCTGGACAAAAGGACTCGAGGGAAGGACTTCCCATCTGCCCCCACTTGCGGCCCCTCTACTCCCAACCCTCATCCCAGACACCGGATTGCTATACCAGTTTAACATATCTTACTCCTGTTAAGTAAATATTTTGATTTAAAAGCTAAACTACTTTACCGATTTTGATGAAATTTCTATGAAAGGACCAATCTGAAAGTAACCTCGCAAATACTTAATAAAATAAATTTTCAAATCAGTTTATACCGAAATGACGGAGTTATGCGGTAACATAGATAAAGATAAAAAAACTGTCGAGTTGAGAACCTCCTCCTTTTTTTGAAGTCGGTCTAAAAATACGCATGGAACTAAGCCGTAAGTTCCTTGTGTGTTTTTCTAGGCTTTGGTCGCGACTTTGCGAGGAACTGGCGTTAGATTCACGTCTTACCTATAACGTTTTATAGTGATCGTTACACCTACACGTAGGTAGGTACCTACCTATATTAATTTTTGGAAAAACGGAGTTCGAATCACCGAATTTGAATTTAAAAAATCGGAAAAACACGTTGCCAAGAGTCGGAGGAATAGACACTCTGGTACCTATTCCTACCTTGCTATTCTGCCAAGGGCCAAGGTACAGCCAGGCATTATTTTGTTTCGTCGTGAGATTCGGTAGCAAGGCAGGGCAGGCGGCAGACGTAGACGCGGCGCGGTGACGACACCGACGCGACGGCGCGACGCGACGGGGTGGCGGCTGCAGCGCGCTCGGCTGCTATTGGCCGCGCGCACGTGGCCTGATCGAGTCGCACCATGGCAACGGGGGGCGGCGGGCACCGGCCCTCAGTCCTCCCTCGCCCCTCGCCTCGCGTCGTGCAATTACTTACATCTTACCATGCCATGCCGCGCGCCCGCCCGCCCGTGTTCTCGTCTGTGCTCACTCTCTTTGCGCTTCGCAGCTAACGCACACTAAGACTTGCATGAGTGAAACGCTCACTTGCTCGAGACACACACACTCAAGTATCTTACCGAAGCTCCAGCGGTCGAAGCTTGATCTTTCGAAAATATACGTAGGTATAGAAATATGAACGAGCTACACAATAAAGCAAAAAAAGAACATTTTATTGATCATGTTATTTTTATGGTGCACCCAAGCCAACCCACAAAAAAAGGTCTGTATTTTTTTCAATAATTCTTTAATTTTGATAATGACAATTCTCATCTAACATTTGACGTAGAAACTCGTCAAGAGTTCTTCATCTTCCATGCAAATCTAGTTTTGTTAACCTTAACCTTATTGATACGCCTGTAAAATAAAGGTGCCAAGAAATGGGCACAACTTTTTCCACATTCAGGAACATGCTGGAATTTTGTTTATTTATTGCGTATTAGCTAATATAAAAAAAATATAAAACTAGTAGTTCGCCCCGAACTGAGATCTCGTGATGCGACCCGACGAACGCACCAAAACTTTGAGTAGGTGGTAGTCAAAGGCAAGTCCAAACATTATGTTTGGACTTTTTTCTGACTACCGCCTACTAACTCAGTACGGTAACCAAGTTTCAACTCTATTGGCCTATTTATTGAAGAGTTCCGTTGAACAGACCTTGGCTCCATCATCAGACCTGGTCGTTGTCACCATTTTATGAGAACTGAGTACCTCCTTAATTTATTTCAAGAAAAAAAAATAAGAAAAAGCAAAGTAACTGGCCGACCAGTAGAAAAACCTTGATGCCAACGAAACTCTTAGAGATGGGAGCTCTTGGGTCGCTGGTTATCTTAATTTAACTTTTTTGTTGTATCTCAAAAACCGAGCGTCCCAGAAAAAAAGTAAAAATTGTTTTGGAATGTCCAAACAAAGCCCTTTCGTATGACATGTAACTTGATTTTTTTATGTCACTTTTTTTATTTTTGCCCTTTTAAAAAACCCCATATCTCATAAAACCCTTCACCCGATTTTACTCATATACTTACCAGTAAATTTCTCAAGTACAAGCTATCGACATATCAAATTTCATGCAGATCGGATCAACGGTTCTAAAGTTATCGCCAGACAAACATACATACATACATACATACATACATACATAAAATGCCAAATCGCCCAAGTTGAAACTAAGATCTTCGTTCGCTTCGCTCACTCGATCAATAAAAAAATTGATTATTGCACTGCTTACATTGTCGGTCCAACCAGTGGGGCTAAGATGCGCATGTGAAATATTTTTTCGTGAAAAATTGTATTAACATGTCTTTAACTCTACAAGAGCAAGAACTAACATGGTAGCGCAATAAGTCGCCTCGTTCTGTTCACAGAACTATTCGAATTATTATTCATTTCAATGAAGACTAATCCGAAATTCAAATTTTAAATTTAGAATTTCTTAAAAAAATCTTAACATGGACGTCAATGACTTTTGATATTTCAGCGGGGGATATTATAAGTCAAGAAAAATCCGCGATACTTTAGTTTTTGATGACGGATTAGAGTTCAAGAGTAAGTAAAGCTCTTTGTGAAGGGCTCGTCCGGGGAAGTACTACCACCACGTCTTTTTCTGCCGCCAAGCAGCAACGCTGTGTTTCGGTTTGAAGAGTTTAATTACAAGCACATGAGGCTTAACATCTGTATGCCTCAAGTTGATGGACGCAGGACAGTGCATCGTAGGGCACGTTCCTATCGTGCGTGACTTGCGAGGCAATGCTTTGTTGCTAATGTTAAGTGGTGACGGTTACCACTTAACATCAGGTGGGCCATCTGCTTGTTCAATCAGCTAGTTGTATAAAAAAAAAAGTTGGAAACTTTATTGAATATTTAAGGGGCTGACAAACATTCTTTCGTCAAACAATTTCTTGCTCGCACATGCACAGATATATTTTGGTATAAAAAAATATTTTTATTAAATTATATTTTTTAAGAACTGTGTACTAGTTTGACGGTTGTTAACCAAGTTCTTAAGGCCAAGATAAGTTATTAGTTTGCTTTTGCTTGTGGTGGTTGGTGGATAAAGTATAAATGTACATAAACTCACATTCGCTGGAATCCGAATAATTTAAAATAAACTAAACTTGAGATTTATTCAAAACTAAAGCTCATTTTAATTAATACCATCAACATGGAAACTCTGCACTTATATCTTCAAAGATATGTAAGAACCCCCAGAATTACCACAGCATTAAAACAGTCTCAAGCCTTCGTCTGTGCAAGCAGCTGTACCTATGTTATATCATTATTCATCATCTTCCTGCCCTTATCCCACTATAAGTGGGGTCGGCACAACAGGTTATTTCACTCCACTTTCATCTCTCGCAAACCTAAGTTATATTATTATTGCATACTAGTGGCTTCCCGCGGCTTCGCACGCGTTTAAGTGGTGCCGTGATTGAGCCACAAACATCCAAACATCGTAATTTTCGCATTGATTTGTATATTATTAGGGTAGGATTTTAAATACCTATGTAGGTATATGAGATACCTATAGGCGTTCATTACCTATATTAGGGAGGTAGGTATAGGTACCGGTAGCACAAACATGACAAATACAACAAAGACAACCTTACACGTAAAATATTATGTACTTATTTGTTCCTAGTTTCTAACCCCAAAAACAAACGAAACGAAACAGCTTCACGACTTTGATCCCCAGGTCCGGTAGATACCCTCAGATCTCTTCGTACCAACTCAAGATTCCCGTGTTTAGAATGTCCCTTACAAACATTGACGCCTCGTTGTATCCTTTTTACTCGAGCGCAACGAAGGAGGGTAACGTTTTAGGGGTTGCTTTCGAAAATCATACTGTCTTTTTATATATTTACTTCAAGTTTGAAATCAATCGCACTATGCGTTAAAAATCTCCCATACTAAATTTTACAGTAATTTGCACCCTTTGAAGGGGTAACTATCAAAAATTAAAAGTGTCATTCTTAATTATTTATTTCTTAGTATATTACCCCAAGTTTTAAGTCAATCGTCCCACGCGTTACAAAACTCCCATACAAACTTTGACATCCCTTTGCACGCTTAATAAAGGTAGTTTTAAAAAACTAAAAATGCCTATCCAATTTTTTTGCCTTGGAGTACCTACATGTACTTCAAGTTTCAAGTTTGTAGGTTCAAGGAATACAATTTTTCATACCAACGTTTTCAACCCTTCTTACACCCTTAGTGGTTAAATTTCCAAAAAATCCTTCTTAGTACATCTCTACGCCATAAGACCTATGTACTCCTCAAATTTCAAGTCTCTAGGACATGCGGTCAAAAAACTCCCATACAAACTTTAACATCCTTTGCACACTTATTAAGGGTAGTTTTAAAAAACTATAAATGTCTTTCCTATTTTTTAGCCTTGGAGTACATCTACTTCAAGTTTCAAGTTTGTAGGTTCAAGGAATACTATTTTTCATACCAACGTTTTCAACCCTTTTTACACCCTTAGGTGATGAATTTCCAAAAAATCCTTCTTAGTACACCTCTACGCCATAAGACCTATGTACTCCTCAAATTTCAAGTCTCTAAGACCAGCGGTCAAAAAACTCCCATACAAACTTTTACGCCCCTTTGCACACTTATTAAGGGCAGTTTTAAAATACTAAAAATGCCATTCCTATTTTTTAGCTTTGAAGTACATGTACTCCAAGTTTCAAGTTTGTAGGTTCAAGGAATACAATTTTTCATACCAACGTTTTCAACCCTTTTTACACCCTTAGGGGATGAATTTCCAAAAATTCCTTCTTAGTACACCTCTACGCCATAAGACCTATGTACTCCTCAAATTTCAAGTCTCTCGAACCAGCGGTCAAAAAACTCCCATACAAACTTTTACATCCCTTTGCACACTTATTAAGGGTAGTTTTTAAAAACTACAAATGCCTTTCTATTTTTTAGCCTCTGAGTACATCTACTTCAAGTTTCAAGTTTGTAGATTCAAGGAATACTATTTTTCATACCAACGTTTTCAACCCTTTTTACACCCTTAGGGGATGAATTTCCAAAAATTCCTTCTTAGTACACCTCTACGCCATAAGACCTATGTACTCCTCAAATTTCAAGTCTCTAGGACCAGCGGTCAAAAAACTCCCATACAAACTTTTACATCCCTTTGCACACTTATTAAGGGTAGTTTTTAAAAACTAAAAATGCCTTTCCTATTTTTTAGCCTTGGAGTACATCTACTTCAAGTTTCAAGTTTGTAGATTCAAGGAATACAATTTTTCATACCAACGTTTTCATCCCTTTTTACACCCTTAGGGGTTGAATTTCCAAAAATCCCTTCTTGGTACACCTCTACGCCATAAGACCTATGTACTCCTCAAATTTCAAGTCTCTAGGACCAGCGGTTTAGGCTGTGCGTTGTCTATATGTCAGTCAGTCAGTCAGTCAGTCAGGACTTTGGTTCTTATAGTATTAGAGATTAGGGATAGAGATATAACGTGCTACATTTCTACTAACCCCGGAAGAAGGATATTCTATAGGTCATGGCGAACAACTTTTGTTTTACCAGTTTTTAAATTTCAAAGTTATTCGTTCATGAAATGTCTTTTAAACTTACTCAATACTAAATA
Organism: Chloroclysta siterata; assembly: GCA_932294275.1. Taxonomy (NCBI): domain Eukaryota; kingdom Metazoa; phylum Arthropoda; class Insecta; order Lepidoptera; family Geometridae; genus Chloroclysta; species Chloroclysta siterata. Next base: position 29,722,426 of record OW028590.1, on the reverse strand, counting down.
TATTTATTGCTTACACATGGTTGAGTGAGTACCTATTGAGTGATAACTTTCATCCAAAATGCAACTAAACGCACCATGAGGCAGCCCTGTTTACAGCGGTTTTTTGGCCTCTAGTTGTGAACTGTAGATAAAATAAAATAGGTAACAGAACTGCCACCAATTAATAAAGTGCCTATCTAATAATGAGGTTGCTCAGTTTTTAAAGATTTAGGTAGGTATTTAAAATGTAAATAAATATTTTCACGGCTCTAATTCCTAGGCACAGTAAACATTCGCAGATCGGACTGCCTTACCTAGGTAGTTAGTAGGTACTCACTCAATATCCTTTAAGGATTTCTAAGGGCCACGTTCAAACATTACTTTAAAATTCAATTCGGTACCTCCGGCACGGCACTAAATACAAAAGTTACCAAACCCTGCCAAATTAAGTGCAGATCAGATAAAAAGTGCAATAATTAAAGTAGGTGGTAGTACTAGTATTCTCTTATCTGTGGTGGTAGTCAGAGGCAAGTCCAAACACTGCGTTTGGACCTATCTAACTTGGTATGGTAACTAAGTTTAAACTGAATTGGCCTATTTATTGAAGAGTTCCGTTGAACAGACCTTGACTCCATCGTCAGACCAGGTCGATGTCACTATTTTATGAGAACTGAGTAGGTATCTTAATTTATTACAAATAAAAAAATACGAAGCAAAGGAAGTAGCAACGGCATCCTAAATGCGATTGATGAAAAACTAAATTGTCCTCTGAGGGCTTATTACGAGTGAATACTCATCCGACACAAGGGACCATTATTGTTGTCTGAATAAATAAATGAACTACTATTATTAAAGGAACTGACCGACCAATAACGAAACCTTGATGCCAACGAAACTCTTAGAGAAGGGAGATCTTGGATCGTTGGTTATCTTAATTTAAATTTTTTGTTGTATCTCAAAAACCGAGCGTCCTAGAAACGAAAGTAAAAACGGTTTTGGAATGTCCAGGCAAAGTCCTTTCATATGACATGTAACTTGATATTTTTGTGTACCTACTAGGTAACTTTTATTATTTTTACCTCTTCAAAAACCCCCATAACTTATCTAATAACTCGTTATCCGATTTAACTCATATAGTTACCAGTAAATATATCTCAAGTACAAGCGATCGACCTTCCAAATTTCATGCAGATCGGATCAACCAACGGTTCGAAAGTTATGGCCCGATACAAATATACATACATACAACGTGTTGATTAAGTTATGTAGGCAAACAAAGAGCGTGTATTTAGACCAAGCACTGGAATACTTTGACGTGTGCAACGGTTGAATATATCGTTTTCGAAATTCCCATAGAAAAGTAAAATTAATATTTTCTCAGAAATTTGCAACAGCCCTGTCTGTGTAAGTGTCAAGGTCACACGCACGCGCGCTTCTATCTAGGAAGGAGAAAAACAACGATAACCTACGAGATAATTTGAAATACTTACCTTTCGGTAGGTAGGTAGGTACGCCGCCAATCCCCTGACACGATATTTTTACTGGTTCCTATGGATTTTGTCATTATTTATTGGCTCTAATAACACTGGATAAATCTGGATTTAAGTAAGTTTGCGACATTTCGCACGACACAGGCTTCAAACTTCACACTAAACCATCAGTCAGTGTGTGTATGAGCATAGGCACTGCTCATACACACACTGACTGACGACGGCTTTTTACATAACAATCACCATTTTATCACGTTTGATGACATTTTCAAAAAAAACAATGTACAACAACCTTAGACTAAGTATCATATAGACGTAGTGTTTCGGGTTTTTGGCGTGGCCGTTTTTTGTTAGTTTGTATGTATTCGCGTGAGTGACTAGAGAAGGGACAACATTGACTAACCTATCGATAGAATAAGAAATGGATGAAAAAGGCGTTTTAATTGGAATTCAACTTTTTAATTTTAACTGGAACACTGAAACACTATCATCGTCAATAATGTTTCCCACATTGACCTAACCGTGAGAGCGATGTCCATCCCACTCGATACACTTTCTTATGGCCATTTCGTCCATGCATAAGAAAATTTTGTAGTCTATCAGTTTTCACGCCTAACAGCTTTTATCCACTCCCGTCTTCATTCTGGGCATTTATAAGAACCTTAAAAAATAATGTAAAATTTAACAAAAATTGAGCCGTCGCGAGACGCCTATAAGGTGTGAAAAATTGAAACTACAACATAACAGCCGATCTGACCCGGCGCATTAGATGTTTCATATCAAAATCGGAAAATAAAATATCATCGATAAAGCTAAATTGGTCGGTGGAAGTACATCACTAGAACAGGTGACTAAAACAATAATTTTTATTTTGCAATAATTAATGGGTTTACATCATTTTCACATAGGAAAATATGACTAGTACTAATAAAATGTAATTCCTACAGTCTTTATGGAAGAAAAAACTTATTTTTTTAACATGAAAATAGGAAAAGAATATTACGTATCAAATGACAATTCTGGGTCTTTAACTCCTCCTTTTGTTGTTTTTGATACACAAAACACAGCTTCACAAGACATACTTTCACCTTTTCAAATATATTTTGCCTAGACAATAATAATTCTTTAAAAATTTTCATAATTTCTTTCGCTACATTGCAATGTTGCTGCGAGTTTTTCTAGAACGTCAAAACAAGATCAAAACATTGCATCAACTGACGGCCACGATTTACGCAGACAGTGAGTGAGTGAGATGGAGTGAGTGAAGTTACATCTACTTTTCTTTTACTCGTAGCTAGGCTACATGGGAAGAACAAAGATAGATGATCACTGTTTGATACACAGTTGTAAAAGGATGTAAGTCTTATGGTTCCCTCCAGTATAATACCTCCATGACAACAACGCATGTAAACACAAACAGGGTGACCATCTCAAAAGTGGCGGTTCTGCCACACACTGGCCAAAAAATCTGTCAAAATCTACCAAGCTTGACGATAAAAATACCAAAAATATGACTTCATACCATCTCCTTCGTGGCTACTGAATAAATTAAATACATTACATTCAGTTACTATCTTTTGATCGTTTGTAACGGTTTGCAGTTATCTAAAACGAGATAGAAGTTGTTTAGAAACGAGATAGAAGTTGTCAATAAAGGTAAAAAAGAATAAGAAGTTTCCAGTTCGCAAAAATAAATAAATAAATATTATTTCATTAAAAATTCAAACTAATAAGATTTTTTTTGAAATATTTAAAATCTGCCAAAATCTGCCACTTTTGTAAATCGTCACCAATAGCTAAAATTTAGGAGCCAAATATGCCAAAATGACAGAAATCTACCACAAATGGTAGCACTGATCGGCGGCCGTCGGCCGTCCTGATTGGATATGCGTTTTTAAATGCAACCAATGACAGACAGGTAAGTAGGGAAGATTAAATAGGACAGACTAGACACTTCCCAAAATTGCAGTTGAATAATTTTGTCGTGTCAATGAACCATGGTGGTAAAGTAACATGTTACAATTTTAAGAACTATGAAAATCATAAACATTGCTTTACGACATCTAGTAATCAAACAAAAATAAATATTCTATTAAATATTGAGTACGTAGCCACGTAGGTACCTAGTTACTGAATAGGTATTAGTACCAAAGATCTCAGAGAATGTTTACCGTGTCTAGGGATTACAGTCGCGAAAATATTTCTTTTACATACCAAGATCTTTAAAAACAGCAACATCATTATTAGGTAGGCACATTACTAGGTAATTGGTGGCAGTTCTGTTACCTATTTTATCTACAGTTGACAACTAGAGCTCAAAGAACAGCTGTAAATAGGGCTGCCTCATGATGCGTTTAGATTCATTTTAGATAAAAGTTTAAGAAAAACTTTGAAATTTTAAAAGTCGTAGAACAAAAGCTGTTCGTTATGACCGGTAGAATATCCTGCTTTCGGATCCCTACAACTCTTATTAAACACGTTGTATAAAATGCCAGGCGACGTGATAGGAGACGCGCGCTCCTGCGCTCCGAGTGTAGGTACGTGACCTTGGTACTTACGCGAATAGTATCAGGGGCGGTGCAAATTTCTGACATTCATTATACACGCTCTTTGGCCTTATTGAAGATTTATTGGACACGTTGTTTAAAATAAAATAATTTATATTTGGTGTTTTCGCCTTCGACCATTCAAGCTTTCGAATTCGCAAGAGTAATTTTTTTCGACTGAATAATTTTCTACCGCGCTGGAGCTTCGATTGCTAACACCCACAAGCGTACATTTCATATACGTATTTCATTCATAGACAGCCTATAGACAGATACACACACACAGTGAGCCAACCCGCTAACCCCAGCCCAGCCCGCGAAGCCAGGCAGGCAGGCAGCCAGCAGGCAGCCGCGCCATTCCAGTCCAGCCAGTCAGTCGCGCTCCGACGAACGAGCGAAACGCGCGCGTGGCGAGCCACGACGATTTAGATAAATAGTTTGCGCCGCAACATCGACAGACACGAGACGTGCTGGTCGATAATTCGTGAATCCGTACACATTTCTCAAATAAATCAAAACGGACGCCGTACAATTAGGTACCTACTAGGCTGTTTGTTATTATAATCAGTGTATTTCTGTAGGTGTGTACCTACTGTAAACAACGAACCGAACCGGAGGAGCTCGCCGTCTCAGCGAACCTAGTAGACGAGACTACTCATCGGGGAAACCCGACACGGACGGATCACCACTTGCAACTCAGGACTGACTGGACTTACATAGGTAGGTAGATGTATGTATATAATTGGCTTCGTTCTTTGACCTAGTAGTTAGGTAGGTAGGTACCTACCTACCTACTACCAGTTTAACTAAATAGGGTTGTGCACTTGTGCCTTAGTTCTTAGGTAGGTTAGTAGGTACCTAACATGCTCCCCGTGGTACTACCTACCCCAGAACATAGAAATACAAAGAGATAGGTAGGTACCTACGCCTCTTCTGTATTCTGTCTGTGGCAAGGTAACCTACCTACCTAGTTGATTAGCGGTGTTGATTAGGTATGATACAAAACCAATGAAAGAAGATTTGAAAGGCACCTACCTATCTAATACCACTTTCAAAATGACCTAGGTATTAACTAAATGTATCCAACCTAGACGTACCTAGGTATTATTCAGGTTCGTTGTTTAATAGGTAGGTAGGACTGTACCTTACCTACCTACACGCTGTTCGCTGCAAAAATAGAAAGGTATGAGGAACCAACTATGTAAGTAGGTAAGTATAAGTACCTATTTATGTACCTAGCTAAGTTGGCATAGGTACTTTTTTATTAGGTACCTACCTACTAGCTATTATTCATATGTCTAGAATATGTGTTGGTTATGGATGGTTCTAAAACCATTCATAAATTCTATAAGATGGAGGGACTGTGTGAAAAATGACATGAGTAGGTAAGCAGGAGGAGCACAGATCATGAATGATAGAAGAGAGTGGAAAAAGAAAACCTGTTGTCCCGAACACCCCACTTAGCGTGGAATGACAACAAGAAGATGATGAAGACTGTATTTTAATAGGTAGGTACCTACGAGTATTTGGTACCTATACCTACCTCCCTACTTAGGTAGGGAGGTAATTTTCTAACATTGCATCTACTCTAGTTAAAATTGTACCTAGGTAGGTAGGTAGTTAGGGTTCGCTCCGAACCAACTAGGTAGGTAGGTAGGTACAACAATAAACCCACATCTGTAAATCGGCCGCGTGTCGTTCGTCGGTCTTCATCGTCGTCCCTGTTCAAGAGCCGTCCGTTTCCTCTGCTGTCGTTACGTCTAGATAGGCTTGGTAAGGTAGGTAAGATAACCGCGACGTAGGCGCTCAATTATTGCGAAAATGATTTAGCTCCGCCGTGACCTTGTCCTTGTCCGGAAGGAACCTGTCTCATTGACGCAGCGCGCAGCCCGCGCCGGCACGCGATGCGGCGACTGACCACTCGCGCCGCTAGCCGCTTCCTTCGATTGAAGACACATAGGTAAACTAGTAGTTCGGCCCGAACTGAGATCTCGTGATGCGACCCGACGAACAACGCACCAAAACTTTGAGTAGGTGGTAGTCAGTAGGGCATGCAATACCGGAACACGGATCAAAATTGTAGCTTAAAAAAAAAAAATTACATTTTTTTATAATTTCACGTAATGATGATGATGTCGTCCAGGCTGGTTTCGACTACGGCGACATTGTTACTGGGGCCTTATGCTCACTTCGACAGAGATTATCTCACGTTAGAGATGACGTCATATCTCGTTCGATAACTCGTGACAATTATTTATCCCCATTCTCACCATCTCGCTACCCAATTTTCTCGTTCAAAGTTCATGCGAGATGCAACGTCTGGTCCGTACTGACAGAGATTGAGCGCGTTAATCGAGATCTCTTGAATCTTCATTCACTGAGCATAAAATAACAACCTACTCCATGTTTCATGCTATTTTTGCGATAATTTTTCAGCGAAATTTATTTAAATTACCTACTTGCGAGTACGAGACGAGAGACGAGGCAATGGACGATTTCCTCCAGCAATTCCTACCTCGTCGTAGAAGCCTCGACAGCTACGATATACCTAATAGAAAACGAAGAAACGAGGCGGAGCTGTTCGATGCCTTTGAGCTCTCGAATCATGCTTTTATGAAGCACTTTAGGCTCAGTAAAGCATTGACCCGGGAGCTCATCGAGGAAATCAGGCCGTACCTACTTGGAGCAAAAAAATATTTCCACGAAATCAAGTAAGTCGGTAATCTAACCTCATAACAGCCAAATTTATGATACCTACGTTTTGTTACCTAGTTATTAGAACATGATTAAAACACTAGTCTACCATTATTGTGGATTGGAAGCCAAGTATCACTTGGGGGCAATAATATAATTTTTCTAGATCTTCCGCACATTGTTTCTTGGGGTCAGGGAGCTACCAGCACCTAGTTGGTACCAAATATGGTATATGTTAACTCAAACATAAGTATACTGATGGAACAATTACATAATCAAGGGCACGGACATTTCTATTTCATGAATAGATATGGGTTACTACAAAAAGAAACAATGTCAAACTACCAAATATTATTATTAAATCCTTTTATTTCAATAAACTATATCATAACTTAAAGGTAATAATTAAATATAAGTGAACCTAGGTATATTTTTGTACCACATCTTTTTTTATTATATTACAGGTGACAGCGGGTCTGCATTAAGGACATGGTTGATGTTCCATTTTAAATGTTTGGCGTCGATTTAAATTAGAGACCATCTCTAAACCCATATCCAGCCGCCGTGTGGTGCTGTGCATTTATCTGCAATCAAAACAAAAATAGTTTTAGTACTTATGTAACTAAGTTTTGCGACCATCACTAGGTCCCACTTGTTTTTAATAAAGATAATGATAAACACAACTATGCAGAACAAATACATAAAATCCTCTTCCTAATTTAGACGCTGTATAAATGTCTCATTTCACAGTCAGTTTTTCATTATACTTAGGTTCCGATAGAAGGTTGGCATGTCCTAGGGTACAAAGATACAAAGATAAAGTAAGATAATTCATTTATTTTCTCTGCGCAAAAGGTATACATGCCATGACTTATATTAGGGGTACAATTTAATACGTTAAACCCGATATGCGAGAACCATTTTGCAGATTTAACAAGGAATGTTTGTTGTTGTAGTTTGATTGGCAGTGAATATAAACCAAGTAGACTTATTTTAAAGTATTAAGTAAGTACCTATAATTAGATGGTTGCCTAGGTATTAATAAAGGTAAATGGTTGGTCACTTACTTTTCGCCATGCCTTCCAATCCTTGTTAGGTCGGCTATGAAAATTATGCCGAAAACTTGCCCGACTTTAGGGCAGGATAGCATTCCATCAACTCTCTCATCTTTATATTTTACTGGAGAGTTCCTTCGCTACCTTTTTTCCATTTTCTTTACTTCTATTTCTAACCGTTGAAAACCACTTACAATACTTTGTAAACAACAAAATAATAACAAACAATTTACCTAATTTACGAAAACGAAACTATTGTTTTCTTTGGAATCAGTGTTGCCAAGTCTAGACTGACCCAAGTCGCCAAAAATTTAACGAGAAGTAGCCTGGGGCCTTATTCTCACTTTGAACGACTTTTGAAACTCACTCAAATATCTCGGCCATTCGATCTCTGGCAGAGATAGGCCATCTCGAATATGAAAATGTCGCTCATTGAGCCAAAACCCTATGCTCACTCACCACCGTGATTTATCTCGGTTGATGACATATTTTTCAAACGAAATGCGTTTCGTTTCGGTCATATACGATTAATCGAATGATTTTTTGATCGATTATTCTAGTGTTTTGTACAAATGACCATCAAATTAAATTGTAATTTGGTGCTAGTATAAAATTATGAAAATACAAAGCTGAAATTGTGGAAAATAAACTGTTTTTTGTACAAATTGGAGATTTCTAGTTCATTGTGTGAATGTTGACTAAAATAGACCAAAAACTAAACGTAATCCTTCGCTCGGACAAGCAGTGCTGCCATTTGATTCTGACGTTTTTGGCGTTAGATCTAGCGGTTCAATGACTTACCTACTCGTGTTTTTTTTTTCTCGAAGTTAATTTTATTTTATAACAAGTTTAAGATGCGTTTGCCATATCGATGATATTTGCTAGCATTAGTCGCTGGGAATTTTGTTTTTTTTTTTGAGTTACAATAGAACAATCGGTTGGCCTTGTACGGTTCACACAGTACAATAGTGCAGTGTGTATTTTCCGGGAATCTCGCGGCAACCGCGCGACCGGGAGCATCAGTCCACATCAACATCGCGGATCGACCACATCTCTCATAATCAAGTTAATAAAATGATGTCCTATACAGGCCTACTTGATGTTAAGCTGTTACCTCAGCCTATTTCAATCGCCATTATCTCTACCACGCCATTGAGGACGCGTCCTAAGTGGCATTGCATTGCGTCCCTCACTGTTTAGACCTACGGGTGTTATTATATTACATTTATTTACATACTGCCTTATCTTAAGGCGAAGACAAGAGCTAATGTGACTCTCGCTCGCACGTTTCGACTTGTTGAAAGATATAAAATCACTTAACTCATTTTGGAAAAATCGCAATCAACCATTTTGTGTGCAATCACATTGCACACAGTTTAGTAAAATAATAATTTTAATCGATACATGTTTTCCTACTCGAAAGTTTGCTTTACTAGTTTTTGTACTTATGCAAACTTTTAAGAAGGAAAACTTGTATCGATCAAAATGAAATTTTTACTAAACTGTGTGTAATGTGATTGCACACAAAATGGTTGATTGCGATTTTTCGAAAATGAGTTTAGTGATTTTATATCTTTCAATATGTCGAAACGTGCGAGCGAGAAGTTGTTTGATAGTTGTTGTTATTTATTATAGTTGATCAACTAGAGTCCGATGAAATTAAACATTTACTTGATTAATCACCAAATTTATTGCGAGTCACACGCGTTCATTTTAGATCGGCCAAGATACAGTTTTGGAGGCATAATTTGACATACGTCTGACAATCTGACACTAATACTAACTAAAGTTTGACAGCTGAGAGCTGCGGTAGAATCTATGAAATTACATTATGTTTAACAGTTGTCAGCCCCATAACCTTCAAATCGGCACACAGCAATGCCAGCGCCAAAAAAAATGGGCGACTAGGCTACTTCTCGTCAAATTTTTGGCGACTTGGGTCAGTCTAGACTTGGCAACACTGATTCCAAAGAAAACAAGTGGAAGTTTCGTTTCCGTAAATTGTTTGTTATTATTTTGTTGTTTACAAAGTATTGTAAGTGGTTTTCGACGGTTAGAAATAGAAGTAAAGAAAATGGAAAAAAGGTAGCGAAGTATTACCCAACTCTCCAGCAAAATATAAAGATGAGAGAGTTGATGGAATGCTATCCTGCCCTAAAGTCGGGCAAGTTTTCGGCATAATTTTCATAGCCGACCTAACAAGGATTGGAAGGCATGGCGAAAAGTAAGTGACCAACCATTTACCTTTATTAATACCTAGGCAACCATCTAATTATAGGTACTTACTTAATACTTTATCTTTGTATCTTTGTACCCTAGGACATACCAACCTTCTATCGTAACCTAAGTATAATGAAAAACTGACTGTGAAATGAGACATTTATACAGCGTCTAAATTAGGAAGAAGATTTTATGTATTTGTTCTGCATAGTTGTGTTTATCATTATCTTTATTAAAAACAAGTGAGACCTAGTGATGGTCGCAAAACTTAGTTACATAAGTACTAAAACTATTTTTGTTTTGATTGCAGATAAATGCACAGCACCACACGGCGGCTGGATAAGGGTTTAGAGATGGTCTCTAATTTAAATCGACGCCAATCAATTAAAATGGAACATCAACCATGTCCTTAATGCAGACCCGCTGTCACCTGTAATATAATAAAAAAACATGTGGTACAAAAATATACCTAGGTTCACCTATATTTAATTATTACCTTTAAGTTATGATATAGTTTATTGAAATAAAAGGATTTAATAATAATATTTGGTAGTTTGACATTGTTTCTTTTTGTAGTAACCCATATCTATTCATGAAATGGAAATGTCCGTGCCCTTGATTATTTATGTTCCATCAGTATACTTATGTTTGAGTTAACATATACCATATTTGGTACCAACTAGGTGCTGGTAGCTCCCTGACCCCAAGAAACAATGTGTGGAAGATCTAGAAAAATTATATTATTGCCCCCAAGTGATACTTGGCTTCCAATCCACAATAATGGTAGACTAGTGTTTTAATCATGTTCTAATAACTAGGTAACATAACGTAGGTATCATAAATTTGGCTGTTATGAGGTTAGGTTACCGACTTACCTACCTTTGATTTCGTGGAAATATTTTTTTGCTCCAAGTAGGTACGGCCTGATTTCCTCGATGAGCTCCCGGGTCAATGCTTTACTGAGCCTAAAGTGCTTCATAAAAGCATGATTCGAGAGCTCAAAGGCATCGAACAGCTCCGCCTCGTTTCTTCGTTTTCTATTAGGTATATCGTAGCTGTCGAGGCTTCTACGACGAGGTAGGAATTGCTGGAGGAAATCGTCCATTGCCTCGTCTCTCGTCTCGTACTCGCAAGTAGGTAATTTAAATAAATTTCGCTGAAAAATTATCGCAAAAATAGCATGAAACATGGAGTAGGTTGTTATTTTATGCTCAATGAATGAAGATTCAAGAGATCTCGATTAACGCGCTCAATCTCGGTCAGTACGGACCAGACGTTGCGTCTCGTATGAACTTTGAACGAGAAAATTGGGTAGTGAGATGGTGAGAATGGGGTTAAATAATTGTCACGAGTTATCGAACGAGATATGACGTCATCTCTAACGTGAGATAATCTCTGTCGAAGTGAGCATAAGGCCCCTGGTCGCCCATTTTTTTTGGTGCTGGCATTGCTGTGTGCCGATTGGAAGGTTAAGATATGACGGTATGTAAATAAATGTAATATAATAACAACCGTAGGTCTAAACAGTGAGGGACGCAATGCAATGCCACTTATGACGCGTCCTCAATGGCGTGCTAGAGATAATGGCGATTGAAATAGGCTGAGGTAACAGCTTAACATCAAGTAGGCCTATATAGGACATCAAAGTAAAAAGATAGTTTATAAAGTAACACACGCGTTTTATTAACTTGATTAAGAGAGATGTGGTCGACTGATGTTGATGTGGACTGATGCCCGGTCACGCGGTTGCCGCGAGATTTCCGGAAAATACACACTTTGCACTATTGTACTGTGTGAACCGTACAAGGCCAACAGATTGTTCTATTGTAACTCAAAAAAAAAACAAAATTCCCAGCGACTAATGCTAGCAAATATTATCGATATGGCAAACGCATCTTATACTTGTTATAAAATAAAATTAACTTCGAGACTGAAAAAAAACACGAGTAGGTAAGTCATTGAACCGCTAGATATAACGCCAAAAACGTCAGAATCAAATGGCAGCACTGCTTGTCCGAGCGAAGGATTACGTTTAGTTTTTGGTCTATTTTAGTCAACATTCATACAATGAACTAGAAATCTCCAATTTGTACAAAAAACAGTTTATTTTCCACAATTTCAGCTTTGTATTTTCATAATATTATATTAGCACCAAATTACAATTTAATTTGATGGTCATTTGTACAAAACACTAGAATAATCGATCAAAAAATCATTCGATTAATCGTATATGACCGAAACGAAACGCATTTCGTTTGAAAAATATGTCATCAACCGAGATAAATCACGGTGGTGAGTGAGCATAGGGTTTTGGCTCAAAGAGCGACATTTTCATATACGAGATGGTCTATCTCTGCCAGAGATTATGTGACCGTGATATTTGAGTGAGTTTCAAAACTCGTTCAAAGTGAGAATTAGGCCCCTGCTTGTTTATTTATTTGTCTATCGTGTGCTCTAAGATGACTATAGTAACCAATTTTGGATTGTAATAAGATTATAGGTACCTAGATAACTAGTGGTTCGCCCCGAACTGAGATCTCGTGATGTGACACGACGAACGCACCAAAACTTTGAGTAGGTGTGGTACCTAGTCAGAGGTGGTGGATCGCTGGTTATCTTAATTTAACTTTTTTGTTGTATCTCAAAAACCGAGCGTCCCAGAAAAAAAGTAAAAATTGTTTTGAAATGTCCAAAGAAAGCCCTTTCATATAACATGTAACTTGATTTTTTTATGTAACTTTTTTTATTTTTGGCCCCTTAAAAAACCCCATATCTTAATAACCCTTCAACCGATTTTACTCATATACTTACCAGTAAATTTCTCAAGTACAAGCTATCGACTTATCAAATTTCATGCAGATCGGATCAACGGTTCTAAAGTTATCGCCAGACAAACATACATACATACTTACATAAAATGCCAAATCGCCCAAGTTGAAACTAAGATCTTCGTTCGCTTCGCTCACTCGATCAATTAAAAAGTTTGAACACAATTCGCTTCGATAAAGTCCTGTACCCTAAGTATGAGTTTTGCTTACCATATTTGGTTTTTCGTTTAAATATGGCAAGCAAAACTCATACTTGGGGTACTGAGGGCTTATTACGAGTTTAGTGCTGATCGTCGATCGTTACGATACACCGAATTTTCTATGAAAATAAATCAACGGCATCTAGCGTATTCTTTGAGAACCCGTTTTTTTTCATAGAAAATTCGGTGTATCGTAACGATCGACGATCGGCACTCGATCGGCACTAAACTCGTAATAAGCCCTCTGATAGAATAAAAAAAGCGCGCCTGACGACGCCGCGGCATTGGTTAGCCAAATAAAGAAAAATACGCGGGAACTTCTTATTTTTTTTAAATTACTTTTTATCAAAATACTAGCAGCGAAACCCGGCGTTGCTCGGGTTAAAATACATCGCATGTACTGACGAAAAGTCACTGGATTTCGTTTTATATATCGTCAAATATCTAGTAAGTACCAAAACACTCTAGAATATTCAGATAGTTCGGTCGTTTTTGTTTCTCGGAATTACTTGAATTTGTTTAATTACTGTTCACTCGAACTTTGAATGATCTTCAAGTTGTAGGCATTTTGGAAGTTTCTAGATCATTTCAGAAATTTTTAGAATTTTCTAGATCATTTCAGAAACTTTCTACAACATTCTAGATCGGTTACAACAATTGAAACCACTTTAGAATTTTCTAGATCATTTCAGATATTTTTAAGAATTTTCTAGATCATTTCAGAAACTTTCTACAACATTCTAGTTCGATTACAACAATTGCAACCATTTTAGAATTTTCTAGATCATTTCAGAAATTTTTAGAATTTTCTAGACCATTTCGGATCAATTTTATCGATTGCACACATTTTGGAACTTTCTAGATCATTCCAGGAGCTTACTGAAATATTCTAGATCGATTACAATAATTGCACGGCTTTTTGAAACTTTCTAGATAATTCCAGAAAGTTTTAGAACTTTCTAGATTGATTTCATCAGTTGCACACATTCTGGAACTTTCTAGATCATTCCCGAGATTCCCGAGTTTTTAAGAATTTGACAGAAGCTTTCTGTCCTTCTTTAACATGTATAGTTAGAGAAGGACAGATATATATTATTCCACATTTTCGCCACCCACAACCACCCTCTTCCACCCACCCCGACCAAACTCCCTTATGCACACCAGGAGACCAAGGGGTATTTGCCATCCCAACGGGAAGTTGATCGAAGTTGCGGATCATAGAGAAAACCGTGGACACACGTACGAACATTAGCATTTTATATAATATATTAAGATTAAGATTAAGATTACAGGTAGTCAATTTCAATATAATTCACACAAATTGAATATAAGATCTGTTCTAGCAGTGAAAGTGAAATACCTATTAGCACCTGAAAGTATAAAATTAAACGCAAAAACTGTCATAAACAATTTACTACCGAATAAATCGAGGGAAATATAAATTTGTAATTTGGTTAAGTAAAATATAAATTCGTCACTACTCAAAGCATCTCTTATTTATTTTTCTTATAGAGGGGGATGAAAAGCAGAGTGTGCCACAATTATTTAACCTCGAGCGAAGTACTTTGAATCCCTCAGCTACGTTCAGGATTCTACTCTAGAATTCTTCACTTCGCTCTGGATTCAAAAAATCGCTCTCGCATTAAATACATTATTTTGGTCCCTTGTGACACAATCTACCTAATTGTCTATCTATCTAATTGTTCTCTTATCTCAATACCTCATTGTCCAATTAAATTCATATGTACTTAATTACTTACCTACTTACCTAAATTTCTCAAGTACCAAATTTCTCTATCGACCTACCAATTTTCGTGCAGATCGGATCAAAGGGTCCGAAAATTATAGTAGATGGTAGTCAGAGGCAGGTCCAAACATTGTGTTTGGACTTGTTTCGGACTACCACTTGCTAACTAAGTATGGTAACCAAGTTTCAACTGAATATTGAAGAGTTCCGTTGAACAGACCTGGGCTCCATCACCAGACCAGGTCTTTATCACCATTTTATGAGAACTGAGTAGGTACCTCCTTAAGAAATTTCAAGAAAAAAAAATAAGTAAAAGCAAAGGAACTAGGCGACCAGTAGAAAAACCTTGATGTCAACGAAACTCTTAGAGATGGGAGCTCTTGGATCGTTGGTTATCTTAATAATTTTTTTTGTTGTAATATCTCAAAAACCAGGCGTCCTAAAAAAAAGGTAAAAATGGTTTTGGAATGTCCAAACACAGCCCTTTCATATGACATGTAAACTTGATTTTTTGTGTAACTTTCTTTAATTTTGCCCCCTTTAAAACCCCCATATCTTAATAACTCGTCATCCGATTTAATCCATACCTATACTTACCAGTAAATTTCTCAAGTACAAGCAATCGAATTACCAAATTTCATGCAGATCGGATCAACGGTTCTAATGTTATGGCCAGACAAACATACATACATAGGTACTACATAAAATGCCAAATCGCCCAAGTTAACTGTAAGATTTTGGTTCGCTTCGCTCACTCAATCAACAAGCCGTGAGGTAGCATAGCACATGCACATGCACATGCACATAGCACATAGCAGTAAAAGGAGCCATTGCTTGTTGTACAAATCTCACTGCTGTTGCTATCGCTGTCCGTCGTGCGTGCGCGTGCGCGTGCGGGTTAGTCGATTGGCGTGTTGTCATACAGCTTTATTTATATTACATCGATTTTTGATATATTCTTTATTGTACACACACACATTTACTTAACACAAATCTTAAATAGCAGTCAAGTAAGCTGTGATCATCAAACCAGCTCTCTGGTACCATTTTATGTTTACTGAGTAGGTAGACAATCATTTATAGGTACCAGGTAGTACCTACCTACCTAATGAATAACCAGGAAATAAAGGCAAAGGAACTTAAAGTAAGTCTACTTGTTCAACTTATTTTTTTGCCCTTTTCAAGAACCCTATTAATAACCCCTTGCTAATTTTAGAACTAACAGCTTGAAAAAACGTAATAAACAAGAGTATTGTAAAAACAAAAAGGCTAATAACGAGTCTCCGCAGTACTTAAGTAGAAACAACAAAAATACATATTGAACACAACAGAATATACCTACCTAACATGAGCCTGGTAGAGCACGCACGACATGGGAACCAAGACATGGCGATGGAGCTCGTATAAACTGGCAACCGCTGACGAATAAAAGTTCTCAAATAAATAAATAAATGGAAGACGAAGCGTGAGACGCGCCCGATGAACCGAACACAACATTGTTCTGCCTGGAACTGGAAAAGGAAATGTACCTATGCGGAAGTGGGAGGCCTGTGTCCAGCGCAGCGGTGACTTATTCGGGTTTCTCTTCTTGTTTCGAAAGAAACTAGTGATCGTGTTGCTAGTTTCTTTCGAAACAGTGTGGTGAATGGATTTTAAGTGCGCCTCAAAGGAGCTGGCCACGATGTTTTCCTTCACCGTTTGAGAGTACCTACTGGCCCTGTGCACATAAATTTTTGATCAGAGAAAACAGTAGCGCACTCGTTCTGAACCCATCTCCTTAGGATCGGAAGGCGGGGCCGCTACCACAAGACAAGCAGTTCTCTTACGGGAAATTATGATGACTTACTAATTAAACATTTACCTACCAAGCGAGTTTTGGATTTAGATGGCGCGGCGGGACGAGCTTTATATTTTCAACTTAAGAACCACGATGTTCAAAGGAATGGGGAAGTCCATTGTGCAGCCCGACCAGTGGCACCCGAAGGACTCATATTAATAAGATTTGTTTAAGGTAGCGCCCATTTGATTGAAATCCAACTTGGTAAAAAATCTACGCGCGCTCTATCATCGATCATAAAATGAAAAAGTAAATCTGGCCTACTATTCGCTAGGTAGTACCTCCCCAGTGGCAAGTTACACTGGTATTTGACCAGGACCAGGATCTACAAACTATCTTGTACGGAACCGTAAATGACGCCAGTAGGCGCGCAGCGCGGCGGCGACGGCAGCGTCTCCTCCGCGCCGTCTCGGTAAACGGATGCGAATGATCTAACACAAAAGAAACAAATAATGCGGCCATTCATCCACGATTTGTCGTTCAATTGCAAAATTACGTACAAATTACCTCCAGCCGGCGAGCTGTGCGCTGTAGTATTCTCTTTTAAAGGAAATCATAGATCCGACCAAGGCGTCCGCGTGATTCGCAGCCGTCGGTGATAAATATTATGCGTAGGTATTTATTCATCGGGTCACGTAATCTACTGTCGTCCGGACTGATAGCGGTGAGGTCGAAGCGGACGCGCGACTTGCTTCGCCAGCGCGGAGTCGGCAGCGCGGCGCTGGCGGCGGCGACGCTGGCGGCGGCGGCGCAGCGCGCGCTGCCCGGCCCGCGGCAGCGCTCGTCGCAGGTGGAAGAGGAAGACCCGGCGACCTTGCAGCGTCCTTGCGCTGCGATAAGCCAGGTCTCGTGGAGCGGGCCGCGACCCCGCTATCGCGCCCTTTTAACCGCTAGCATGGTTCGTCGCCACATCACTCCGCTCGCGCACTCGTCGCGTACACCACGCGCTCCTGTTCCCGATTCGATTCACGTAAATACATTATAGGTAGGGTACCTATTAACGATATCTTCGAGCGGGCACCATCACCTAGGTGTAGGGTCTCCACCCAGCGACGCTGAAGAAGCGATTGACAGAGGGTCGCGTGCGTGCGTTGTTGCAGATTCCGTGAGAGGCGCGACCAGCCGAGATGCCCAGTGTCAGCGAAGCGAACGCTGCGGACGAAGTGGTGCTGACGGGACTGTCGGGCCGCCTGCCCGAGTCCGGCTCCATAGATGAGTTCGCGCAGCAGCTGTTCGATGGCGTCGACCTCGTCACCGCAGATGACCGCAGGTGGACCCCGGGTATGTAGCACATACACACTAAAACATTTCTGAAGGGTGACCTGTTCTAGGTATACCTAAACGCCTTTCATCTTGCACCCTAGAGGGGTGCACATTACCACATTACCTTAAGTACACCAACCCACCGCCGCGCCGACTACCTACTTACAAGTTTATTTTACCAAAGTTCAATCACACATCATTCATACCTACCTATCACTCATTCTATCTATACCTACCACCTATCATCTGAAATCTGTTACATATTTTCATAAACTTAGCACATAGGTAGTTATTGAATTATGAAATTAAGAAAAGTGAACAAACAGAAAGAAGAATGTCAAAGTCAGAAGTTACCTCTATTTATTCAATTGAATCGCAAGGATGGACTTGACAAAAAAATATTTATTCAACACAAATCACTTGACACTGCCTGGCAAGATTGTCTGTCGAATGACAGACAGGAGCCATAAACGGAGAGAAGAAGAAGAATCGCAAGGATCACTTTGAAACGTGTGTGTAGTGATGTGCCATTCCACGCGCCCGTCTGCAAGAACAGGCAGCAAACAGAACTAAGGCGTATTTACTGTTCTTTTGTATGATCCTTCCTACAAAATACCTCCTTCCTCTTTGTTACAAAATAATACCTATAATAATAAAGCTCCAGTGTGGTGCCGATCGAACTATGTGAAGCGTATCATGGATCCTTTTCATCCAATGTGGATCTATTATAATAATCAGAGCAGTTAATGATGAATCCATGAGGTTCAAGCCTGCCTCTGCCAAAATTAGCCAAATAATCACCCGGAGTTGCCAGCTCTCTGAGAATATTGCCATGCCTATCCACCTACAAACCCGAAAAAAAGTTGTCTAAGAAGTAGGTATGAGTATGTTATCCCAGCCCAAGGACATTGGTATGGTAACCAAGTTGCAGTTCAACTGACCTATTTATTGAAAAGTTCCGATGAACAGATCTTAACTCCATCATCAAACCAGCTCGCTGTCATAACTACATACTAAGTACCTAATTAATCTACATCTACACTAATATTATAAAGAGGTAAACTTTGTATTTTTGTATGTAACGAATAGGCTCAAAAACTACTGGTCCGATTTCAAAAATTCTTTCACCATTAGAATGCTACATTATCCCTGAGTAACATAGGCTATATTATATTTTCAAAAAAATCAGGGATCCTTACTAAAACTTCAATAATGTAACCCAAGGTGGAAAACAAAAAACCTTACATCGCGTGCGCTGCGAAAACTATTGAAGATAGAACAAAATAATGTACTACGATTTTGTAGAACACGTTATCATCTACAAAAAATGTCGCGACAGCATATGTCTAACTATTATAGTTATGTCACAATAAGTGTTCTTTTATTATAAAAAAATAATTGAAATGCCTCCGCTAGAAAAGGGTCTTTATTTGTACCTTGGTATTAATCCTTATCCAAATAAATCATTTCATAATTAAGACGGTTTCAATACCTATAGATTACTTCTTAAATTTTTCAAATCGGACATTCCATTCAAAAGATATGACGAAATTAAAAACGTTTACGGGTCCACGGGTCATGCGCGGGGTGCGATTTCACTCACTCAAGGAGAAGCGCGTGCAAATGTATGAAATAAGTAGACGCGAGGCTCGAACCCACGGTCTAAGTTTATCCTAAAATGTTCAAAAAATTTATGACCACCCATGCGAAGCTGGGACAGGCCGCTAGTTTATTAATAAAATAAGAAATAGCAAAAGAACTGTCCGAACTTTCATACCTATGGTTTGAGTAACTTAATTATTTTTATGCGCCCCTATGAAACCCCATATCGTAATCTCCCCTTGTCCGTATCCTTATTAATACATTTCTGAAGGTTTCTGCAGATCGGACGAAATTCGTAACAGTTCAAAAGATAAGCTCTTACAAACATACATCCATTCATACATGTATGATTATTTATTACATAATTCATTCATACCTACAATGC
This sequence comes from Chloroclysta siterata, assembly GCA_932294275.1. Taxonomy (NCBI): domain Eukaryota; kingdom Metazoa; phylum Arthropoda; class Insecta; order Lepidoptera; family Geometridae; genus Chloroclysta; species Chloroclysta siterata. Next base: position 29,702,580 of record OW028590.1, on the reverse strand, counting down.
CAAATCGCCCGAGTTGTATGTAAGAACTTCTTTCGCTTCGCTCAATCATTCTTACGCAAACGTTACAAAATGCCAAATGAATTGACCAACTAGAATTTGGTTTATCGCAAACCATGATTTACAAAAGTGACAAAATGGAATGTACGGACGTAGGTACCTTTTTTTTATTTTTATTCTTCTAGCTGATGGAACAAGCAGATGGCCCACCTCATGTTAAGTGGTAACCATCACCTATAACAAAGCATTGCTTCATAAGTCACGCACGATAGGAACGTGCCCTACGATGCACTGCCCTGCGTCCAACAACTTGAGGCATATAGATGTTAAGCCTCATGTGTCTTCAAACGGAAACACAGCAACGCTGCTTGGCGGCAGAAAAAGGCGTGTTGGTAGTAGGTACTTCCCCGGACGAGCCCTTCAACAAAGAGCTCTCCTACTGTTACCTCTAACTAACCCCCTTAGACATTCGCAAAAAATTGAAAGTTGGTAGGTACTTGTTACTAAGCGATCAGAGGGCTTATTACGAGTTTAGTGCCGATCGTCGATCGTTACGATACACCGAATTTTCTATGAAAATAAATCAACGGCATCTAGCGTATTCTTTGAGAACCCGTTTTTTTTTTATAGAAAATTCGGTGTATCGTAACGATCGACGATCGGCACTCGATCGGCACTAAACTCGTAATAAACCCTCTGAGGGCTTATTACGAGTTTAGTGCCGATCGAGTGCCGATCTGATTGCGGGTTTTATAAAGTTCCATAACGGTATCCCTATCGCGTCTTCATACAAAACCCGCAATGAACACGGAACAAAAACGTAAAACGAAAAACCAAATATGGTAAGCAAATCTCATACTTGGGGTACTGTACTCTGTGAGGCAACGGAATTGTAATAGGTAGAGGGAACCGCTCAACTCAATAAATAGTCCATCTGATCGTACCATACCTATTTTTTTCATTAAAAAAACTAACCGTCTTACTTATGGTAGTACCTAAAGTAACCATGAATAAAAAGTTCCATTTCACACTCAAAATTAGTTTTGAAAATCTAACTTTTACGCTAATCTGTATATTTTTTCAAAATTGCACATTTATTGCTAGTAAATATCCCGAAGCCTCTGAAGCTGGCTGACCGATCGATTGTCTTATGTGTCCGTGAGGCCATGCGGCCTCGTGTTGTCTCGACTTGCGTGACGTCACACCATGGCGTGATGTTGTGATGTGATCGCGCTCGCACGCTGCTTGTCCGTGTCCATGCTGCGCGGCGCGCCTCTCCATGCGTCACGTACCTACTGTAGTATTATACCGTGTGTGTCACTCACTCACTCCACTAGCTAGCCATTTCATGTGATCCATTCCATCCGCGCCGCGCCGACCACCGACGAGGCACTGGCCTGGCAGTGCCGTGACGCTGTCGTCAGTAGCTACTTACAACGACAGCGCCCGCGCGACTCGCTAGCTTTCTCTTCCATCTCTCTGATGAGCCAACTCTATGACGTCATCTTCGATTATAATAAAGGACGTCATCTACTGATGAATATTTGAGAACTTGAACATTGATAGTTTATATCTCTAATCAATGAATCTAAGAATCAATGAATGAATGAATGAATTAAATTTGAGGAGTACGTAGGTCATAAGGCGTAGAGGTGTACTAAGAAGGGATATTTGGAAATTCAACCCTGGGTGTAAAAAGGTTTGAAAACGTTTGTATGAAAAATTGTATTCCTTGAACCTACAAAGTTGAAACTTGGAGTACATGTACTTCAAGGCAAATAAAAAGGAAAGGCATTTTTAGTTTTGTAAAACTACCCTTAATAAGTGTGCAAAGGGATGTAAAAGTTTCTATGGGAGTTTTTTGACCGCTGGTCCTTGGGTCTTGAAATTTGAAGAATACATAGGTCTTATGGCGTAGAGGGTCTAAGAAGGGATTTTTGGAAATTCAACCCTAAGGGTATAAAAAGGGTTGAAAACGTTTGTATGAAAAATAGTATTCCTTGAACCTACAAACTTGAAACTTAGAGTAGATGTACTCCAAGGTTAAAAAATAGGAAAGGCATTTTTAGTTTTTTAAAACTACCCTTAATAAGTGTGCAAAGGGATGTCAAAGTTTGTATGGGAGTTTTTTAACGCGTGGTGCGATTGACTTAAAACTTGGGGTACATATACTAAGAAATAAATAATTAAGAATCTAAAGAAAAATCTCCCATACAAACCTAGAAACTTTGGCAGTCTTTAGCACCCTTTGCAGGGGTAGTTTTAAAATATCGAAAACGTGATTTATTTAAATTATTTATTGTGGAGTATATTTACTTCAAGTTTGAAATCAATCTTGAAATTAAAAATCTCCCATACTAACTTTTACAGTCATTTGCACCCTTTGCGAGTAATTATCAAAAATAAAAAGTGTAATTCTTAATTATTTATTTCTTAGTAGGTATATTTACCCCAAGTTTTAAGTCCATCGCACCACGCGTTAAAAAACCCCCGTACAAACTTTGACATCCCTTTGCACACTTATTAAGGGTAGTTTTAAAAAACTAAAAATATTTTTCCTACTTTTTAACCTTCTACTCTAAGTTTCAAGTTTGTTCAAGGAATATTATTTTTCATACAAACGTTTTCAACCCTTTTTACACCCTTAGGGGTTGAATTTTCAAAAATCCCTTTTTATTACTCCTCTACGCCATAAGACCTATGTACTCTTCAAATTTCAAGTCTCAAGGACCAGCGGTCAAAAAACTCGCATACAAACTATCCCTTTGCACACTTATTTTAGGCATTATTAGTTAAAAAAAATTAATAAAGCCTTTCCTATTGTTTTGCCTCGAAGTACATGTACTCCAAGTTTCAAGTTTGTAGGTTCTGTCTGATGTGTATCCGCGTGTGAACAATGGTCGCTGTCAAATTAGTTTATAATAATATGTTTGTTCCGAACTTGGCCCCCTTTTCACGTTTTTGTTGAGATATAAAACATGAAGAAGTGGCCGGCTCACGCTCACGTGAGCGATGCGGTGCGTTGCAGGAGTGCACGGGCTGCCGGAGCGCAACGGCAAGCTGAAGGAGCTGCGGCACTTCGACGCGACGTTCTTCGGCGTGCACGCCAAGCAGGCGCATCTCATGGACCCGCAGCTGCGGCTGCTGCTGGAGCTGACGCACGAGTGCATCGTGGACGCCGGCGTGTCGCCCGCCGAGCTGCGCGGCAGCCGCACCGGCGTGTTCGTGGGCGTGTCCAACTCCGAGACCGAGGAGCTGTGGACCGCCGACCCGGACAAGATCAACGGCTACGCGCTGACGGGCTGCTGCCGCGCCATGTTCCCGAACCGCATCTCGTACACGTTCGACCTGAAGGGGCCGTCGTACGCCATCGACACGGCCTGCTCGAGCAGCATGTTCGCGCTCGCGCAGGCGTACACCGCCATCCGCGCCGGCCACTGCGACGCGGCCGTCGTGGCCGGCTGCAACCTGTGCCTCAAGCCGGCCAACTCGCTCAACTTCCACCGGCTCAGCATGCTCTCCCCGGAGGGCCGCTGCGCCGCGTTCGACGCCTCCGGGCGCGGCTACGTGCGCTCCGAGGCGGCCGTCGCCGTGCTGCTGCAGCGCCGCTCGGCCGCGCGCCGCGTCTACTGCGGCGTGCGCAACGCGCGCGTCAACACCGACGGCGCCAAGGTGCAGGGCATCACCTTCCCGAGCGGCGCCATGCAGCGCCGCCTGGCCGAGGAGACGTTCCGCGAGGCGCGCCTGCGGCCCTGCGACGTCGCCTACGTCGAGGCGCACGGCACCGGCACCAAGGTGAGTCTCCGTCCCCCCACCCCCACCACTGTCCACCGCCGCGCTCCGCACTGCAGCCTCGGCTCGCTCGCTCCGCAGGTCGGCGACCCGCAGGAGGTGAACGCGATCGCGGACCTGTTCTGCGAGGGGCGCTCGACGCCGCTGCTGCTCGGCTCGGTCAAGTCCAACATGGGCCACTCGGAGCCCGCGTCGGGGCTCTGCTCGATCGCGAAGGTGCTCGTCGCCATGGAGAGGGGCGTCATCCCCGCGAACCTGCACTACGTGTCGCCCAACGCAGACATCCCGGCGCTCTCCGACGGCAGGATCCAGGTGCGCACCCGCTCCGCGCCGCGGGCGTCGTAACGGCGCTCGGCGGTGGAGCGCGACGGTGACTCGGTCCGTCCTCCGCAGGTGGTCGACAAGAACACGCCGTGGGACGGAGGGCTCGTGGCCGTGAACTCGTTCGGGTTCGGCGGCGCCAACGCGCACATAATCCTGGAGAGCGAGCGCGGGCCGGTGCGCGCGGCGCGGCGCGAGGCGGGCGCGGGCGCGGGCGCGGCGGGCGCGGGCGCGGCGGACGCGCTGCCGCGGCTCGTGCTCGCGTCGGGGCGCACGGAGGCGGCGGTGGAGGAGCTGCTGGCGCTGGCGCGCGCGCACGCCGGCGACGCCGACCTGCACGCGCTGCTGGACTGCGTGCACGCGCACCACATCCCCGGCCACGCGCACCGCGGCTACGCGCTGCTCGGCCCGGAGCCCAGCCAGGAGATCCTGGTCAGTGCTCGCGGCGCCTGCGTCCTTCATTTCATCGTTCGAATTAAATAATATTAGTTCCGAAGCGAATGACGTGACGAACGATGCAGGAGGTGGAGAGCGCTCCGCGGCCGGTGTGGTTCGTGTTCTCCGGCATGGGCTCGCAGTGGGCCGGCATGGCGCGCCACCTGATGCGGCTGCCGACCTTCGCGCACAGCATGCGGCGCTCGGCGGAGGCGCTGCGGCCGCACGGCGTGGACCTGCTGCACGTGGTCACCGAGGCGCCGGACGCCGCCTTCGATGACGTCATCGCGTCCTTCGTGTCGATCGCCGCCGTGCAGGTGGCGCTCGTCGACGTGCTGCGCGACCTCGGCGTGCGCCCCGACGGCATCGTGGGCCACTCCGTCGGAGAGATCGGTGAGTCCCCCGTCCCCCGTCCCCTCCTCTGCCGTCCCCATAGCCCCCGCTCCCGCTGATGCGCGGTTCCGTTGTTGCGACAGGATGCGCGTACGCGGACGAGACGCTGACCGGCGCGCAGGCGGTGCTGGCGGCGTACTGGCGCGGGCGCAGCATCGTGGACGCGAAGCTGGCGCCGGGCGCGATGGCCGCCGTGGGGCTCTCGTGGGAGCAGTGCGCGGCGCGCTGCCCGGCGGACGTGGTGCCGGCGTGCCACAACGCCGCCGACAGCGTCACCGTGTCGGGCCCCGTGCGCGCCGTCGACCAGTTCGTGGCGGCGCTGGCGGCCGAGGGCGTGTTCGCGCGCCGCGTCAACAGCTCCGGCGTCGCCTTCCACAGCAAGTACATCGCGGCCGCGGCGCCGCTGCTGCGCAAGTCGCTCGAGCGCGTCATCCCGCAGCCGAAGCCGCGCTCGCCGCGCTGGCTGTCCTCCTCGCTGCCGCAGGACCAGTGGGGCTCGGACCTAGGTGAGTGCTAGCCGCGCGCCCGCGCCGCTCGGAGCTCGGCCCCGCTGACCCGTGCGCGCGCCCGTTGCAGCCAAGCTGAGCGACGTGCACTACCACGTGAACAACCTGCTGTCGCCGGTGCGGTTCGCGGAGGCGCTGCGCGCGGTGCCGCCGACGGCGCTGCTGGTCGAGGTGGCGCCGCACGCGCTGCTGCAGGCGGTGCTGAAGCGCGCGCTGCCGGCGCCGGGCGCGGCGCACGTGGCGCTCGTGCGCCGCGACGCGCCGGACGCCGCGCGCCACCTGCTGGCCGCCGTCGGCAAGCTGTTCGCGAGCGGCGCGCAGCCGCAGGTGCAGCGCCTGTCCGCGCCGGCGCGCTGGCCCGTGGCGCGCGGCACGCCGGGGCTGGCGTCGCGCGTGCGCTGGGACCACGCCGTCGAGTGGAGCGTCGCCAGCTACGCGGGCGCGCCGCGCGCCGCCGAGAGCGTCGTCGAGGTGGAGCTCGCGCGCCCGGAGGACGCCTACCTCGCGGGGCACAACATCGACGGACGCGTGCTCTTCCCGGCGACCGGCTACCTGGTGAGTGCCTCGCGCCGCGCGCCGCCGGGGCCTCGAGCTCCCGTCGGCGAGCGGCGCTGACGCGGCGTCCCGCTCCTCAGACGCTCGTGTGGCGCACGATGGCGAAGCTGCAGAACAAGAAGCCGGAGGAGGTGGCGATCGTGCTCGAGAACGTGCAGTTCCGGCGCGCGACGATCGTGCCGCGCGACGCGCCGCTGCGCTTCCTCGTGAACGTGCTCGACGGCAGCGGCGAGTTCGAAGTGTGCGAGGGCGGCAGCGTCGTCGTCGCCGGCTCCGTGCGGCTCGCCGGCGACCCGGCCGCCGAGCGGCTGCAGGGCCTGCCGGAGCCGGAGCCGGCGCCGGCGCCCGAGGACGAGCCGCCGCTGACCGGCGAGGACGTGTACAAGGAGCTGCGCCTGCGCGGCTACAACTACGGCGGCGTGTTCCGCGGCATCCGCGCGAGCGACGCGCGCGGCACGGTCGGCGAGCTCGCGTGGGACGGCAACTGGGTGCCCTTCATGGACACGATGCTGCAGTTCGGCATCATCGGCACGGACACGCGCGAGCTGTACCTGCCCACGCGGCTGCAGCGCGCGCTCATAGACCCGCGCGCGCAGCCGCCGCCCGGCGCGGCCGGCGTGCGCGTCGCCATGCACCGCCATCTGAACGTGGTCCGCGCGGGCGGCGTCGAGCTGCGCGGCCTCAAGACGAGCCTCGCGCCGCGCCGCGCCAACGCGCAGGCCGCGCCGCGCCTCGACAAGTACGTGTTCGTGCCCTACGAGTGCGCCGAGAGCTCGTCCGCCGCGTCCGCCGGCCCCGAGGCGCGCCGCGACGCGCTGCGCGCCTGCATGCAGCTGGTGCTGGAGAACGCGTACACGCTGCGCCTCAAGGTGAGTGTCGGCCCCCCGCCCCCCGCCCCCCGGCCCCCGCGGCGGCGCGGTCGCGTGTGAGTGACGGCGCGCGTCGGTTGCAGGTGTGCGAGCTGGCGCTGGGCCGCGCGGCGGACGCGCTGCTGGCGCCCGAGGCGCTGGCGGCGCTGGAGGCGGAGCCGCAGGTGCGCGTGGACGCGTCGCTGGCGGTGGAAGCCGCCGCCGCCGCGGACTACCAGCATCTGCAGACGGAACTAGGAATCAAGGTGAGCCCTCCGTTTTACTCCGTTCGAATAAATAGTATATTATGCAATTAGTGAATAAAGGGCGGATTTAAAGCGAGGGCCATACAGTCGTGGTCAACTAATTAGGGACACTCAAGATAGTGAAAAACTGTTGATTTCTCAGTAACTATTATTTGCATAATTTGGTCCAATTATTATGCTATAAATGCCTGTAAATAAAAGATTAAATAAATAGAAAAAAGTGTGTAATATCAAAGGTTAACCATGCATTCAATTTAAGGTATAATTCTGTAGCTGGACATTTAATTAAGGACAGTAAAGTAAAATGAAAAATAGAGTTAAACAAAACTAATAATCTGCAGTATTTTAATTTCTTTAACAAATCCATTTTATTACGGGTAAAATCAGTACCCAGCAGCAAAACCATTGTTAGTAATTGCCGTTTGACACCGATGTGGCAGAGACATTGTCAGTTTCTGACATGTTTTGACGGGAATTTTTGCCCATGCCTCACAAAAAGCTTCATTAAGTTAATCTAAAGTTGTGGTACGATAAGTGGCAACTTTTTTCTTGATTTCGTGCCAAAGGTGCTCGATTGGGTTGAGGTCCGGGCTATTTGTTGGCCAATCTAGCACTGATACCGACTGACTGTTAAGAAACGACTTGACTGAACGGGCGGTATGTTTCGGGTCGTTATCATGCTGAAACGTCCATATAATAAGGAGATGTTCCTCAGTATAGGGAAGCATAGTTTCCTCTAATATTGCCTTGTACTGATGTTGGTCTAAGTTACCCTGAACTTTCCTCACAGGTCCCACTCCACGTCCAGAAAATGAACCACACATTTTAATGTTTCCACCGCCATGTATCACCTACTTTTTTGTGAATCTTGGATTTATTTCCGCTTTTACAGGACGCCGTACGTATTGCTTTCCATCTGAAGAAATCAAATTAACCTTGGTCTCGTCAGATAATAATACATGTTGCCATTGGGCGTACGTCCAATGTCCACATTTACGTGCATTTCTATGTTCTTTCTTCAACAACGGTACTTTGCGAGCCACTCTTCCGAACAACCCTGCTTCTACCAGACGTCGTCGAACGGTCCTCGCTGATACACCGGCTCTTTCGTCTGCCCCAAACACTTCGTTTTTAATTAAAACAGAACCTAGAAACGGATCTTTCTTAGCTAACCTGGTTATCATTCTATCTTCTTACGGAGTGTTTTTTCTCGATCTTTTTTTTTCTGGGCACATTTAAAGCTGTGTCGTTGCGCCTGAAATGTTGCACTGCATTGCATACCATAGTTTTTGAACAATTTAAATATTCTGCTATCATTCAGTATGACCAACCACGCTCGACAAACTTCATGATAATTTTTCGTAGTGTTGCATCGCAACTTTTATTTTTGCCCATTTTTTTTCAAAATATTTCTCAAAACCTAAAATTAATAATCTGGATTGCCGCCAAAACTACCACGAAACAATAGGAGAAGAAATAAAAAAAATATTGATTTTCAGATTTTGGAAATAAAACGCAATATCTCAGTGTCCCTAATTAAATGGCCAGCCAGCATTCTTTGAACAAATAGCACTGTGATGTCTATCAGCTATTACTGTAAAGAGGTTTAATGTTTAAGAAGTTGTTATTGTTTGTATAATCGGGCACATAAATGACTAATTATACTTACATGTAAGGCACATAAATGACTAATTATACTTACAAGTTAATGATATGGAATATTGTTTAGACTCGTTGGAAAATAAAAAATAAATTCACAATTTGGTTTAACTAGGGAGTGTCCCTAATTAGTTGACCACGACTGTATATGAATAAATAAATAAAAATAAATATTGGTGGACATTCCACACAGCACTATCTCGCCCCAAACTAAGCCAAAGCTTGTGATATGGGAACCAAATAGCTGATATACTACTTATATACTTTTTTTTTTTTGTAAATACATACTTATAATATTATATAACACCCAGACAGAGAACAAACATCTATGTTCATCACACAAATGTTTGTTCTCGGTGGGGATCGAACCCACGGCCTACGGCACAGAAGGCAGGGCTACTACCAACTGAGCTGTGAAGGCTGTCATCACGAGCTGAATCACGAGCAAGTGAAGGATTCTAACGACTGAATCACGACCGTAGGGTGATTCAAGTCTTAGAATCCTGAGCGACGCGAGTAATTCATGGCCCTCGATATAAATCCGTTTTATTCAAGAGTTGCATAGGTACTATATTTTATACCATGACTACGAGAAAAAGAAAGATTTAAGCGAAAATAGTCATTTAATTAAGAAAAAAGGTAGGTTAAATTAATTAAAATAGAACACAAAACAATTTTTATTCTAATGTCGACTAATCAAATCTCGAGGAGTTATTTGCCCAAGGAGTTTGTATGTCGAGTATTCTTTGCATTAGGAATTTGTATAGAGTCTTTTTTGCGCAAAGAGGTTGTATAGCATTGAGATGGAGGACGAATGTATTGGTGTGTTCTAAATTCAAACACCAAAACAGTGAGTAAAAGAGCTTTTTATTCACTGTTTTCAGTGAATAAAATAAGCTTTGAATAAAGAAATACGGAATGGTATAAATAAATATTAACTCTATTTTATTTGTTTTTCGTACTGTCAAGATGAGTGAATCAAATGAAGAAATTCGATACATTTAAAAATTTTACTACAAAAAAGGTAAAAACGCAACGCAAGCCGCGAAAAAAATTTGCGATGTTTATGGACCTAGTGTCTGTGAGAGTAGAACAAATTTGGTTTAAGCGTTTTCAATCCGGAAATTTTGATGTCAAAGATGCACGTCGCTGGTCGCCCTATTACGGATAAAATGGTAGCCATTTTTGAAAAAGTGGAGCAAGATCGGCATATTAGTAGTTACGACGTAGCTGAAGAACTGGGAATTGACCACAAAACAGTTTTGGCGCATTTGAAAAAAACAGGGTACACAAAAAAGCTCGATATTTGGGTACCTCACGAGCTCACTGAAAGAAACCTAATGAAACTCGGGTTAACTCGCAACAAGGTGATGCTGTGTGTGTGCTGGGATTGGAAGGGCATTATTCATTATGAGCTGTTACGGACCATCGATTCTGAACTCTACTGCGAACAACTGATGAGATTAAAGCAAGAAGTTGAGAGAAAGCGGCCGGAATTAATCAACAGAAGGGGTGTGGTTTTTCATCTTTATAACGCTAGACCTCACACATCTTTAGCCACTCAGCAAAAATTAAGAGAGTTTGGCTGGGAGGTGTTAATGGATCCGCCGTATAGTCCAGACCCTGCAGGGGGATAATGCACAATACACCCCACTGCGGGACGTCAGTGCAGATCTCATTCCCCCACCGTGAATTAGAATTAGAATTAGTCTAGACCCTGCACCTCCAGATTTCCACCTGTTTTGGTCTCTTAAGAATTCTTTAGGCAGTGTCAGGTTAACATCACGAGAGGACTGCCAAAACCACTTGTCGCGGTATTTTGATCAGAAGTCCCTAAATTTCTATAGCAATGGGATCATGTCCCTACCTACAAGATGGCAAAAAGTTATCGAACAAAATGGTACCTACATACTTTAGTTAAATGTAAATAAATTATATTAAAAAATGTTTTGAATTTTCTTAAAAAATGCGAAGAAACTTTTTCCCCAACCTATTATGTTGCATGATATGTATGGTCACGTGTGCTGCACGCTCCTCATACGAGTAGCTAGCTAGTTAGCACCTCGACCTTGACCCCGACCTGGCGACCTCGCGACCTCGCGACCTCGCCCTCGAGCTCGGACAGATAGCCTCGAGCGAGATGCGAGATGCGCGACGCACCATACAGATGTGATAAGGAGTAGGTATCGTGCTGTAACCGATAACCGCATGCAATACAACCGTGTAGGTATATAGCTACCTACATACTGCGCCACATACAATACACAGAGTAAGATATCTTAAAAGTTTTGTTTTTACATGAGTTCAAAACTGTATTTTTATTCTAGGCACATGTAATAACCCTACTATGTACACTTTTAATGGGTACTTAGGGACCTACTTACGACGACGTAGCTTAGCTATTATAAATATATCGTTAAATAAAAACTTGGGACTTAGGTACTTAGGTATTTCTATTATGTGGAAGGTGTTGGTAACAAGATCGAGGACATCGCGAGATCACAGTTCGCGGTGAACCACTAGCAAATACTACACAGCAAATACTAAACAGATGTTTTTGTATAACTAAATAGCAAATACTAAACAGCTGTTTTTGTATGACGTTATAATATCTATCGTACTGTCAGCAACCTAGGGTTTTCAAAAACTTTAATTGCCAATTAAGTCATTGACTGCGCATACACTACTGGCGTTGTAGTCCGACTGTACCAGGTCCCGGTGTCGCGTCGTCCTCGATGGCGCATAGTGCGGTGCGAGGCGGTAGGAACGACAGATAGCTACCTATAGTGGGTATGGTAGTACCGTTCCGTACAGTGGTTAACGTGTGTCCCGTTGGGCAGGTGACGAACAAGGAAGAGTCTGAGTGCCACTGCGTGCTGAGCGGCTCCGTGCTGGCGCGCGGCGGCGCGGCGCTGGACGCGCTGGCCGCCGCGCTGGCGCCCGCCGGCATGCTGCTGCTGGAGGAGCCGCTGCAGGCGCTGCAGGACCCCGCCGCCAGGTACACTACACTACACACGCACACTAGTCGCAGCGCACTGCGTGCTGGGCGGCTCCGTGCTGGCGCGCGGCGGCGCGGCGCTGGACGCGCTGGCCGCCGCGCTGGCACCCGCCGGCATGCTGCTGCTGGAGGAGCCGCTGCAGGCGCTGCAGGACCCCGCCGCCAGGTACACTACACTACACACGCACACTAGTCGCAGCGCACTGCGTGCTGGGCGGCTCCGTGCTGGCGCGCGGCGGCGCGGCGCTGGACGCGCTGGCCGCCGCGCTGGCGCCCGACGGCATGCTGCTGCTGGAGGAGCCGCTGCAGGCGCTGCAGGACCCCGCCGCCAGGTACACTACACTACACACGCACACTAGTCGCAGCGCACTGCGTGCTGGGCGGCTCCGTGCTGGCGCGCGGCGGCGCGGCGCTGGACGCGCTGGCCGCCGCGCTGGCACCCGCCGGCATGCTGCTGCTGGAGGAGCCGCTGCAGGCGCTGCAGGACCCCGCCGCCAGGTACACTACACTACACACGCACACTAGTCGCAGCGCACTGCGTGCTGGGCGGCTCCGTGCTGGCGCGCGGCGGCGCGGCGCTGGACGCGCTGGCCGCCGCGCTGGCGCCCGCCGGCATGCTGCTGCTGGAGGAGCCGCTGCAGGCGCTGCAGGACCCCGCCGCCAGGTACACTACACTACACACGCACACTAGTCGCAGCGCACTGCGTGCTGGGCGGCTCCGTGCTGGCGCGCGGCGGCGCGGCGCTGGACGCGCTGGCCGCCGCGCTGGCGCCCGCCGGCATGCTGCTGCTGGAGGAACTTTCCTTCGACCTCGAATTAAATGAAAGCAAACGTAGGAAAGGTAAGGTTTGTCCTATACAGACTTTTCGTACGAGCCTCTCCCACCATTTTAGTTGCTTTCTTGGTCAGTTTATTTACAACCAGCTCAATCATACGCTCACTATCTACCCGATGCCCAGATATAAATGCAAAACAGTTGTGACAAACTCGGACCAAATAAAAAAGTAAACGGACGGAACTCTGAACAGCAAAGTGAGGCCGGTCAAACTACGCCTCGACGGGTATTGCTAAATTACCAGCAGACGGAAGACTTACTATCCGCTAGCTCATAACTACTAGTGACCCCACATTATTGAACTATTTATTATTCCTTTTCACATTCATTGCACATAACAACATGTGAAACCTTGTCTCACAAGAGACTCGTGTTATCAGGAGAACCTTTACATATACACCCCCACTCCTAAACACGACCCAATACACACATTGAGACTTTCCCTATCTCATCCTCACACACTTTTTCACTCACTCTCGCACTCTACTGAACAAGTCTGTAATCTGTTGTAAAATAAGTACCTAGCATAGTCTACTTTTACTCCCCCATTTTGTTTGCTTCTCTCTGTACCAATCTACTTTCTTGTGTACCTTCCAATAATGTACTATTTATGATTGGTATTTATTGTTATCCGTGGAGTGGGGCACTGGTGACCCGTAATACAGGTTTCTAGCCTATCTCGGGTCGTCTCACACAAAACAGGTTTTTTTGTAATACCCTTAACATATACCCAATACTACTGTAAGAAACCTATATGTGTCTGAGAATATAAATGAGTTATTATTATTATCAATGTTCATCACAAATGTTTGTCCTCGGTGGGGATCGAACCCACGGCCTACGGCGCGGAAGTCAGAACTACTAGCAAGACATCTGTGAAGGCTGTCAAACTTCACGGCTCAGCTACTTATTGCTAATTATATACTCCACCGTTCCGACATCTATAACATTGGTGACTTGACCGAGCGTTTGTTACATAATATACGAATTTAGCGAGATGTGACCTTCGTAAGAACAGGTACCTACCTACCTTAGCTAGATATTTTATCGATGACGTCACAATTATCTGTGATAACAATTTTAAGGTAAAAAGGTAGTAAGGTTAGGTGTAGGTCCGAGTAAGTAGGTACATCCTGGATGTATTGTTGACAGTGACGCTCTGTCAGGCGCTTGCAGGATGTTTGCAGCGTAATTAACGACTCCAGTATAATAGCTGTACTAACAACTAATAAAACAACAGCGGTGTTAAAGTGCGCTCTTCAGAATGTCCGTCGTACGTAGACAAAGGTCAAGTGCCTATCTACCTACGTATATTCAATAAAAACGATAATCGAGATGCTCAGTGGGTCAATTTTGACTAGTACTACTAATAAGGACTAGCATTTTTTAATCTTTTTATTAATTTTATAGGTCAAAAAGCGACTCCGACTCTGACTTTACCTTGACGGTCTTGGGAAATTCTGAAAAACCGATAAATGTTGTCAGTCTGTCCAGGTCCTCCTCAAACAGCTGGTAGTCTTTTGGAGTCTTAATTAATCTAAGGGCGTCGGCTTTCATGACCTAATTACTGTTTTACAGTATTACAGAGGGCTTATTACGAGTTTAGTGCCGATCGTCGATCGTTACGATACACCGAGTTTTCTATGAAAATAAATCAACGGCATCTAGCGTATTCTTTGAGAACCCGTTTTTTTTTTCATAGAAAATTCGGTGTATCGTAACGATCGACGATCGGCACTAAACTCGTAATAAGCCCTCAGTACCTAGGTACAGGTACAGGACAAATGAAATTGGGCCCAGGATTTATCCTTGTGGTAGGGGTACCACGGGGTGTATAGTACTTGACTGGAAATATTAACGACATCCTTCTGTGCTTTATTTTTTACGTAAGAAGAGAACCACCGTAAAAGATTTCCCCAGATACCATCGAACACAATTGTATTAAGCAGAATTTCATGATAACCTCGTCGAATGCTTTTTAAAGTCCGCGTATACCGCGTCAACACCTCCGTCGAGGTTATTAAAGAAGGTAATTCGCAAATATTAGGAGTTTAGAATGCGTAGATCTACGCCCGACGAAGCCTCGTCGTTCCGGAATTATGTAGTCGTGCAGAAATGGGTAGCTTCGATCGCGTCCCAGTCTCAGAAGATTTAGATCGGTCGATATCGCCGAATGCCTCGCTACAGCAACTATAGCGAGACATCACGGACGTAACCGAACCGGATGAATCATAATTATGCGAGCGATCAACGTAGCGAGTATTGAGAGTCGCGCGGCGTCCGTTCTCAGGGAGGCGTTGAAGCGCGCCAACCTGGAGGTGGTGGCGCACATGCGCGCGGCCGCCAGCGAGTTCGTGCTGGCGCGCGCCGCGCGCTCGCTGCCCGCCGCCAGCGTCGTGCTGGACGCCAGCGACGCGGACACGTTCGCGTGGGTGGACGAGCTGCGCGCGGCGCTGCGGCGCGCCGAGGCCGAGGAGTTGCGCGTGTACGTGGCGGCGCGCGCCGGCGCCGGCGTGCTGGGCCTGGGCGCGTGCCTGCGCGCGGAGCCCGGCGGCGACAAGCTGCGCGTGTTCCTGCTGCCGGCCGGCGCGCCGCCCTTCGCGCCCGCGCACCCGCGCTACCGGCCGCAGGTGCAGCGCGACCTGGCCGTCAACGTGCTGCGCGCCGCGCCGCCCGCCTGGGGCTCCTACAGGCATCTCGACCTCGGCGGCGAGGACGCCGTGCTGCAGGTACCCGCCGATCAGAACCAACTTGACGTTAGTCGCGAGAACGATCGCATCCCTAACTACGAGTAGAATAACGGTACGATACGTTAGAGCGACGAATTTCAAATATCATTCACGTTAACTTATATAATTTAAAATAAATTAAACAAAACATTATAGAATTGTTCTTATACACCTCCACGCCATAAGACCTATGTACTCTTCAAATTTCAAGTCTCTAAGACCAGCTAGGCAGCTGTCAAAAAACTCCCATACAAACTTTTACATCCCTTTGCACACTTTTTAAAAGGTAGTTAAAAAAAATAATGCTATTCCTATTTTGTAGCCTTGGAGTACATCTACTTCAAGTTTCAAGTTTGTAGGTTCAAGGAATACAATTTTTCATACCAACGTTTTCAACCCTTAGGGGTTGAATTTCCAAAAAATTCTTCTTAGTACACCTCTACGCCATAAGACCTATGTACTCCTTAAATTTCAAGTCTCTAGGACCAGCGGTTTAGGCTGTGCGTTGTCTATATGTCAGTCAGTCAGTCAGGACTTTGATTCTTATAGTATTAGAGATTTTTCGCAAAGTCATAATAATTGAATAATATAATTGGCTAATATTTGAAGTGATCTTCGAACCTTGACTCGCGACAACTTTCGATCGTCCCGTTTATCTGTGAAGAAGTTTATTCATACTTAAAAAAACTGTAATTCACCCGACAACGCCGGATTGAATAAAAAATAATTCAGTTCAATCAAAATATGCAAAGGAAAGGACCTCGCACTGGAACTAGCCTGCATCGCGGGAGCTCTATATAGGTTTACAAAAATATTATGCGGCGAACAACTAACGCTGTGCTAGTGGATCGCTAATAATCACCCTACAATTAATTAAGCGTTGTTGTTCTGCGTTTTGTGATAATTCTATTTAAATATTGTTCAAAAACAATTTTAATTTAAACATAAAATCTATAACCTCGCATTTAAATTCATACGCATGTTTTGTTGGATTAGACAGACGTATAGGTACATACTTATACCGGTAACTTTAATAACATTATCGTCATAGATTAAAATTATATTCCGCATGGCTTTAAAATTCTAAGTAAAAAATGTTATTACCTGTGATATGAATACAGTTATAAGGAAGGAAGTCTCATGTTGACCTTTTGAATGCTAACGAGTTACAAGTTCCTGCTTTACAACATTTTTATTTTGCTATAACAAACAGCTATACAATTAACAATAGGTAATTAAGAGATAATAAGAACAAAATTGCCAACATGGCGGCACTTTAATCGCTATTTGTTTTCGCGTATTTTACTAAAAACGACATTGACATCGAACCCCGGGCCCCGCGAGCTAGGGACCTAGATTCTATGCCAAGATTTAGTAGTTATTTTCCCCAAAACATAGGCTGTGTTTTAGATTATATTTAATTTGTAGTTAAACGTTAGTTAAAAGTTTTTAAGTTATTTGCCCAGGGGACGAATCCTGGAGCCCCCTGGAGCTTCGTAACTGAAGACGTGAGAGCAACTGTCAGTGGCCGGAAATTCAAAAATTCGGAAAAAGATTCATAACTAGAATACTATAAAAAATCGAGGAACATACATGGGGGTGATTCGGGTACCCTTTTATCCCATATAGTACCCGGGTTATCTTCTGTCGTTATGTTCAACATGTTTCCTACTATGCTGGGTCGACATGTTTCAACTTAAATATGTAGTCCTTTCTTAACTTAATAGTCTTAAATATATCAACATCTACTGTCCGAGATGAGATAGGATCGCATCGTGCGTGCAGGTGGAGCACGCGTACGTGAACACGCTGACGCGCGGCGACCTGGCGTCGCTGCGCTGGATCGAGTCCGAGCTGCGGCTGGCGGGCGCCGCGGCGCTGCCGGCGCGCGCCGAGCTGTGCCGCGTGTACTGCGCGCCGCTCAACTTCCGCGACGTCATGCTGGCCACCGGCAAGCTGCCGCCGGACGCGCTGCCCGGCAACCTGGCCGGCCAGGAGTGCATCCTCGGCCTCGAGTTCAGCGGCCGCGCGGCCGACGCGCGCCGCGTCATGGGCATGGTGGCGGCGCGCGGGCTCGCCTCCTCCGTGCTGGCCGACGCCGGCTTCCTGTGGGACGTGCCGCGCGCCTGGACGCTGGAGGAGGCGGCCACCGTGCCCGTCGCCTACGCGACCGCCTACTACGCGCTGAGCGTGCGCGGGCGCATGCGGCGCGGCGAGGCCGTGCTCGTGCACGCCGGCACGGGCGGCGTGGGGCTCGCCGCGATCGGCATCGCGCTGCACGCCGGCTGCCGCGTGTTCGCGACCGTCGGCACGCCCGAGAAGCGCGCCTTCCTGCGCTCGCGGTTCCCGGCGCTCGCGGACGAGGACGTCGGCAACTCGCGCGACGCGTCCTTCGAGCAGCTCGTGCTGCGCCGCACGCGCGGCCGCGGCGTCGACCTCGTGCTCAACTCGCTGGCGGCGGACAAGCTGCAGGCGTCGCTGCGCTGCCTCGCCGTCGGCGGCCGGTTCCTCGAGATCGGCAAGCTGGACCTCTCGAACGACTCCGCGCTGGTGAGTCGCCGCGCCACGAGCGCCGCGCCGCGACGACTCGCGCGCTGACCGGTGCGCTCCGTCCGCAGGGCATGGCGATCTTCCTGAAGAACACGACGTTCCACGGCATCCTGCTGGACGCGCTGTTCGACGCGGACGGCGCGGACCCCGAGAAGGCGGCCGTCGTGCGCTGCGTGACCGAGGGCATCGCCAGCGGCGCCGTGCGCCCGCTGCCCGCCACCATGTACGCCGACGACCAGCTCGAGCAGGCCTTCAGGTGCGTCCCGGCCCCGCTCCGCCGTCCCGCCGGCACGCGCCGGAGCCGCGGTACATCGCGCTCGTGGTTGCAGGTACATGGCGACCGGCAAGCACATCGGCAAGGTGGTGCTGCGCGTCCGCGCGGAGGAGGCGCCCGGCGCGCCGGCGGCGCCGCCGCGCTTGTTGTCCGCCATCCCGCGCACCTACATGCATCCCGCGAAGACTTACGTGATCGTCGGTGAGTTCCGCACCCCCGCCCGAAGCGTCCTCGCCGGTGTCATCCCCATTCTTAATATTGCTCGGCCCGAATTTATTAAATTAGTTTTTTTCCCTACTCAACTGTTTCGTTCTGCGCGCAGGCGGGCTCGGCGGCTTCGGGCTGGAGCTGGCGCAGTGGCTGGTGGTGCGCGGCGCCACGCGGCTCGTGCTCAACTCGCGCAGCGGCGTGCGCACCGGCTACCAGGCCTGGTGCATCCGCAGGTAACCTCCGCCCCGTTCGGCCGAACCTGCGAACCGAGCCGAACCGAACTTCACTCCGGCCGGGTCGAATCCATCAATTTCTCGAGGATAACTCGTGCACCGGACGATCCGTGATGTCGGACGATTCGAAACCGGCAGACCCGATAGGTCGGCCGGCGCACCGTAACATTAGAGCGAATCGTATTTTTAAAAGTATGTCTCCTCTCGGACCGTGGCTTCCGTGGGCCGAGTGGTCGGAGCCGGCGCTGACAGTCGCGTTGCAGGTGGCGCGCGCGCGGCGTGGCGGTGGCGGTGTCGCGCGCGGACGCCAGCGCGCCGGGCGGCGCGGCGGCGCTGCTGCGCGCGGCAGCGGCGCTGGGCGCGGTGGGCGGCATCTTCAACCTGGCCGCCGTGCTGCGCGACGCCTTCCTCGACAAGCAGACGCCGCAGGACTTCCTGCTCGTCGCCAAGCCCAAGCTGCACGGTAACCGCGCCCGTCTACTCTCATCGGTGCGCATGCGCGTGCCTCTATATGAACGTGCGCATCCGTAATTTATTTAAAAGAAATGCATCTAAAATACCAAAACGGAAGGGGCGTCCGACGAGCTTGTCGATGTTTCTTATGCGTGTCGCTCGAACCGGCATCGTCTTTCGGATGAGATCGGATAGGTCCCGATGGAACTCTTCTCTGATGTCGGATGCGTGTGCGTAACAGCTAGCGCGGAGCTGGACGTCGCCAGCCGCGCGCTGTGCCCGGCGCTGGACCACTTCGTGGTGTTCTCGTCGGTGTCGTGCGGGCGCGGCAACCCCGGCCAGAGCAACTACGGCCTCGCCAACTCGGCCATGGAGCGCCTCTGCGAGCGGCGCCAGGCGGACGGGCTGCCGGCGCTGGCCGTGCAGTGGGGCGCCATCGGCGAGGTCGGCCTCGTCGTCGACACCATGGGTACGCACGCCGCGGCACTAGCGCCCCCTCGCCCCGCGCCCCCGCGCCCCCGGCGGTCGGTAATGCATGTGCGTGTGCAGGCGGAGACGACACGGTGGTGGGCGGCACGGTCCCGCAGCGCATGGCGTCGTGCCTGCAGACGCTGGGCCGCATGCTGGCGCTGCCGCACGCCGTGCAGGCCAGCATGGTGCTGGCGGACAAGCGCCGCGCCGCCGCCGCGCCCGCGCAGGACCTCGTGCACGCCGTCGCCAACATACTCGGTGAGCGTGGCCCCCTACTGCACCGCACCCTACGCACAGTACTTCACACGTACCTTCGATAACACTTCACCGAATATGTAAAGGTAACCGTGACCGATACCATAACGATATAGGCACTACATACTAAAATAAATAGTAGAGTAGATCACCATGAAAAAAAAAATATCATAACACGTCGGTCACGTGGACCTTTTGAGGACGAACGATATTATGATTATACCATTCCCCCTTTAAAAAGCTTATTTTATTAACTGAAATTTCATTGCTCATACTCGGAAAGTAGGTCGGAAGTTGCCTGAGGAGCGGGTTAAATAATGATATTGTGTCGGGAATAAATAAGTTACTTTCACCCCTAGGATAACATTGTACTATTAACTAGCGGCCTGTCCCAGCTTCGCATGGGTGGTCATAAATTTTTTGAACATTTTAGGATAATCTTAGACCGTGGGTTCGAGCCTCGCGTCTACTTATTTCATACATTTGCACGCGCTTCTCCTTGAGTGAGTGAAATCGCAACCCGCGCGTGACCCGTGGACCCGTTAACATTTTTAATTTCGTCATATCTTTTGAATGGAATGTCCGATTTGAAAAATTTAAGAAGTTATCTATAGGTATTGAAACCGTCTTAATTATGAAATGATTTATTTGGATAAGGATTAATACCAAGGTACAAATAAAGACCCTTTTCTAGCGGAGGCATTTCAATTAATTTTTTATAATAAAAGAACACTTATTGTGACATAACTATAATAGTTAGACATATGCTGTCGCGACCTTTTTTGTAGATGATGACGTGTTCTACAAAATCGTAGTACATTATTTTGTTCTATCTTCAATAGTTTTCGCAGCGCACGCGATGTAAGGTTTTTGTTTTCCACCTTGGGTTTCATTATTGAAGTTTTAGTAAGGATCCCTGATTTTTTTGAAAATATAATATAGCCTATGTTACTCAGGGATAATGTAGCATTCTAATGGTGAAAGAATTTTTGAAATCGGACCAGTAGTTTTTGAGCCTATTCGTTACATACAAAAATACAAATGTTACCTCTTTATAATATTAGTGTAGATCACTGTTTTGGTGTTTGAATTTAGAACACACCCAACACCAATCGTCCTCCATTTCAATGCTATATAACCTCCTTGCGCAAAAAAGACTCGATACAAATTCCTTATGCAAAGAATACTCGACATAAAAACTCCTTGGACAAATAACTCCTCGACATTTGATTGGTCGACATTAGGATAAAAATTAATTTGTGTTCTATTTTAATTAATTTAAGCTTCCTGTTTTTCTTCATGAAATGTCTATTTTCGCTCGAATCTTTCTTTTTCTCGTAGTCTACACTAATATTATAAAGAGGAAAGATTTGTATTTTTGTTGTTTTGTATGTAACGAATAGGCTCAAAAACTACTGGTGCGATTTCAAAAATTCTTTCACCATTAGAATTCAACATTATCCCTGAGTAACATAGGCTATATTATATTTTCAAAAAAATCAGGGATCTTTACTAAAACTCCAATAATGTAACCCAAGGTGGAAAACAAAAACCTTACATCGCGTGCGCTGCGAAAACTATTGATGATAGAACAAATTTATGTACTACGACTTTGCAGAACACGTTATCATCTATAAAAAATGTCGCGACAGCATATGTCTAACTATTATAGTTATGTCACAATAAGTGTTCTTTTATTATAAAAATTTAATAGAAATGCCGCCGCTAGAAAAGGGTCTTTATTTGTACCTTGGTATTAATCCTTATCCAAATAAATTATTTCATATTCAAGACGGTTTCAATACCTATAGATTACTTCTTGAATTTTTCAAATCGGACATTCCATTCAAAATATATGACGAAATTAAAAATGTTACGGGTCCACGGGTCACGCACGGGGTGCGATTTCAGTCACTCAGGGAGAAGGACGTGCAAATGTATGAAATTAAGAAGACGCGAGGCTCGAACCTACGGTCTAAGTTTATCCTAAAATCTTCAAAAAATTTATGACCACCCATGCGAAGCTGGGACAGGCCGCTAGTCATGATATAAAGTTGAGTATGTAAATCTTGAACAAAACGGATTTATATCGAGGGCCATGAATCACTCGCATCGCTCGGGATCCTAACGCTCGAATCACTCTCTAGCGGTCGTAATTCAGTCGTTAGAATCCTTCACTCGCTCGCGATTCATCTATTCGCTTCAAATCCGGCCTTCAATCACTAAATGCATAATAATATAGTATCGCGTGTTCTCGCCGCGCAGGCATCAAGGACCCGAGCAAGGTGTCCGAGTCGGCGAACCTGGCGGAGCTCGGCATGGACTCGCTGATGGGCGCCGAGATCAAGCAGACGCTGGAGCGCTACGACGTCGTGCTGGCCGTGCAGGAGATCCGCGCGCTCTCCTTCGCCAAGCTGAAGGCCATGTCGGGCGGCGGAGACGCGCCCGCCGCCGCCGCCGCCGCCGTCGCCGAGGGCGCCGCGCCGCCCGACGCCGCCGGCGACCTCGTGCAGATGGCGCGCATGGGCGAGCTCGTGCCGCGGCAGGTGGTCGTGAAGCTGGCCAGCGCCGGCGCCGCGCCCGGCGCGCGCTGCGTGTTCATGGTGCACCCCATCGAGGGCGTGGTGGACGTGCTGCGCGGCGTGGCGCGCGCCGTGCGCGGCGGCGTGTTCGGCCTGCAGGCGGCCGGCGTGCCGGCGCGCGCAGACATGCCCGCGCTGGCGCGCCACTACCTGGCGCACGTGCGCGCGCTGCAGCCGCAGCCGCCCTACACGCTGCTCGGCTACTCGTTCGGCGCGGGCGTCGCCTTCGAGATGGCGCTGCAGCTCGAGAAGGTACGTCCCGGGTCTACCGACCGCCGCGTCTCGCCTCGGCGTGTCGCGTGACGCGCTCCGTGTGTCCGCAGGAGGGGTGCGCGACGCGGCTCGTGCTCGTGGACGGCTCGCCGGCGTACCTGAGCACGCACACGACGCGCGGCAAGAACAAGCGCGGCGCGCGCTCCGCCAGCGCGGACGAGGCGGACGCGCTCGCCTACTTCGCGCAGCAGTTCAAGGACGTCGACCCGATCAAGGTAACCGCCGTCGGATCCGCTCGATCGACGACCGACCCTCGCGCCGTTCGAACGGGACGATGCATGTGACGCGTGCGCTCGTGGTTCGGCAGCTGGCGAGCGAGCTGGAGCTGCTGGCGAGCTGGGAGGAGCGCGTGGCGCGCTGCGTGGCGTCGCTGGGCGCGGGCGCGGGCGCGGGCGCGGCGCACAGCGCGGAGGAGCTCGCCGAGGCCGCGGACGCGTTCTACGGCAAGCTGGTGGCGGCGGACACGTACCGGCCGGCCGGCAAGCTGCGCGCGCCGGTGACGCTGTTCACGGCGCGCGACAACTACGTGGCGCTGGAGGAGGACTACGGGCTGCGCGCCGTGTGCGCCGGCCCGCTGAGCACGCGCCAGCTCGCGGGCACGCACCGCTCGATCCTGGCGGGCGACGCGGCCGCCGCCATCGCCGCGCACCTCTCGGAGCTGTTGGCGCAGTAGCCGCCGCGGGCGCCGGCGTCGGGCCCGCGCCTCCCGACGTCGGGGCGCGGGTGCATCGATCGATCCCTACCCGGATGGTAGGTTAGGCTGATGACGTGTTTGTGTGTGACGTAGCTACGTCCGGACCGATAGGTGCGAGCGCCTATTGGATTGAAATTAAAATTGATATTATTATTTAATTGATGACCGTAGGTGTGTACGTAGACCCGCCGTAGTTTAACACGGTCGCGAGACGAACGTCGCTAGGTTAGGTAGGTATATGTGAAGAATGAAGTGTGCTCCGCCGGAGCGTTCCGGAAGACGAGACGGGCGTTCGTCGAGAGATCTGTTCGTTATCGATTATATTATTAAAATAAGTTTGTTCGGAGACTGCGATGTTAAGATTCGATCAAATTTTAGTTAGGATGATTAGATCTGTGTCGGTATCGCATTTTAATCGTTTCGATTTGTATTATTGTAATATAATTGTCGGTGCCTAGTTGATTCCGACGCGCTACGCAGGTGTAGATAGCCGCATAGTAAATAGTAGTTACTGACTGTTCGCTTGTATGTTGCACAAAAAGTCACACATATCAAGAGATCTAAAAATTTTTGCTTATT
The DNA here is from genome assembly GCA_932294275.1 of Chloroclysta siterata. NCBI lineage: Eukaryota > Metazoa > Arthropoda > Insecta > Lepidoptera > Geometridae > Chloroclysta > Chloroclysta siterata. The sequence goes on along the minus strand of OW028590.1, from coordinate 29,678,672 downwards.
TTATGCAGAATACTATGATGTTGTCTCGTCTGCCTGAGCGGCGTAGATACCTACTGTAGATGTACTGAGGAGGCGAGGGGCGGTGAGGGACGGGCAGGGAGGGTCATACGCTAGGGCATGCTGCAGTGCAGTGTGCACTAGTCAGACTCTAGGTACCTAGTGAGTTAGTTCCTGTGTATGGTTGTTGTGGTAATTTATTTTGTTATACTGATGGCACCAGTCAAGTGCTCTGTGATTAAAAGTGCATTATTTTTTAGTACATACCGAGTTTTATTTTAGTTACTCTACACCTTGGTAGGTTAAACTTGGTAGGTACAAGGAAACATAAAATTATCTAGAGGTAGCGAAGCAACCATGCCTTCCGGTCCTGAGTCGCAGGTTCGAAACACCGGTCGTGTACCCGGGCCCGGCCTTAAATGGCAATTGGGGCATGCCTGCATGTATTTTTCCATTCAAAGGATCTTTTTTATTGTGGGTCTGGTTTATGTAGGTAGGCTAGGTACGCTACATAGAAAAATTTGAAAAAAATAAGAGATAACTGCAATTTTTTAATTTGTAGGCATAAAAAGTTTTTTTTTTTAAACTACTAGCTGATGGAACAAGCAGATGGCCCACCTGATGTTAAGTGGTAACCATCACCTATAACAAAGCATTGCCTCGTAAGTCACGCACGATAGGAACGTAGCCTACGATGCACTTCCATGCGTCCATCAACTTGAGGCATACTGATGTTAAGCCTCATGTGCCTGTAATTACACCGGCAACCACACTCTTCAATCCGAAACACAGCGTTGCTGCTTGGCGGCAGAAAAAGGCGTGGTGGTAGTACTTCCCCGGACGAGCCACACACAAAGAGCTAGCCGTGGGTAGAAGGAGTCAGACGTACGCGTCTGGAGCGGCTCATACCGTAGTGAGTACGTCAGTACCGGCTCTATTTCTTTTGTAGCGTCTCAACAGCTCTCATGCCAGCCTAATATAAATTTTATTGCTAGGTAGATAGGGTCTTTATTAGAAAAAAGATATCCAGATCAAAAATTTTGCTATATGAATTTGTATTGTTTCGTCTAGAAAATAAGATCTAATTTCCAATGCTGCATTTTTGCCACTCTTGATCTGTGGAGCGGTTCAAAGGTCTAATCATAAATGTGATACACAACTCAAAACGGTTCAAAGATTGGTTTTATGATAAACAGAACCCTGAACCGTTCGAGTAAAATATTTGTTTTGATTCATTGAGATGTTCAATACGTACTCGAACAGTTGAATCGTTTGAAGTAATATCTGCGCGGGTGAGTGAGTGGAGTTAGGATGAATTGAAGGATTATGGTTCTTTTTAGAAAAGCATGTTTTTAAATGGTATGGGTTACGAATTTGAATTATTAACTTGAGTTGTTTTAGCAACAGCCCGTGGATGCCCTCGCGTGTTAGCATACATATTTAAGGATATTTTGCGTTCTAGGCTCGTCATAATTTGCATAAATATTTTCCGTTTTATCGTTTAATCAAGTAAGGTTCATTTTGAATAGTAGAACTTTTACTTTAATTTTTTTTCATTCCGTCGTTCATTGTTAGCAATATTTATTAGTTATTGCTAATATACAAATTCAAGGATTTTTTCCTGTTTATTTTCCGTTTAGGACTCGTTTATTTTTCTACAAAATTATTTTTATAGTAGTATTTCTTTGTTTTGACGTCTAGTCCTTTTGCCAAGTCTTATCGGTGCTTGCTTGGAGTCTTTGAAGGTACCATGAAAATAAATTGGTCCTGAAATTCTGAGCCGTTTGAACCGCGGTTCGGCTCCGGCTCGAGACTGTAAATGAGCTGATGCGCTGCAGATCATGTTTTTTGAGTGAGTTACCCATGGCTACAAAGAGCTCTACTACTCTTAAAACCTAAAATTAACCCTTAACCACTGACGCACGAATGACATACATTCGTCACAGAAATCGTTATTCGTTCAAAACATTGTTTTGCGCGGGAGTACGATTTCGTCGTTTTTAGTAGTTTCCTAGCCGCTAGCGACGCCTGCGCGGCGCGGCGGGTGAGAGCGGACACGTGGAGCAAGTCTAAACAGGTGAATTCGACGACCTGACGTATCACATTCGTAATTCGTATGGTCAGTAGTAGTGTAACTAGAAATATATGTATGTGATGTATGCTTATACAACGTGTTGAATAAGTTATGTAGGCAGGCAAACAAAGAGGGTGTATTTAGACCAAGCCCTGGAATACTTTGACGTGTGCAACGGTTGAATATATCGTTATCGAAATTCCCATAGAAAAGTAAAATTAATATTTTCTCAGAAATTTGCAACAGCCCTGTCTGTGTACGTGTCAAGGTCACACGCACGCGCGCTTCTATCTAGGAAAGAGAAAAACAACGATAAGTGAACGATAACCTACGAGATAATTTGAAATACTTACCTTTCAGTAGGTAGGTACGCCGCCAATCCCCTGACACGATATTTTTACCGGTTCCTATGGATTTTGACATTATTTATTGGCTCTATTCGCTTCAAACTTCACACTAAACTAGCGATGTTACGACTCGGGTTACCAACCCGGTTCAACCCGGGTTGAGCTTCAAACCGTTCAAGTCGGGTTGAACCTATGCCAAACCGATCTGGACGAGTTGAGTAAGCGAGCGGTTTGTTGATCGCTGTCCCTCTTCAACTCACGCACGGTGCGGCGCGGAACCGCGAGTCGGTACTTCGGGTCGGACCGAAATATGAAAATGAGTTTGACTTGACAAAGTCGATTCAATTTGTTCTTGGGTTCTACGAATGAGTTAAATTTGTATTCATACCGGATTATGAATACAAATTTAACTCATTCGTTTCGGTTTCCATAACATAAAATTCTAGCATGAGCAATACAAATTGGTTCGTCGTATTGACTTTGTCATTTCGGTTTGTAACCCGGTTTCAAACCGGTTTACATAGATTTTTGCGGTTCGATTTACAAGTCGGTTTGGTTATTTTTCAGACCGGTTTGAGTCGGTTTGAAAAATTTCGAGATCGTTACATCGCTACCGACGTTACGAAAAACGCGCATGCAACGACAGCAAGGCATTAACCATGCAATAACAAACACATAAAACTGACAAAGCGATGCAAAATTCAATGCGTCATGTCAAACGTCCGTCAAATACATAAATGTCATAGCGTCTCCAGAAGTGTTCACAAATTGAAAAATTCGACCAGTTATACCTCTAGGTGGCAACTAAAACTTAACCCTTAACCACTGACGTGTCATTGTAACACTACCATTGACCTACGAATGACATTCGTCTGTGTTTTTGAAGACCTCTGAGGCAGTAATCCAATGCTATTATTATGTTTATTGTTTGTATTATAATAAAATATTTCAAATACAAGATACTGAGATAAATAAAACAACAAAAATATTCATAGAAAAATATTTATTAATGAACATACTAAAAGGTATCGAAACAAACATAAATAATTTTTAAAAATGAACTAAAAAAAACTAATAATTATATGAACTTTTTTCTTTCGCTTTCTAACGTAATTTGGATGGTTTTATGAGATCATTAACACATCATCAGCAAATCGCTTAAACAACGTGTGGATTAAATTTGTATTGATCCGAAAGCAGGATATTCTGCCGGTCATAACGAACAACTTTTGTTCTAAGACTTTTAAAATTTCA